>OY992897.1:31822653-31832653 GCA_963921405.1 Cepaea hortensis
TTTCTTCCTCTTTCACTTTCCATCCTCCATCCTCCCTCCATCCTCCCTCATTCTATCTCAGTCTTTCTTTGTGCCATCTTTCTATTCTATTTGTGCATCCCCTCACTCTCTACCCGCTCACTGTCTTTTCTCTCTGTATTCAATCTCTATCGCTGTCTTTTTATTCCATATTTGTCTCTGCCATCTCCCTCTTTCCCCTTTTCCTCCCCTCTCTGTGTGTCCTTCTCTCAGTTCTATCTACATGTCATCCCCCGTTCTCCTTTTCTCTCTTATCCCATTCTCTCCGTTTCTATATCCGCATATTCTCTGTTTTTCCTCGTTGTCCTCTTTTTGACTTGCCTCTCTGTCCTTTCTCTGATTTCCCTCAACCCCTTCCCAATCTCCATCTTCTCCCACTTTCTCTCTCTGTTCTCTCCCCCTGTCCTCTTTTTGACCTCTCTGTATTCATTCTGTCTCCTATTCTATCACTCTGTGTTATTTCTGTTTCTATTATAACATGACTGCTCTCTCTCTCTCTCTCTCTCTCTCTCTCTCTCTCTCTATTTCTCTCTCCGATCTCTCACTTTATATCCGCCATCTCCCTCTATCTCTCTGTCCTCTCTTGTGATCGCATCCAATGTCTTATTTCCCCACGTCCTTCCTCTACATTCTCTCCAAATATCTATATCTCTTGTGTCCATTCTTCTCACTCGACTCAGTCCTCTCCACTTTATTTCAGTGTGCTCTCGCTTTTATTCCTCTCTGTATATGTCCTCTCTCTATTTCCCTCTTCCCTCTCTGTATGGATTTTGTCACTCTCTGTCCTGTCAACCTCTCTCTCTCTCTCTCTCTCTCTCTCTCTCTCTCTCTCTCTCTCTCTCTCTCTATCTCTCTCTCTCGATCCGTCCCTTCCCAATCTCTTTCTATCCGCTCACTCTCTTTTCTCTCCTTGTTCACTCCCCATCTGTCCTCTTCCTGTTTTGTCCTCTGCCTCCTATCCCACTCTCTCCCCTCTCCCTCGAGATCCCCCCTCCTCTCCCCTGCATGCTGCCCAGCTAGTCCAGGCTTGTCTTACCTGATTAGTCTAGCAGCCTGATAAAACAATCCTGGACTGAAATGTGCCTCGCCCTACTTCCCAAGGCACCATTAACACAACACGTAGGGCATAACCTCTCAGTGCAAGGGGACACCCATTTTCAGGCGAAAAGCCAGGGCGATATGGCGGATATGCTAATATGTATGTAACCATAACTTTGTTTTATGGTTGTATATTTACACTAAGGGGACAAAAAAGAACGCCATAACCTGGATAGTTAACGGTAGCTGCTCTTCCCAGGCGACCTTAATTCCTCAAGATCAAGAGCGGCCCCCTCCCATATCCCCTCTCCCCAAAGCCGCAAGTCTTAAATATCTATCTGTCTATTTGTCAAGGTAGAATAAGTAATTTCGCACAAGATTTATATAGGTCTATGCAGAAGAGACAAGACTGAACACGATTTATATAGGTCTAGGTAGAAGAGACAAGACTGAACAAGATTTACATAGGTCACAGTAGAAGAGACAAGACTGAACAAGATTTACATAGGTCCCAGTAGAAGAGACAAGACTGAACAAGATTTATATAGGTCCCAGTAGAAGAGACAAGACTGAACACGATTTATATAGGTTTAGGTAGAAGAGACAAGACTGAACAAGGTTTACATAGGTCTAGTTTGAAGAGACGAGACTGAACGAGATTTATACAGGTCCCAATAGAAGAGACAAGACTGAGCAAGATTTATATAGGTTTAGGTAGAAGAGACAAGACTGAACAAGGTTTACATAGGTCTAGTTTGAAGAGACGAGACTGAACGAGATTTATACAGGTCCCAATAGAAGAGACAAGACTGAGCAAGATTTATATAGGTTTAGGTAGAAGAGACAAGACTGAACACGATTTATATAGGTTTAGGTAGAAGAAACAAGACTGAACAAGATTTACATAGGTCACAGTAGAAGAGACAAGACTGAACAAGATTTACATAGGTCCCAGTAGAAGAGACAAGACTGAACAAGATTTATATAGGTCCCAGTAGAAGAGACAAGACTGAACAAGATTTATATAGGTCCCAGTTGAAGAGACAAGACTGAACAAGATCTATATAGGTCCAAGTAGAAGAGACAAGACTGAACAAGATCTATATAGGTCCCAGTAGAAGAGACAAGACTGAACAAGATTTATATAGGTTTAGGTAGAAGAGACAAGACTGAACAAGGTTTACATAGGTCTAGTTTGAAGAGACGAGACTGAACAAGATTTATACAGGTCTCAATAGAAGAGACAAGACTGAGCAAGATTTATATAGATCCCAGTATAAGAGACAAGACTGAACAAGATTTATATAGTTCCCAGTAGAAGAGACAAGACTGAACAAGATTTATATAGGTCCAAGTAGAAGAGACAAGACTGAACAAGATTTATATAGGTTCCAGTAGAAGAGACAAGACTGAACAAGATTTATATAGGTCCCAGTAGAAGAGACAAGACTGAACAAGATTTATATAGGTCCCAGTAGAAGAGACAAGACTCAACCAGATTTATATAGGTCCCAGTAGAAGAGACAAGACTCAACAAGATTTATATAGGTCCCAGTAGAAGAGACAAGACTGAATAAGATTTATATACATCTAGGTATAAGAGATAAGAAACAAGATTTACATAGGTCCCAGTAGAAGAGACACGACTGAACAAGATTTATATAGGTCCCAGTAGAAGAGACAAGACTGAACAAGATCTATATAGGTCCCAGTAGAAGAGACAAGACTGAACAAGATTTATATAGGTCTAGGTAGAAGAGACAAGACTGAACAAGGTTTACATAGGTCTAGTTTGAAGAGACAAGACTGAACAAGATTTATATAGGTCCCAGTAGAAGAGACAAGACTGAATAAGATTTATATACATCTAGGTATAAGAGATAAGAAATAAGATTTATATAGGTCCCAGTAGAAGAGACAAGACTGAACAAGATTTATATAGGTCCCAGTAGAAGAGACAAGACTGAACAAGATTTATATAGGTCCCAGTAGAAGAGACAAGACTCAACAAGATTTATATAGATCCCAGTATAAGAGACAAGACTGAACAAGATTTATATAGGTCCCAGTAGAAGAGACAAGACTCAACAAGATTTATATAGGTCCCAATAGAAGAGACAAGACTCAACAAGATTTATATAGGTCCCAGTAGAAGAGACAAGACTCAACAAGATTTATATAGATCCCAGTATAAGAGACAAGACTGAACAAGATTTATATAGATCCCAGTATAAGAGACAAGACTGAACAACATTTATATAGATCCCAGTATAGGAGACAAGACTGAACACGATTTATATAGGTCTATATAGAAGAGACAAGACTGAACAAGATTTATATAGGTTTAGGTAGAAGAGACAAGACTGAACAAGATTTACATAGGTCCCAGTAGAAGAGACAAGACTGAACAAGATTTACATAGGTCCCAGTAGAAGAGACAAGACTGAACAAGATTTATATAGGTCCCAGTAGAAGAGACAAGACTGAACAAGATTTATATAGGTTTAGGTAGAAGAGACAAGACTGAACAAGATTTACATAGGTCCCAGTAGAAGAGACAAGACTGAACAAGATTTACATAGGTCCCAGTAGAAGAGACAAGACTGAACAAGATTTATATAGGTCCCAGTAGAAGAGACAAGACTGAACAAGATTTATATAGGTCCCAGTTGAAGAGACAAGACTGAACAAGATCTATATAGTTCCAAGTAGAGGAGACAAGACTGTACAAGATCTATATAAGTCCCAGTAGAAGAGACAAGACTGAACAAGATTTATATAGGTTTAGGTAGAAGAGACAAGACTGAACAAGATTTACATAGGTCTAGTTTGAAGAGACGAGACTGAACACGATTTATACAGGTCTCAATAGAAGAGACAAGACTGAGCAAGATTTATATAGATCCCAGTAGAAGAGACAAGACTGAACAAGATCTATATAGGTCCCAGTAGAAGAGACAAGACTGAACAAGATTTATATGTCTAGGTAGAAGAGACAAGACTGAACAAGATTTATATAGGTCTAGGTAAAAGAAACAAGACTGAACAAGATCTATATAGGTCCCAGTAGAAGAGACAAGACTGAACAAGATTTATATAAGTCTAGGTAGAAGAGACAAGACTAAACAATAGTTATATAGGTCTAGGTATAAGAGACAAGACTGAACAAGATTTATATAGGTCCCAGGAGAAGAGACAGGACTAAGCAAGATTTATATAGGTCTAGGTAGAAGAGACCAGACTGAACAAGATTTACATAGGTCTCATTAGAAGAGACAAGACTGAACAAGATTTATATAGGTCTTATTAGAAGAGACAAGACTGAACAAGATCTATAAAGTAAAGTACCAATGTAATCCTATGATGTGTACTGGGTACATGGTGCTAGGCACACATTTATCGACCCGCGGCACTCGATGAGTGATGTGGTTAGTATATCCAGAAGGCTTTACAATAAGGCAGTGATGACCTTTGACACGCTTTTGGTATTCTACATGGTGCTAGGCACACATTTATCGACCCGCGGCACTCGATGGCTGATGTGGTTAGTATATCCAGAAGGCTTTACAATAAGGCAGTGATGACCTTTGACACGCTTTTGGTATATGATGCTAAACTCATATTTCTAAAGACTAATCGGCACCCCAGGAGTGAGGAGTCAATATAAAGTTAAAGTTAGTTGCATATCCTTCACAGGACGCTGCAGTCAACCCCAGCATTTTTTTCCTGTTGTGATGTCTTGGCAAGTTTGCGTTCAGTAGTTTGTCATTGCTTTCTGAACGACCGGCAGCCATAACATTTCGTAAAAAACCAACGCAACGTGGTCTGCTGCCAAATCGCCCACAGCTGTGTTTCGAACTCGGGTATGGGGAATCACGAACCGCGTCCGTAACGTCTTCGCCACGGAGCCGGAGTCAATATTACGCCGGCCGATTTCACGTCTGTCAGACAGACAGACAGACAGACAGACAGGCAGGCAGACAGGCAGACAGACAGACAGACAGGCAGGCAGGCAGACAGACAGGCAGGCAGACAGACAGACAGACAGGCAGGCAGACAGACAGGCAGACAGGCAGGCAGGCAGGCAGGCAGTCAGGCAGCCAGGCAGGCAGGCAGACAGACAGACAGACAAAATGAAAGAACGAACTTTATTCTCACAACCCAATCTCTTTGCTCTCATACATTAGTTCATTCATACATCTCTTTTGAAACTAATCACTTGTGAAGCAACCAGGACTGCAAGAACTGTGAAGAAAAGGCTGAACAGAAAAACCACTGCAGGAGATCCGCATCCTGGAACGTCAAGCATTCTTTGCCCACATTGTCAAAGAACATTTCGAGCCAAAATAGGCCTTTTCAGCCATCTAAGAACTCACGGCTCCATACTTTCAACCCCACTGGATGACATGAATGGTCATCATCATTCTTGATGGACAAACAACAGCAATCTTAAGCAACAATGACAACAGAAACAATATGCATTAAAAAAATTCAAAATATGCAGCAATCAATAAAGCATGACTCACTAAACTAAATGTGACATGACAGTTATAATTAGCTTAGATAAGGTGCCACAGCTAGGAGAATGTTTATTATACTATTTGTCCTTTGAGATGATTATTGATATAATTATGACACACACACACACACACACACACACAAACACACACACACACACACACACTAACACACACGTGCGGGTGGATAGATAGATAGATAGACAGACAGACAGACAGATAGATAGATAGATAGATAGATAGATATAGACAGACGGACGGATGGACAGACGGACGGATGGACAGACAGACGGAGGGACAGATAGTATAGTATAGTATAGTATAGCATAGTATAATATAGTATAGTATAGTATGGTATGGTATGGTACGGTACGGCACAGCACAGCACAGTACAGTACAGTACATTATAGTATAGTATAGTATAGTATAGTATAGTATAGTATTTGCGTGTGAAGGACAGAAATGGAATAAGCCTGCAAACAAAGCTGAAAGTCTACAAAGCAGTTGCATTATCCACACTGCTATATGCTTGCGAAACCTGGACTGTTTCCCAGCGACATGCTAGGAAATTAAACCACTTCCACACAGTCTGCCTTAGGAAGCAATTGAAGATCAAGTGGCAAGATAAGATTCCAGACACTGAAGTCCTAGAAAGAGCGTACATGCCCAGTATCCACACTATCATTCATTCATTCAGTAGCATGTCCTTTGCAGAACACTCTACTAATTAAAAATCAAATTCACTGGGCTGGTCACCTGACTCGCATGCCAGATCACAGGCTCCCTAAACGAACCATTTTACGGCAAGTTGCGTTATGGTAAACGCTCCCAAGGCGGTCAGAGGAACGCTTTAAAGATATTGAAGATGTCGCTCAACGCTTGTGGAATTCTTCGCGACACCTGGGAGACTGCTGTCAAAGACCGACATTCATGGTGTACATCATTACGCAAGGGTGTAGTCACTCGTGAAGTAAACAGAACTGCAAGAGCTGTGAAAAAAAAAGGCTGAAAAAAAAGCACTAAAGGAGACCCTCCTTCTGGAACTCAAGAATTCTTTATCCACATTGTCAAAGAACATTTCGAGCCAAATTAGGCTTTCCCAGCCAACTTAGAACTCACGGCTCAAAACTTTCAAGCCTCACTGGGTGAAATGAATGGTCATCATCATCATACTTGATGGAGAAACACCATAATATAATATAGTACAGAAAACAGAGAGCAGAAAGTACACCCACACAATCCCCGGCTATACAAGACGTGGCGTATCGGGTTTTTCCTATTACGTAAACTGAGTGTATGTGTGCGGAAACTGTATGGAATGTAAGGTATGAAAGGTTCTCAAACGTGTGTCACAACAGCCCTGCATCAAACAGCGCATGCATGACGTGACTGTAACGGGCATTCTGAGCACTCTGAGAAAGGTGAAGACAGGCATGCAGAGTGGCATGCTTCAGTTTAAAAATCAAAGATAGGGAGTATCTGCTGGATCTTTTCCTCAGGACATGCTGGTGTGGTGGGAAACGAGCGGACGGACAAACAGACTGGGTCTGCATTAATGGGTAGTGTATTGGTGCACGATAAGGCAGATGTGATTGGGGCCCTTTGGGGTCATGCGTATAGCGTAGATGAACAGATAAATCATCATAGTCTGGAGAGAATGGGGCGACAGGAAGCGACCAGAGGATCTTACCGATAATCAGACGGACTACAACTGGTATCATTAGTTTTAGGACTCTTTGGTGGTTGTTGAAGATGACGACGGAGTAAGTATGACAATGTCCCGAGTACTAAGATGTCGGTTCCTGATCCAACTCAATTGAAGGCTTACACCATTCTCCTCTTATTCGCGGAAAGGACAATACTATATTCAGATGATGATTCGACTGGTCGGTAGGAAACTTTATGAGATAGTTAGTTAGGTAGTTAGTTAGATAGTTAGTTAGTTAGTTAGTTAGGTAGTTAGTTAGTTAGTTAGTTAGTTAGTTAGTTAGTTAGTTAGTCGAGGTTCCAACTTCACGGCAACGGGTCGTCCCCATTATGCTCCATTCCTGTGGCAGTGAAAATCTCACAAAATACTCCCCACTGTCCAATGTGAAAAGTGGAATAAAAAGGAGTCTTGGCAATCCAACAGCCCGCACAGGTACACTGTGCATAATGCCGCCGCCAGAATGCCAACACAAAATTCATCCACGCACACCACAATTCATCATGATGGACTCGGCAGTCACCAGAAAGACCTCATCGACTCGGGTTTTCTCACATGGCTCGGTCTTTTACCGCAGGGCGACCAGCCGAAAGCTTCGCATAATGCACGAATTCCGCAGCTTCAGCGCCGACTTCCAGGAGTCTCCTGAAAAATGCACTTGTGAATCGAAAAGGCAAATCAGTCAATTTAGCAACAGCAGGTAGATATTGTTCCGAACAAGCAGGTCACTGTACAGGACAGATGTAAAAGCATTCCATGCGAACCTCACAGCTCACAGTGTCGCCCACGCACTCACTCAGTATCAGGGCGACGGAACCATGTACTACCAGTCCAACATGAGGAAAGTGCGATTGCAAACCGTAGCTGCCAGCATAAACACGCCACAGGCCTTAACGGTTCAACACCTAACCGCCATGTTGGCGACCGGAAGTCCCACTTTATGAGAGGCTGACTGAACGCATGTGTTTTCTGAATCAGTTTCTGCTGCTGCTTCTGTTGAAGTTTCTCTTGGAGTTTCTGTTTCTGTTTCTATTGGAGTTTCTGTTGCTGCTTGTAATACTGCTTTTGTTGCTAGTTGTGTTGGAGTTTCTGTTGCTGCTTCTGTTGGAGTTTCTGTTGCTGCTTCTGTTGGAGTTTCTGTTGCTGCTTCTGTTGCTGCTTCTGTTGGAGTTTCTGTTGGAGTTTCTGTTGGAGTTTCTGTTGCTGCTTCTGTTGGAGTTTCTGTTGCTGCTTCTGTTGGAGTTTCTATTGCTGCTTCTGTTGCTGCTTCTGTTGGAGTTTCTGTTGCTGCTTCTGTTGGAGTTTCTGTTGCTGCTTCTGTTGGAGTTTCTGTTGCTGCTTCTGTTGCTGCTTCTGTTGGAGTTTCTGTTGGAGTTTCTGTTGCTGCTTCTGTTGGAGTTTCTGTTGCTGCTTCTGTTGGAGTTTCTGTTGCTGCTTCTGTTGCTGCTTCTGTTGGAGTTTCTGTTGGAGTTTCTGTTGCTGCTTCTGTTGCTGCTTCTGTTGGAGTTTCTGTTGGAGTTTCTGTTGCTGCTTCTGTTGCTGCTTCTGTTGGAGTTTCTGTTGCTGCTTCTGTTGGAGTTTCTGTTGCTGCTTCTGTTGGAGTTTCTGTTGCTGCTTCTGTTGGAGTTTCTGTTGGAGTTTCTGTTGCTGCTTCTGTTGCTGCTTCTGTTGGAGTTTCTGTTGGAGTTTCTGTTGCTGCTTCTGTTGCTGCTTCTGTTGGAGTTTCTGTTGCTGCTTCTGTTGCTGCTTCTGTTGGAGTTTCTGTTGGAGTTTCTGTTGCTGCTTCTGTTGCTGCTTCTGTTGGAGTTTCTGTTGGAGTTTCTATTGCTGCTTCTGTTGCTGCTTCTGTTGGAGTTTCTGTTGCTGCTTCTGTTGGAGATTCTGTTGCTGCTCCTGTTGGAGTTTCTGTTGCTGCTTCTGTTGGAGTTTCTGTTGGAGTTTCTGTTGCTGCTTCTGTTGCTGCTTCTGTTGGAGTTTCTGTTGGAGTTTCTGTTGCTGCTTCTGTTGCTGCTTCTGTTGGAGTTTCTGTTGGAGTTTCTGTTGCTGCTTCTGTTGCTGCTTCTGTTGGAGTTTCTGTTGGAGTTTCTGTTGCTGCTTCTGTTGCTGCTTCTGTTGGAGTTTCTGTTGCTGCTTCTGTTGCTGCTTCTGTTGGAGTTTCTGTTGGAGTTTCTGTTGCTGCTTCTGTTGCTGCTTCTGTTGGAGTTTCTGTTGGAGTTTCTGTTGCTGCTTCTGTTGCTGCTTCTGTTGGAGTTTCTGTTGCTGCTTCTGTTGGAGTTTCTGTTGCTGCTCCTGTTGGAGTTTCTGTTGCTGCTTCTGTTGGAGTTTCTGTTGGAGTTTCTGTTGCTGCTTCTGTTGCTGCTTCTGTTGGAGTTTCTGTTGGAGTTTCTGTTGCTGCTTCTGTTGCTGCTTCTGTTGGAGTTTCTGTTGGAGTTTCTGTTGCTGCTTCTGTTGGAGTTTCTGTTGGAGTTTCTTTTGGAGTTTCTGTTGCTGCTTGTGTTGCTGCTTCCGATGGTGCTTCCGTTGCAGGTTCTGTTGGAGCGTCTTCCTTTACTTTTTTCGCATCGCCCCTATCCTCCTCACCTTTCTTCCCCTCCTCCTACTTCTCCTTATCTTCCTACAACAACAACAACAACAACAACAACAACAACAACAACAACAACAACAACAACAACAACAACAACAACAACGACAACAGCTGCTGCTGCTGCTGCTACTACTACTA
>OY992897.1:31835153-31977653 GCA_963921405.1 Cepaea hortensis
TTTGGATGTTCGTAATTTCTTGGCAAGTTTACGTCCAGTAGTTTGTCACTTATTTCTGATCGACCGGCACTCATACCTTTGTATGGAAACCAGCGCAAAACGGTCTGCATCAAAATCGCCCGTAGCTGTGTTTCGAACGCGATATTTTTTTACATACATTGGCACCTTGCCGTCTTGACAGACGATAGTTTGTGCTTTAAAAAGGCATAATAACTTTTAACTATGGCGGTAGCGAGTGTGACTGATAAGGCCAATTTGCGCTGTAAATGTCCGTTCACAGTGGGTGCATGTGAACACGTGGTCATTTCCACCATCATGCACCATCTTACGTCTCAAACGCTTGGTGTGTGACTTTTCTGCAATAATTTTCTCCTTTGACTTTATTCCATTTCTGATATTTGCCCTCCATGCAACACGTTCAGTGGCGACTTGCTCCCAATGTGCATTATCAATGCCTGTATCAATCATGTCCCGCTTACACACATCTTTGTATCGTAGTAGAGGCCGACCCTGAGATCTCTTACCCATCTGTAATTCACCAAAAAAGATATCCTTTGGTATTCTACCATCATCCATCCGCCTAAGATGTCCTATCCATCTAAGTCTACGAAGACTGAGCATGGAATAAACTGTCACACAACCTGATCTTTCCAATACTTCAGTATTTGTGATTTTGTCTTGCCACTTAATACCAAGAATTCTTCGCAGACACCGCATATGAAAGCTGTTTAAATTGTTCTCTTGGTGTGAGTAAGTTGTCCAGGTTTCACTGCCATAGAGAAGAGTACTAAGGACACAGGCTTGATAGACAAGGACTTTTGTTTTGGCAGTAAGCTTCCTGTTCTCCCAGACTCTTTTTCTTAACCTGTTCATTGTTGTTGCTGCCTTACCAATCCGGATGTTGATTTCCTGATCTAGGGATAATTTGCTATTTACCACCGATCCTAGATATGTAAAATGATCTACTATCTCTAGTTCGGCGTCGTCAATAAAGATTGATGGTACCCCATGTGCACCTTGTGACATAATCTGTGTCTTCTTTTTGCTAATTGTTAAACCAAATTCAGAACAAGCATTGGAGAATGCAGATAGTAGACATTGCAATTCTTCCTCAGAGTGGGTCGTAACTGCAGCATCATCTGCAAAAAGCAACTCTCTGATCAGTACCCTCCTAATTTTGGTCTTAGCCTTCAATCTCTGAGCATTGTAGAGGCCGCCATCTGAGCGTGAGTGAATGTATATACCACCATCCTGATCACGAAATGCATATTTCAGTAGAAGTGAAAAGTATATTCCAAAGAGGGTGGGAGCTAGTACACAACCTTGCTTAACTCCACTCTTGATTTCAAATTCTTCAGAAGTTGCACCATCAAACTTGATTATACCCTTCATGCCTGTGTGGAACGATTCCACAATAGACAAAAGAGTTGGTGGGCAGCCAATCTTCTTTAGTGCCTTGAACAGACCCTCACGACTGACCAAATCAAATGCCTTTGTGAGGTCGATGAAGGCAATAAACAGTGGTTGATTCTGTTCACGGCATTTTTCTTGCATTTGTCGCAATGAGAATATCATATCAGTGGTAGACCGGTTTTGTCGAAAGCCACACTGTGATTCGGGGTAGACTTGATCTCCTAGGACTTGAAGTCTGCGCAGAACAATTCTGGCAAATACTTTTCCAACAATACACAGAAGTGAGATACCCCTATAGTTGTTGCAGTCGCTCCGATCGCCCTTGTTCTTGTACAGTGTTATGATGCTTGAATCTTTGAAATCCTGTGGGACTTGTCCTTCACGCCAGCATAGCTCTATTAGCTGGTGGATCTGTATAGTGAGTGTGTCTTGCCCACTCCTGATAACCTCTATTGAATCCCTTCCTTACCTGGAGCCTTGCCAGATGCAAGTTCATTTATAGCACACTTAACTTCTGTTATGGCGAACGCGATATGCAGGATTACGAATTGCGTAAGGATCCCCCCTCGCCACAAAGCCGGCTCTGAGAAATATCCAAAACCCGCAGAGAAAACATTAACAGCGTCGGCTTGACCTCAACCAGTCCATATATGATAAACTAAAATCCTTGTCTTCGTACACCTTCAGATGTCATCATCATCATCATCATCATCATCATCATCATCATCATCATCATCATCATCATCATCATCATCATCATCATCATCATCATCATCATCATCATCATCATCATCATCATCATCATCATCATCATCATCATCATCATCATCATCATTATCATCATCATCATCATCATCATCATCATCATCATCATCATCATCATCATCATCATCATCATCTTCTTAGTCATCATCTTAGTCATCATCATCATCATCATCATCATCATCATCATCATCATCATCATCATCATCATCATCATCATCATCATCATCATCTTAGTCATCTTCATCATCATCATCATCATCATCATCATCATCATCATCATCATCATCATCATCATCATCATCATCTTAGTCATCTTCATCATCATCATCATCATCATCATCATCATCATCATCATCATCTTAGCCATCATCCTCATAATTACCACCGCCATCATCATCATCATCATCATCATCATCATCATCATCATGTTTCTTGCCAGTAGCCGTAGATGTTCAGGTCTTTCCCAAGTGTTCTGGGCCATTCCTGCTAATGATATTCCTCCATGCCACCGCCCCAGTCCATCCAGCATCACTTCGCTAGGTCTACCTCTGCCTCTTCCCACTGATCTTTCAGACGGCAGGGTGATTGTAAAGTCTCACTACCGTTTGTGTGTAGAACAATTTTGAAAAACGAAGTACATGACGTCTTAAGAAAATATTCTTCACAGTCCATCATGAAGCAATATGCAGCGAATGGCTGCGTCTGCGGGAGTAATTCTTTGCATTCCAAACAGAATCGTGTTATCAACGGAAGAAAGAATTGTTTTGGTTGAACAAATGTTTCGAAATGGCGGTCGACACACACGGATGGTTGTTCAAAGATTTATAGCAAGATGTCCTGATAAACAACCTCCTCATCACATTTTTTCCCTATATCCTTTACAGGACATCGCTGTCAACACCAGCATTTTACTACTGTTGTTGTCTTGGCAACTTTACGTTTAGTAGTTTGCCAATTATTTCTGATCGACCAACTCCCATACCACTTCGTTAAAACTCAGCGCAACGCGGTCTGCAGCCAAATCGCGCGCAGCTGTGTTTCTAACGCGGGTAAGCGGAATTACGAACCGCGTCCGTAACGCCTTCGCCACTGAAACCGGCTGTGCTGAATTATGCCTGTTTAATCTACAAATGGCAAGGTCGAGGGGAAAAGAATAAGAGTATGGCAGAGAAGTAAATATCTAAATAGGTTGGTTACGTGATAGGTCGATACAAACTCGCAGAGCTGATCCACGACTCTGGTGATCGTGTGAGATGGCGAAACATGACCGCACACGCTTATCAGCATGGCACATGATGATGATAAGAGGGAGAGGAGAACTCTGCAACACCATGGCAATGGTACCATGGTATCAAGTGGGGAGAACAGTCTCTACCCAACCTACTTGGGAAGGCGCACGTCTTTTACGTGGCTTATATGACTGGCCTCCAAGGCGTGGGACTAGAGAGTTAAGCACAGTTATTCAGAGGGTTCCCATTCGATCAACCACCTTGCCTGCAAGGCAGAAGTAAAATTAACAAAAATAAGTAAAGGAACCTTGTGACATACTGAATATATGATGCCAGCCTAATTTGCCATAGACTAATCGACATTGAGTGAACGATGAGGTTGAAATCCCTCGGAAGCTTTTGTTTACCAGGACGTGACCTTGTACCCATTCCTGGCTAGGAGCCCAGGTCACTTGATAAAACCAGCCTCGTTAGGGAATCGAACACATGCCTACCACGTCAGCAGCCCGGGCTAGCCACTGCGCTACACAACCTCCTAAACAGAAGTCTTTCGCCCAAAAAATAACTGACACAAATACACAATCACGAAAGCACAACAAAGGGCAAGCCTAGCAAGTGGCAGACATGCAAATCATTATCTTAACAATGTAAATTAACACAAAGTAATGCAGATTTACACAACATAATTACTAAAAATACATGACGATGCGATGACTAGCCTTCATCAGCAAACAATTACATACACAAAACACAATATATTATCACGGAGAAGACCCTCCGGTGCCTATATTAAGGCATAAGAACGGAATGAGAAGAATGAAAAGATGACAAACTGAGAACAATGAAGGGAAAACGAAAATTCGAAAAACAAAATTATTTATTTTTGCTGGTGATGGTCCGAGAGTGAAAACTAAGAAGGAGTGCTCCAGTGGATGTCCGTACAGTGAATGAGTGGGTGGCAGCAAAAGGTTGGCCATAGTGGACGGATGTTAAAGAGCAATGATGTGTATATTGCGATTCCAATATGTCTTTTCTTATTATCCTGCGATCAACTGTTGGTATACCTCAATTCCAGCTTGGGTCACACACAGGAAGTTGCCTAGCAACCGTCGTAGTGCGCACAATCCCCTTTTCTAGTCCTGTGCCACATAAGCCAACATGTTCCGATTTCGACGGTTGAGGTTTCTTTCCTGGATCCCTCCTCTCATAGGCGGTTTGCTCAAGTACCAAGAAAAGCACACTTCGTTGGTTTTACCTGCAGCAATCATACCTGCACAACTATACCTGTTTAACCATACCTGTCCAACCATACCTGAGTCTGCCGTTCACGCGTGACTCATCACGCCAGGCTTCCGCGACTGTAGATCAGGTGCGTGACAACCAGCGACAAAGTCTCCCCAGAAGACTTTTATCTCCTCCAGCCACGGATCCCTTAAGTTACCGTGACATTTGTGAGGTCTTAGTGACCCAAGGGCGTTTAAAAAAAAAAAAAAAACAACTCTCTCTGCAAACAAAAAACTGGGCTGCTTAAATAGGTCCAGGTTTGGGCGTGCCCCGGCTGTAAGGGACATACTCAGGAGCACGTAAACTTGTGGGATGACGTCAGGTCGCGTGCTGAAGCGTGCGGTTATGGGATAGCTATGAGATGTGTGAAAACACCTAGCGATAATCAGGATGTTGAGAGTGGGTGGGTAGGGGGTGTGAAGAGTGATGTGCACTGAACGATGTTTTTGTAAGTGTGACGGTAGCGTAGTGGCACTGCGCTTGCCTACTGGTCAGAGGTTCAAATCCGAGTTGATTTGTAAAACTGACCTGGGATCGACCTGAGGTCGACCCAGCCAAAAATCGGTGCCAGTATATGCCTTGGGAAGCAAAGTTGACCGGCGTTATACTGACCACATCACCAACCGAGTGTCATTTGATTTATAAAACTATGGGTCTAACACCTTAAGCGGGTCCTTTATTTGTATACCACCTTGTATCATCGTGGTCTTTGTACAATCCAACACTGTCTTCTTGTACAATCCAATACCATCTTGTATCATCGCCGTCTTTGTAGAATCCAATACCATCTTGTATCATTGTCGACCCGGGAAGGTTAACCAGGTCAACAAACGCCCACAGAAGTCGGATGTGTCGGGCTAAAGGCGTAAGTATAACAGCTCTGCTGTAAACAGGCACAACGCAATTCCGTCTGTAAAAAAAACAAAAAAACACTCCGGACGAACGCGGCAGAAGATGAAGTATCATCGTCGTCTTTGTTCGGGTCCAATACCATCTTGTATCATTGTCGTCTTTGTACAATCCAATACCATCTTGTATCATCGTCGTCTTGGTACAATCCAAAACCGTCTTGTATGATCGCCGTCTTTGTACAATCCAAAACCGTCTTGTATCATCGCCGTCTTTGTACAATCCAATACCATCTTGTATCATCGCCGTCTTGGTACAATCCAATACCATCTTGTATCATCGCCGTCTTGGTACAATCCAATACCGTCTTGTATCATCGTCGTCTTGGTACAATCCAATACCATCTTGTATCATCGTCGTCTTGGTACAATCCGATACAATCTTGTATCATCGCCGTCTTGGTACAATCCAATACCATCTTGCACCATCATCGTCTTTGTACAATCCAATACCATCTTGCACCATCATCGTCTTTGTACAATCCAATACTATCTTGTATCATCGTCGTCTTTGTACAATCCAACCTGCTTAACGTCGCACCTCTACACCACTTGGCTCGGCTCTGTGTGACCAAACGACACTTGTCTTCCATTTGTACACCATTTTGTATTATCGTCGTCTTTGTACAATCCACTACTGCCCGCGCCGTAAATTTCAACAAGCCTGGTCTGGTTAGATGCAAAAAGGACATTCAAGACAACTTGGTTGTAAAAGTACTTGAACCAGGAAACTTGACAAGAGGCTGAAAGTCTTTACCTTTGACCCGTGTTGGAAGCGAAGATCTCCCAAGGACTTGCTATATTGCGAGGAATAACTTGTATTTACTATTATTCCACTCCCTTTCTCATGCCCTGTGAACGAGGTCATCACAAGATTCTCTAGATGCGTGTTGGTGTAACAGAGAGCTCACCGAGGCCACCAAATAGCTGCGTATATGTGCCACTGCGGGCCAATGTTCAATACCACAACTGGCTAAGTATCTGGGAATCTTGTAGGATATGTTCTTCTGTCTATCTGTCTGCTAGTGTATCCACAAGTGGAAGTGGGTTGAAGCGACCATTCTGGGTCTGTGCTAGCGACTATGTGGAAAATAGTGTCTTGTTTTGAAACAGAAATAGGTCTCTCGACGCCACTTGGTGTGGCTCCCTGTGACCAAACGACACTGAAGGGATGTTATGGTCGCTATTATGCTAACTGTCGAAGCTCTCGTAGCATGTTCTGGTGTTCACTCTCTTTGCAAAGCTGGGTCCAACCAGGAGTCATGTGCAGAAATCCCGTCTGGAGGGGATTTGAACCTAAGATAACTAACCACCGTGCCTCATGGGACCCAATATGAAGTATACGACACACACACACACACACAAAAACAGTTCAAATAAACCGGAAAAGCCAGACGGACACACATCCAGACTGTTACTCGTACCATTAGAAAGTGAGACTCTTCGCTAGCTGGTGAAGACGAGGACGGAGCACGTATAGGAATGTCCATGTGGGAGCTGTGATGTCGATTCTTGACTCAACTCAACTCATAAACAAGAACAAAAGCAAAAGGTAGACCTAAAAATACGGAAAATAACGCATTTTAATTCGGTATGCATGGAATGCGAAACCCAAGAGAGCCAAATGTCACGTCTGCCAACAAACAGAGCGGGTTTATTCAACAACTCATTGCTGGACTCACTTACTGTGTGTGGTCGGGGTTTCTGCGGGTTTTGTGAGCGGAGTGGCGAATGCATTCATTCTTTCTTATCTGAAACATGGTTGCTGTTGTTAGATTTGTCACTCGCCGCTGAACTCTTGTAGCTATTTCAAGAACATGAGAAATAAATGTAAAAGTATTGATAGGCAGTCTTTGAAGATAAAGGGTGTGAGTAGATATCTGATCTGACTAAAGACGCCATAAATGTTGCCTACAGTTGGCATATCCAGATTTCGAAATAGACGCCTATGTATCTTGTGTTTCCTTCTATCATAGAGCCAGTTAGACGCTTCAAACAGCTGACTACGTATATATTCTTTAACACGCCACCAACTAAACATTTTTCTAACATTCGACCAAATAAATGTCCTTTAACACACGCCAAATAACGATTCTTTAACACACCACCAACTAAACGTTCTTCTAACATACGACCAAATAAATGTCCTTTAACACACGACCGAATAACCATTCTTTAACACACAACCAACTAAACATTCTTCTACCACCAACTTAACTATCTTGAAAATAGCTGAACATGTTTCTTCACAGGCGACCAATTAAACATTGTTCTAGCACTCAACCAGATAAACATTGTTCTAGCACTCAACCAGACAGACATTGTTCTAGCACTCAACCAGATAAACATTGTTCTAGCACTCAACTAGACAGACATTGTTCTAGCACTCAACCATATAGACATTGTTCTAGCACTCAACCATATGAGTGGCACTTTGCCGTCTTCACAGACGAAAGTATTTGGATTGGAATAGGGCCAGAATTCCATCGCTCAATGCCTGGGCATGGATTCATAGAACATGTGTTGCCTGTCACAAAATGAAACCGTGTGTTTATCCGGATGATTATTATAGAGGATTTTCGGATTAAGCGGACGATCGACCAGCGACATCTATTTGTACTAACAGAGTAAACACAGCTGCACAGGTTACATCGTGTCAGCCCATAAACACATTTGGTGGTGAGTGAGAAGGAAGGGATACAATGCGTTGGCAGTTTATAAACATTTAGAATCACATAGCCTTGCCCGGCTCAGTACATGGAACAGCCCTGTCTGTCAGTTATAGTTCCGGACATCAGGCGAAATGGCTGCTGGGATTGTCACCACTGAACAGAAGCTTGACAGTTTGTCAACAGTCAGAGACAAACCGGAATTGGCAGCGAGAGACAGGAAACAGTACATCTGTCAAGTCTTGTTTCCGGAACATCGAGAAGATTGACAGCGTGTTGGGAAAAACTCTTTGTTGGAACTGTACAGTAACTCTGTAGATTGTTTTGGATGTCACAACCAGTGATGACAAATCGAACATTAATGGAGCCAGGGAGGATGGATCCCTGACAGGAGATGATCTGCCACTGTGCCACCTGTGTGGGGGCATAAAGGAGAACGTCACGTGGCCAACTTTGGTAGTTTGCCATATAAACCCGAGTTGGGATCAACTAGGGGGGAGTTGACCAAGAACCGTGGATTATGATGGACGTGTTTGTGGGAGAGCTCTACAGTGTTAGATTAATTTAAGATTAACTAGCATGTGCCGTTATGGCAAAGTGTAGTAGCCATCCCGGGAATGAGGCGGTTTTTACATAAGGTTCCCTACCAGATCCAAGGAAACTCTACAAGTTTTGGGAAAGAATTAAAAAACCCATTCTGAAGAACACCAGTTCAAGAGTCAATAAAGTTGCATACAGAAACGTATCTTACGCTAGAAGGAAATTGATTCATCAAAGAGAGTGATGCATACTGATGCACCACACAGCATCAGACAGTAGTAACGAACCGAGAACCGGCTAATAGTACCTAGTGTTAGTACAGTAACAATTAACATTAGTAATTAGCACTTATGGACTGAATGGTTCGATGTGCAACGAGGATGATCTGTCGACTAACTAACTAACTAACTAACTGCGTACACACTGCAAAAGACTTGTGCAGTTTGTTTAGGAACATTAGGAACGGACATTGTGTAGAGTGCTACCGGTCCCTGATTAACTCTTAATACCACCGGTGTCTATTTCGGATGTTCATGAAATTGGATTACCAGAGGTCTACAGAGGCAAAGCATTATCCGGCAAGATGGTTTCGGCAACGGGTGAGAAGTACATGTTCTGACGTAACGTGCTGTGGTCTATCTTTGCTGGGATCAGCTGACTGGGTTGCTGTCTGAGAGTCAGAGTCTACACACTTTATAGAACACGTCACACATTTTCTTCACATACACGTCTCATATACGTTACACTTTTATTTTAATAAATTACTCTTTATTAATTTTTAGAAGCAAGAGTTGTTGAGTATGTTGCGTTGGGGAAGTATGAGAAGGGGGCATAGTACGACAGTGAGAGAGTGATAGGAAAAGGTGTCCATAGGCTGGTGGAGTGTGTTGGACGGAAGCTGGTGGATTCTCCAGAATATTGAGAAGGAAAAAAAAAATATTATAATGTGGGTGTCGGATCTCCTCACTCCAGGGACGACACTTTAAAGAAGGACACGACATTATTGGGGGCTCGTCCGGGATCTTTGGACAGCGGAATCTCTCGTAAACGGAATCTTTGGACAGCAGGATCTCCCGTAAACGGAATCCTTGGACAGTGAGATCTCCTGCAAGCAGGAACCTTTGACAGAGGGATCCTCTGACAACGGGGTCTTTGGACACGGGATCCTTAGTTATAAGAGGGAGATATCATTTTGGAGAATCCAGCTAGAGTGAATGTGGATAGGGGTTAGAATTAATATCTTACCTGTTCACACGTCACACGTCTGCATAGGTCTGTGGTCCTGATTCTACTCTTGTCACTGAGTGAATGTGCGGTTTGTAGTAATATCTAGATTTATAGTACTTGTTCATATAGTAATTTGCAGTTATATTGTACTCGACCTGCTAGCTTACCTCTCTGTATAATGGCCACCCCTAAACTTACCACGTTAGAATTAAGGGCAAAGGGGGAAGACATGGGACTGTCGGGGTCTGCTCTAACGGATTACATACAGGAAGTGGAGAGAGAGTATCGTCAAGCAGAAAGGGAAGATCGAAAGGCCGAGTTGGAATTGAGAAGGATGGAATTGGAAGCTGAGCAAGCAGCTAAGAAATTGGAAGCGGAGCAAGCAGCTAAGAAATTTGAAGCTGAGCAAGCAGCTAGGAAATTTGAAGCTGAGCAAGCAGCTAAGAAATTGGAAGCTGAGCAAGCAGCTAAGAAATTTGAAGCTGAGCAAGCAGCTAGGAAATTTGAAGCTGAGCAAGCAGCTAGGAAATTAGAAGCTGAACAGGAAGCACAGAAAAGGGAGCACGAGTACCGGATGAGGGAACTCGAGCTCAAGAGTCAATCTAATGGAGAAACTGAGGGAGCAGTTGGAGGTTCCTCCATCCCAGGATCAACACCAGTAGGTGGACATGGGTACCATGCTATGAAGTTTCCTTTAGCGGTCTACGAGGAGGACAAAGAGAAGATTGACCAATACCTTCAACGCTTCGAGGCTATGTCGGTTGCAATGGGTCTGGAGCGTAACAAATGGAATCTTAAGCTATCCCAGGGATTACGCGGGACCGGATACGAGGTTTATACTCGCCTGCCACCAGGACATGAGAACAATTATGACGAGTTAAAGACGGCTCTGCTGAAACGATTCGAGGTTACGTCACATACCTACCGGAAAAAATTTCGAGCAGCGAAACGAGAACCGGGGGAGTTGTTTACCGCCTACAGTTTGCGTCTTAAATCTTATCTCCATAAGTGGATGGATTTGGCTGGGTTCGCACATGACTATGAGAGTCTGGAAGAGCTCATGGTGGTCGACCAGCTGAAGAAGCAAATGTCTAAACCTCTCAGGACGTTCCTGGGAGAACAAGGAGCGGAACGTATTGACCTCGTGACTAAATTAGCAGAACGGTTCGTCGAGGTACATGGGGAGGCAGGGGAAAACCTTTCCACCAACTCCAAAAGTCAAGAGAAACATGACAAGAAGAAAACCAAAAACTCAGGAACAAAAAAGTGGGAACCTTATGTGCAAAAATCAGAGGATAGTTCAGAGAAGAAGAAGGAGGGAAGCAAGAGCACTTCAAGCTCTACACCTAAACGACCGTGGTCGGAGAAGTGGTGTTCAATTTGTAAGTCACCCTCTCACAATACGAGGGACTGCAAATCGAAGGCTAAGAACCCTCACTTCGCAGCATGTCAAGTGACTTCCAAGGAGGTTGTCACAGAAAATGCCAAGGTCAACAAGGAAGCTCGCCACCAGGAGAGCTCATTCAAGTCCGACAATAGAAAATCTAGGACAGGGAAATGGTGCAACCAATGTCAGTCAAACACGCACAATGCTATTGACTGCAGAGGAGAGTCAGGAGACACTCAATTCGTCGTGTGCCCCGGGAAACCTAAGGTGGAGCCCACCGAACAGGTCGAGGCCGAGGAAGAGACTCCAGACCAGGAAAAACCACCTGTAGTGGAATTGGTAGAGGTTAACGGTCGTCAAGTGGAGTGTTTATACGACACAGGACTGGACGGGGAGGCCGTGATTTCTGCGGATCTGGTACATCCAGAACAATTCACAGGTGAAACCTTGGATATACAGCCTGCACAGAAGAGTGCTGTAACCATGAAGTTGCCCATTGCTAATGTGGAGATTCGGTCAAGGTACGTCACCGGCACCATCAAGGCCGCTGTATTGACCGATCCCATTTTTCCAGTCATCCTAGGTTGCCGGTATGTCTTTCTGGGAATGCCCAGGGAGCCAATTCATATGGGAGCAATGCAGACTCGCTCTCAGACGAAAACGGAAGAGGCAGACGCAATTGTGACTAACCCAATGCCGGGGGAGCTACGAACTGCCCAGAGTGAGGATGATACTTTACGTCCTTGCTACAAAAAGCTGCAGAAAAGTGCTGATCCACCAGGACGGGGGCAGTACTACATGAAGAATAGGATACTCTACAGGAGAGCAGGAAGGGGAGACAACCTATACGGTCAGTTGGTCGTCCCGAAAGCTCATCGGTCCCAGATTCTTCATATGGGGCATACCATCTCCTTTAGTGGACACATGGGTATTGCCGCCACCATGCAGCGGATTTCCTGCCACTACTATTGGCCGGGAATGACAGATGATGTGCGTCGGTATGTGAAGTCCTGCCCGGAGTGCCAGAGGGTGGCACCGAAACACTGGACAGCACCGGTGATGTTGGGTGAGATGCCCATCATGAACTCTCCTTTCGAGAGGGTAGCCATCGATATCGTGGGTCCACTTCCCAGGACTAGGAAGAGGAACATGTATATACTCACAATGGTGGATTGCTGTACAATGTGGGGTGAGGCGATACCATTGACCACGATTGACTCGAAAAGAGTGGCGGACGCACTGATGGAGGCCTTTACCAGATTAGGCTTTCCGGATCAAATTCTCACGGATAATGGATCTCAGTTTTGTGGAAAACTCATGGAGGAGGTATTTAGGGTGTTTCACTCTAACCACATACATACCAGCCCTTACCACCATCAAGCCAATGGACAAGTAGAGCGTTTCAACGGCACGTTGATGACAATGCTCAGGAAATTAGCGCAGGAAAAACCTGATAGGTGGGATGAATATATCCCAGCAGCACTCTTTGCCTATCGGGAAGTTCCTCATGGCTCAACAGGACTACCACCCGCTACGTTGCTGTTTGGTCGTCCAATCAAAGGACCGTTGGAAGCCATGTTGAGGAGTTGGACTGAAGAGGGGACGTCAGAAGAAGTGATCTCATCCTACAAATACGTGGAGGAACTGAAAGAAAAACTCCACAAGGGATGGACTCTGGCAAATCAAAACTTGAAAAAGGCCAGGAAAAGACACGCGGCTTACTACAACCGTAGGTCTAAAGAAAGATCTCTAGAGGTGGGAGATAAAGTCTTGTTGCTACTCCCAACGGGAAACAACAAACTGGAGATAGGTTGGCAAGGACCATTTCCCGTGGAAAGGGTGATATCCAGAACCAACTATCAAATCCGGATCCGGGGAAAGTCGAAGATTTTCCATATCAATCTCTTGCGGAAATACGAAGAGAGACCCGGAGACAAGGCAGCTCACCTCATGGCAATGGCTGTTGCAGTGGAGACGGAAGCGGGAACCAACGAGGGCAGGGAATATCCCTTGGTACACCAGGAAACCTATAGGGATGTACAAGTGAACCCTGAT
This sequence comes from Cepaea hortensis, assembly GCA_963921405.1. NCBI lineage: Eukaryota > Metazoa > Mollusca > Gastropoda > Stylommatophora > Helicidae > Cepaea > Cepaea hortensis. The sequence goes on from OY992897.1 coordinate 31,848,631, forward strand.
CTGACCTCCCAGGAGAGGGAAAGGATAACCCAGGTTCTCAAGTCTCATAAGGAGATACTGACTGATAAACCTGGACGAACGAGGTTGGTTGAGTTCGAGATGACTTTGACCACACAGGAGCCTGTTCGCCAAAAGGTTTACCCAGTGCCATTCTCTAAAGAAAAGGCCCTGGAGGAGGAAATAAAAAAACTGCTGGAGGATGACGTGATTGCACCATCCACATCCCCATACAATGCGGGGGTAGTTTTGTTACGCAAACCAAGTGGAGAACACAGGTTGTGTATAGATTACCGACTTCTGAACAGTCATACACAGTTTCAGGTGGAACCTTTGCCGAATCCAACTCAGTTATTCGCTAGGCTCCATAAGGCTCGGTACTTTTCAAAGGTGGATCTGAGTCGGGGGTACTATCAGATACCAGTCAAACCGGAGATTCGACCACTGTTAGCTTTCAGTACACCCAGGGGACACTACGAATTCAAGGTCATGCCCTTTGGACTCAGCAATGCACCTAGTGTGTTTACACGCATGATGAGGACTTTACTAGATCCGTTACAGGATCCAGCCATCATCTCATTCATGGATGATATTCTGATTTCCAGTGACAGCCTGGATGACCACTTACAATCCTTGGAGAGAGTGTTTAATAGACTCAAGGAAGCAGGGCTTACTGCTCGTCCAACCAAGTGCATGATTGGTTACCAGACTCTGGAATTTCTAGGTCACACCATCACTCCAGGACACATTGTCCCAGAAGAGAAGAACCTGGAGAAAATCAGAAAGGCACCAAGGCCACAAACGAAGAAGGATGTGCGATCTTTTCTCTCGTTGTGTGGGTTCTACCACAAATTTATCCCACATTTCACTGAACTGGGAGCTCCGTTGACGGAAACCTTGAAAAAGGGATTCCCGGACCAAATCATTTGGACACCAGAATGTGAGAATGCCTATAGTCAGTTAAAGGAGGCCTTGGTCAGCAAACCTGTATTACAGCTTCCTGACCTTTCCAAACCATTTGTGTTGAGAACAGATGCGAGTGCGATTGGAATTGGAGCCGCTTTGTTACAGGAAGGAAAAGACGATGCTTCGGTTTTGAAACCTGTGGCATACGCAAGTAAGAAACTTCTACAGGCGGAGAGGAATTATTCAACCGTCGAGAGAGAATGCTTGTCCCTCGTATGGGCAGTGCAAAAATTTCAGCCATATTTGTATGGAGTTAAGTTTCGGGTCCAGTCAGATCATCAGCCCCTGATGTTCCTGGCTACTTCTCAGAAGCTCAACGCACGTTTGATGCGGTGGTCGTTGTTACTTCAACCGTATAATTTCACAGTAGAGTACATTCCTGGGAAGGAAAATGTTGGAGCGGATTTCTTGTCAAGACACCCAGCTCCTGAAGAAGAAGAATGAATCATCTGGATTAAACTCACGGTGGAGAAGAGTGAGATGGACTACTCTCTTAGGAGGGGGCCTATGTCACAAAATGAAACCGTGTGTTTATCCGGATGATTATTATAGAGGATTTTCGGATTAAGCGGACGATCGACCAGCGACATCTATTTGTACTAACAGAGTAAACACAGCTGCACAGGTTACATCGTGTCAGCCCATAAACACATTTGGTGGTGAGTGAGAAGGAAGGGATACAATGCGTTGGCAGTTTATAAACATTTAGAATCACATAGCCTTGCCCGGCTCAGTACATGGAACAGCCCTGTCTGTCAGTTATAGTTCCGGACATCAGGCGAAATGGCTGCTGGGATTGTCACCACTGAACAGAAGCTTGACAGTTTGTCAACAGTCAGAGACAAACCGGAATTGGCAGCGAGAGACAGGAAACAGTACATCTGTCAAGTCTTGTTTCCGGAACATCGAGAAGATTGACAGCGTGTTGGGAAAAACTCTTTGTTGGAACTGTACAGTAACTCTGTAGATTGTTTTGGATGTCACAACCAGTGATGACAAATCGAACATTAATGGAGCCAGGGAGGATGGATCCCTGACAGGAGATGATCTGCCACTGTGCCACCTGTGTGGGGGCATAAAGGAGAACGTCACGTGGCCAACTTTGGTAGTTTGCCATATAAACCCGAGTTGGGATCAACTAGGGGGGAGTTGACCAAGAACCGTGGATTATGATGGACGTGTTTGTGGGAGAGCTCTACAGTGTTAGATTAATTTAAGATTAACTAGCATGTGCCGTTATGGCAAAGTGTAGTAGCCATCCCGGGAATGAGGCGGTTTTTACATAAGGTTCCCTACCAGATCCAAGGAAACTCTACAAGTTTTGGGAAAGAATTAAAAAACCCATTCTGAAGAACACCAGTTCAAGAGTCAATAAAGTTGCATACAGAAACGTAACTTACGCTAGAAGGAAATTGATTCATCAAAGAGAGTGATGCATACTGATGCACCACACAGCATCAGACAGTAGTAACGAACCGAGAACCGGCTAATAGTACCTAGTGTTAGTACAGTAACAATTAACATTAGTAATTAGCACTTATGGACTGAATGGTTCGATGTGCAACGAGGATGATCTGTCGACTAACTAACTAACTAACTAACTGCGTACACACTGCAAAAGACTTGTGCAGTTTGTTTAGGAACATTAGGAACGGACATTGTGTAGAGTGCTACCGGTCCCTGATTAACTCTTAATACCACCGGTGTCTATTTCGGATGTTCATGAAATTGGATTACCAGAGGTCTACAGAGGCAAAGCATTATCCGGCAAGATGGTTTCGGCAACGGGTGAGAAGTACATGTTCTGACGTAACGTGCTGTGGTCTATCTTTGCTGGGATCAGCTGACTGGGTTGCTGTCTGAGAGTCAGAGTCTACACACTTTATAGAACACGTCACACATTTTCTTCACATACACGTCTCATATACGTTACACTTTTATTTTAATAAATTACTCTTTATTAATTTTTAGAAGCAAGAGTTGTTGAGTATGTTGCGTTGGGGAAGTATGAGAAGGGGGCATAGTACGACAGTGAGAGAGTGATAGGAAAAGGTGTCCATAGGCTGGTGGAGTGTGTTGGACGGAAGCTGGTGGATTCTCCAGAATATTGAGAAGGAAAAAAAAAATATTATAATGTGGGTGTCGGATCTCCTCACTCCAGGGACGACACTTTAAAGAAGGACACGACATTGCCCATGCAGCATGATCCCTCTCTCGGCCTTGCATTGTTTACTCCAGAGGAAAGAATAACCAGTACGTCTGGAACAAGGTAGGCTGCAGATGCTGGCGGGTCAGCATCAAACCTCCAAGAGCAGGAGTTGGGTAGCGGCCAGGCCCTCACATCCGGGGGATTTTACTAGAAACGTTCAGCCATTTCCCTCAGCTGGGTGCCTTATACCAAGTGTCTGGACCGGTATGAGCGTGTACATCGGTCATCGTAAGTGTCTGGACCCATAAAATCGTTTTAGCACCCAACAAAATAATCATTGTTCTAACACACAACCAGGTAAACATTGTCTCAGAATTCAACAGATAAACATTGTTCTTAAACACAACCAGATAAACGTTGTTCAACATTGTTCTAACACACAACCAGATAAACATTGTCTCAGAATTCAACAGATAAACATTGTTCTAAAACACAACCAGATAAACGTTGTTCTAACACACAACCAGATACACTTTGTACTCGATCATATAAAGTTGATTCAAACCAAGGGAAGATAAAAATTATTCTTACACATGATAAGATATATATATATATATATATATATATATATATATATATATATATATATATATATATATATATATATATATATATATATATATATATATATATATATATATATATATAATTCATTCATTCATTCATTCATTCATTCAGTAGCATGTCCTTTGCAGAACCTTGCTCCCATAACAACCTTCCGGAAAACTTCTCGATCACAAGCAAGATGTCCCGCGTCCGATACACCCACCTGGAGATCATCCGCCAAATCCAGCACAATCTTCTCTTTGTCCTTCCTCTTCCTCTCTTCCCAGGCATATACCTCTCCATTATTGTTCATTCCAAACTTTCATGACGTTTCAAGTGACCAAATATATAACTTTTATTTATTTTATCATCTTTAATAGCCAACCCTCTTCAATATTCAGCTCTTGAAGTATGGATGCATTTGTTCTATTCTTTACCCATAACATTTATATTCAAAAGCATTTATGCGCTGTTCAGCTTGTTTAGTAAGTGTCGAGGTCTCACAGGTGTATGTTGCAATGGGAAAGAGCATGCTCTTAAAAATCTAGCCTTTGTAGTTCTATCTATCCCACTCCATAATTTATTCAGTTGTTTTAGTCTTTGAAGAGCAATTGACATTTGTCGTTTAATTTCTTTTATTGTGTCACAATTGTTGGTAATTAATGACCCAATATATTCAAACTTCGACCAACTAAACATCCTTCTAACACACGATCAACTAAACATCCTTCTAACACACGATCAACTAAACATCCTTTTAACACACGATCACTAAATCACTAAACATCATACTAACACACGGCCAACTAAACATCCTTCTAACACACGATCAACTAAACATCCTTCTAACACACGATCAACTAAACATCCTTCTAACACACGATCAACTAAACACTCCATCTAAAACTCGGGCAACTAAATATTCTTCTAACACACAACCCCGTCCGTCGCCACAGAGCCGGTTTAATAAAGGAAGTACAAAACATTGTGTCAAATATTCTATTCGCCAGGTCGGTGACTCCGACTGTCCCGTAAATATGCTCGCTGTGCCATTTATTTTTACATTGTTGTCGATTTATATTCACGAACACATTATTTATTTACTGTGACCGTGAAGATAGGAAGGTATGTAATCAGCAACACATATAGCAATAAACCAGCCAACGAACCAACCAACGAACCAACCAACGGACCAACCACAGGTACACTGTGCATAATGCCGTCGCCAGAATTCCAACACAAAATTCATCCACGCACATCACAGTTCATTGTGATGGACTCGGCAGTCACCAGAAAGACCTCATCGACCCGGGTTTTCTCACATGGCTCCGTCTTTTATCGCAGGGCGACCCGCCGAAAGAAGCGCATAAAGCACGAATTCCGCAGCTTCAGCGCCGACTCCCAGGAAACTCCTGAAAAATGCACTTGTGAACCGAAAATGCAAATCAGTCAGTTTAGCAACAGCCGGTAGCCATTGTTCAGAACATGCAGGTCACTGTACAGGACAGATGTAAAAGCATTCCACGCGAACTTCACAGCTCACAGTGTTGCCCACGCACTCACTCAGTAGCAGGGCGACGGAACCATGTGCTACCAGTCCAACATGAGGAAAATGTGATTGCAAACCGTAGCTGCCAGCATAAACACGACACAGGCCTTAACAGTTCAACACCTAACCGCCATGTTGGTGATCGGAAGTCCCACTTTATGAGAGGCTGACTGAACGCATGTGTTTTCTGAATCGGTTTCTGCTGCTGCTGCTTCTGTTGCTGCTTCTGTTGAAGTTTCTTTTGGAGCCTCTGTTTCTGTTTCTATTGGAGTTTCTGTTGCTGTTTCTGTTGGAGCTGTTGTTGCTGCTTCTGCTGATGCTGCTGTTGGAGCTTCTGTTGAAGCTTCTGTTGCTGCTTGTATTGGATCTTCAGCTGCTGCTTCTGTTGGAGTTTCTATTGCTGCTTCTGTTGGAAATTCTGTTGGAGTTTCTGTTGGAGTTTCTGTTGGAGTGTTTGTTGGAGCTTCTGTTGCTGCTTGTGTTGCTGCTTGTATTGCTGCTTCCGTTGCTGCTTCCGTTGCAGATTCTGTTGGAGCGTCTTCCTTTACTTTCTTGTTTCGCCTCGCCCCTATCCTCCTCATTCTCCTGATCTTCCTACAACAGCAACAGCATCAACAACAACAACAATGACGACGATGACGACGACGACGACAACAACAACAAGAACAACAACAATAACAACTGCTGCTGCTGCTGCTACTACTACTACTACTACTACTACTACTACTACTACTACTACTACTACTACTACTACTACTACTACTACTACTACTACTACTACTACTGATATTACGGAAACAAACAAGACATCTTAATACAACTATGATGTTTGCAGCCAGATTAAGAACCCCTCGTCTAGACAAGTTGATGAAACTGCTCGGGAACGGCTGCGTGATATTTATAAACATGACGTAATCATGAATAGTGTAGTTAGAAAAGCAATTCCAGAGACGATAGAATCGATTACAAGTGCTACCATCACAGGGCGCCCAGTAATCAAACATAATTAGGTATGCATTGGGATCGCGAACACAGATCACTTGTAACGGTGAAAGTTATTTATTTTCCACGACCGGTGATAAATAAAATATTTATTTGGTCTGTTTTGAGCTACTGGCTCCACTGTTCTTACTGGATGGCTGATACTGATATGCAGAACCTCTGTATATTTTCTTACATGTAAAAAAAAAAAGCCTATTTACCTGTCAATCAACCTACACATACGTTTACAAATTGACTTATTTGTATAGCCATCGAGGCTAACAACCGGTCTTCTTAACTATCATCATCTCCATCGTCTGCTTCTCGTTCTACAAAACAACAGCTACAAGAGCAGCAACAACATCTACTACAATTAGCACTGATTTCGCTGTTGCAGCAGCAGCTGCTTCTCGCATCTTCTATAACTACTACCACCACCACCACCACCACCACCACCACCACCACCACCACCACCACCACCACACCAACAACAACAACAACTACTACTACTACTACTACGACCACTTATACTACTACTGCTGCTACAACAACAACAACAACTACTACTACTACTACTACCACCACCACCACCACCATCGCTACTACTACTACTGCTGCTACCACAACAACAACAACAACAATAACTACTACTACTACTACTACTACTACTACTACTACTACTACTACTACTACTACTACTACTACTACTACTACTACTACTACTACTACTGCTGCTGCTGCTACTATTACTACTACTAACAAAACATAAATGAATACTACGTCTTCTATTGCCACAACTTCTGCACTACCACCACCATGAAGGCAATGCCTGGCAGAGTTACAAACAGCAGGCGATCAATAAGAGAACCGGCACACAATCCGGAGATCAACAAGAGATGGAAGCTAATCAAATCAACAGCAACTCTCGGTTTACAAGGATTCGTCGATCCAGAAATCCAATATTTTACGTGGTGAATAGAACTCTCCTCTGATTTGATTCTGCTCAGTATTTCGCATACCGGAAGTGAATTGTGTTTTTTTTTGGGTTAGATCTATGGTCCACTGCGTCCTATTTTGTGTGGCTGTTGTGGGCATTCTGCCTTTCTCAGTCTTTGTCCGTGGTGTTTCTGCAAAGCATCCCCTGGACATTGGGGTCTGATGACAATAAAATATAAAAACAAAAGTTAGTTCCATAACCATTTCAGGACGTCTGCAGTCAACTCCAGCATTATTTTGGCTGTTCGTAATTTCTTGGCAAGTTTACGTCCAGTAGTTTGTCACTTATTTCTGAACGACCGGCACTCATAACTTTGTATGGAAACCAGCGCAAAACGGTCTGCATCGAAATCGCCCGCAGCTGTGTTTCGAACGCGATATGCGGGATTACGAATTGCGTAAGTAACCTCCCTCGCCACAAAGCCAATCAATCAATCATGTGCCATGCCGGAAAGCGTGGGCGGTCATGACTCGCCATTTCACTCGATCACCAGTGTCGTGGATCAGCTCAGTGTTCCTGTCTCGTCCATGCCATGTGGCCAAGCCATCCAGGTATTTTCCTCTCGGTCTTCCTCTTGGTCTGTTCCTCTCTATCTTGCCAGTTGTCACTAAGTTCTCCAATCCATTTCTTCTCATAACATGCCCAAAAATTTTTGACTGTCTACGTTTAATTTCTCTAATCAGTCTACGGTGTTCATTTGTCTCCTGTAGTACTTGGTCATTGGTTTTTCTGTCTGTCCATGGTATTCTTTGCATTTTCCTCAGAAACCACATTTCTGCAGCCATCAGATGCTTTTCAGCTTGACTGCTCATTGTCCAAGTTTCACATCCATACAAAAGAACAGGCTCTATGTATCCCCTCAACACTCTTTTTCTCGTTTCAATTGACATCTTTTTATTGGTCAGAATGTTTTTCGTCTTGCTAAAGGCTACTTTCGCCATGGCGATTCTTGTTCGAATCTCTTCAAGGCATCTCCCATCAGAAAACATTAGCAGCGTCGGTTTGACCTCAACCAGTCCATATATGATAAACTAAAATCCTTGTCTTCGTACACCTTCAGATGTCATCATCATCATCATCATCATCATCATCATCATCATCATCATCATCATCATCATCATCATCATCATCATCATCATCATCATTATCATCATCATCATCACCATCATCATCATCATCATCATCATCATCATCATCATCATCATCATCATCATCATCATCATCATCATCATCATCATCACTACCGCCATCATCATCATCATCATCATCATCATCATCATCATCATCATCATCATCATCATCATCACTACCGCCATCATCATCATCATCATCATCATCATCATCATCATCATCATCATCATCATCATCATCATCATCATCATTATCATCATCATCAGTATCATCATCATCATCATCATCATCATCATCATCATCATCATCATCATCATCATCATCATCATCATCATCATTATCATAATTATCATCATCATCATCATCATCATAGTCATCATCCTCATCATCATCACCGCCATCATCATCATCATCATCATCATCATCATCATCATCATCATCATCATCATCATCATCATGTTTCTTGCCCATAGGTCTTTTGTTTAGGTCTTTCCTAGGTGTTCTGGGCCATTGCTGCTAATAATATTCCTCCATGCCACCGCCTCAGTCCATCCAGCATCACTTCGCTAGGTCTAATTCTGCCTCTGTTCTCACTGATCTTTCAGATGGCAGGGTGATTGTAAAGTCTCACTACACTTTGTGTGTAGAAGAATTTTGAAAAATGAAGCACATGACGTCTTTAAAAAAATATGCTTCACAGTCCATCATGAAGCAGTATGCAGCGAATAGCTGTCGTCTGCGGGAGTAATTGTTTGCATTTCAAACAGAATCGTGTTATCAACGGAACAAAGAATTTGTTTTGGTTGAACAAACGTTTCGAAATGGCGGTCGATACACACGGATGGTTGTTCAAAGATTTATAGCAAGATTTCCTGATAAATAACCTCCTCATCACACTTTTGTTTTTCTCATATCCTTTACAGGACATCGCTGTCAACACTGGCATTTTACTACTGTTGTTGTCTTGGCAAGTTTGCCAATGATTTCTGAACGACCGACTCCCATACCACTTCGTTAAAACCCAGCGCAACGCGATCTGCTGCCAAATCGCGCGCAGCTGTGTTTCGAACGCGGGTAAGCGGAATTACGAACAGCGTATGTAACGCCTTTGCCACTGAGTCCGGCTGTGCTGATTTTTTTTTTTTTTTTTTTCTTGCATATCCTTTACAGGACATCGCTGTCAACACCAGAATATTTCAGCTGTATGTTGATTTCTTGGCAAGATTACGCTCAGTAGTTTGCCATTGCTTTCTGAGCGGCCGGCTCACATAGCCCATAAGTTACCGATGCAATTCGAACCACTACTGATTCTCACCGTCATCACGTTTACCTACGAGAGTATACGAGATTACGAGATTACGGAGAAAAGTCATAACCTCTAAGCCACGAATCCGGCTGTGCTGAATTATGCCTGTTTAATCTACAACTGGCAAGGTCGAGGGGAAAAGACTAAGAGTATGGCAGAAAAGTAAATATCTGGATGGATTGGTTACGTCATATGGTCGATACAAACTCGCAGAGCTGATCCACGACTCTGGTGATCGTGTGAGATGGCGAAACATGACCGCACACGCTTATCAGCATGGCACATGATGATGATAAGAGGGAGAGGAGAACTCTGCAACACCATGACAATGGTACCATGGTATCAAGTTGGGAGAACAGTCTCTACCCAGCCTACTTGGGAAGGCGCACGTCCTTTACGTGGCCTATATGACTGACCTCCAAGGCGTGGGACTAGAGAGTTAAACACAGTTCTTCAGAAGGTTCCCATACGATCAACCACCTTGCCTGCAAGGCAGAAGTAAAAGTAAACAAAAATAAGTAAAGGAACATTGTGACCTATTAGCTATATGATATGGTGACAGTCTAATTTGCCATAGACAAATCGACATTAAGGGAACGATGAGGTTGAAATCTTGTTGGAAGCTTTTGTTTACCAGGACGTCAGCTTGTACCCATTCCTGACAGGGAGCCCATGTCACTTGATAAAACCAGCCTCGGTAGGGAATCGAACACATGCCTACCAGGTCAGTAGCCCGTGCTAGCCACTGCGCTACGCAACCTCCTAAACAGAAGTATTTCGCCCAAAAATAACTGACCTGGACGCAGAGGTGTTTCCAAGGCACCAGGGCCGGGTTCTATACTGGCTAAGACCTATTGACGCGTCCTCGTCGAGCGTCCTGGGCAACAGGTCCCTTTGGGGTCCTGGCTAATGTCAGTAGGATCGCCGATTCCTCCGAAGTCGGAGAGTGTCTGCCTGTACGGCGAGAAACCACCAGTCTGCACACCAATAAGCCAGACATGGGACAACGGATACTCACGCAAACCTCAGGTCCGGTATGACATCACACTGATGTTGGACAACAGGATGTCTTCATCCGACATACAGGACTTCACGCTGGAGCTCAAGCCAACGAACACAAGCATGCAAGCAAATAACTGACACAAGAACACAATCACGAAAGCACAACAAAGGGCGAGCGGAGCAAGTGGCAGGCATGCAAATCATTATCTTAACAATATAAAATAATACAAAGTAATGCAGATTTACACAACATAATTACGAAAAAATACATGACGTTGCGGTGACTAGCCTTCATCAGCAAACAAATACATACACAAAACACAATATATTATCACGGAGAAGACTCTCCGGTGACTACATTAAGGCATAAGAACGGAATGAGAAGAATGAAAAGATGATAAACTGAGAACAATGAAGGGAAAACAAAAATTCGAAAAACAAAATTATTTTTGCTGGTGATGGTCCGAGAGTGAAAACTAAGAAGGAGTGCCCCAGTGGATGTCCGTACAGTGAATGAGTGGGTGGCAGCAAAAGGTTGGCCATAGTGGACGGATGTTAAAGAGCAATGATGTGTATCTTGCCATTCCAATATGTCTTTTCTTATTATTCTGTGATCAACTGTTGGTAGACATCAATTCCAGCTTGGGTCACACACAGGAAGTTGCCTAGCAACCGTCGTAGTGCGCACAATCCCCTTTTCTAGTCCCGTGCCACATAGGCCAACATGTTCCGATTTCGACGGTTGATGTTTCTTTCCTGGATCCCTCCTCTCATAGGCGGTTTGCTCAAGTACCAAGAAAAGCACACTTCGTTGGTTTTACCTGCAGCAATCATACCTGCACAACTATACCTGTTTAACCATACCTGTCCAACCATACCTGAGTCTGCTGTTCACGCGTGACTCATCACGCCAGGCTTCCGCGACTGTAGATCAGGTGCGTGACAACCAGCGACAAAGTCTCCCCAGAAGACTTTTATCTCCTCCAGCCACGGATCCCTTAAGTTACCGTGACATTTGTGAGGTCTTAGTGACCCAAGGGCGTTTAAAAAAAACAACAACTCTCCCTGCAAACAAAAAACTGGGCTGCTTAAATAGGTCCAGGTTTGGGCGTGCCCCGGCTGTAAGGGACATACTCAGGAGCACGTAAACTTGTGGGATGACGTCAGGTCGCGTGCTGGAGCGTGCGGTTATGGGATAGCTATGAGATGTGTGAAAACACCTAGAGATAATCAGGATGTTGAGAGTGGGTGGGTAGGGGGTGTGAAGAGTGATGTGCACTGCACGATGTTTTTGTAAGTGTGACGGTAGCGTAGTCGCACTGCGCTTGCCAACTGGTCAGAGGTTCAAATCCGAGTTGATTTGTAAAACTGACCTGGGATCGACCTGAGGTCGACCCAGCCAAAAATCGGTGCCAGTATATGCCTTGGGAAGTAAAGTTGACCGGCGTTATACTGACCACATCACCAACCGAGTGTCATTTGATTTATAAAACTATGGGTCTAACACCTTAAGCGGGTCCTTTATTTGTATACCACCTTGTATCATCGTGGTCTTTGTACAATCCAACACTGTCTTCTTGTACAATCCAATACCATCTTGTATCATCGCCGTCTTTGTAGAATCCAATACCATCTTGTATCATTGTCGACCCGGGAAGGTTAACCAGGTCAACAAACGTCCACAGAAGTCGGATGTGTCGGGCTAAAGGCGTAAGTATAACAGCTCTGCTGTAAACAGGCACAACGCAATTCCGTCTGTAAAAAAAACAAAAAAAAAAACACTCCGGACGAACGCGGCAGAAGATGAAGTATCATCGTCGTCTTTGTTCGGGTCCAATACCATCTTGTATCATTGTCGTCTTTGTACAATCCAATACCATCTTGTATCATCGTCGTCTTGGTACAATCCAAAACCGTCTTGTATCATCGCCGTCTTTGTACAATCCAAAACCGTCTTGTATCATCGCCGTCTTTGTACAATCCAATACCATCTTGTATCATCGCCGTCTTGGTACAATCCAATACCATCTTGTATCATCGCCGTCTTGGTACAATCCAATACCGTCTTGTATCATCGTCGTCTTGGTACAATCCAATACCATCTCGTATCATCGTCGTCTTGGTACAATCCGATACAATCTTGTATCATCGCCGTCTTGGTACAATCCAATACCATCTTGCACCATCATCGTCTTTGTACAATCCAATACCATCTTGCACCATCATCGTCTTTGTACAATCCAATACTATCTTGTATCATCGTCGTCTTTGTACAATCCAACCTGCTTAACGTCGCACCTCTACACCACTTGGCTCGGCTCTGTGTGACCAAACGACACTTGTCTTCCATTTGTACACCATTTTGTATTATCGTCGTCTTTGTACAATCCACTACTGCCCGCGCCGTAAATTTTAACTAGCCTGGTCTGGTTAGATGCAAAAAGGACATTCAAGACAACTTGGTTGTAAAAGTACTTGAACCAGGAAACTTGACAAGAGGCTGAAAGTCTTTACCTTTGACCCGTGTTGGAAGCGAAGATCTCCCAAGGACTTGCTATATTGCGAGGAATAACTTGTATTTACTATTATTCCACTCCCTTTCTCATGCCCTGTGAACGAGGTCATCACAAGATTCTCTAGATGCGTGTTGGTGTAACAGAGAGCTCACCGAGGCCACCAAATAGCTGCGTATATGTGCCACTGCGGGCCAATGTTCAATACCACAACTGGCTAAGTATCTGGGAATCTTGTAGGATATGTTCTTCTGTCTATCTGTCTGCTAGTGTATCCACAAGTGGAAGTGGGTTGAAGCGACCATTCTGGGTCTGTGCTAGCGACTATGAGGAAAATAGTGTCTTGTTTTGAAACAGAAATAGGTCTCTCGACGCCACTTGGTGTGGCTCCCTGTGACCAAACGACACTGTAGGGATGTTATGGTCGCTATTATGCTAACTGTCGAAGCTCTCGTAGCATGTTCTGGTGTTCACTCTCTTTGCAAAGCTGGGTCCAACCAGGAGTCATGTGCAGAAATCCCGTCTGGAGGGGATTTGAACCTAAGATAACTAACCACCGTGCCTCATGGGACCCAATATGAAGTATACGACACACACACACACACACACAAACAGTTCAAATAAACCGGAAAAGCCAGACGGACACACATTCAGACTGTTACTCGTACCATTAGAAAGTGAGACTCTTCGCTAGCTGGTGAAGACGAGGACGGAGCACGTATAGGAATGTCCATGTGGGAGCTGTGATGTCGATTCTTGACTCAACTCAACTCATAAACAAGAACAAAAGCAAAAGGTAGACCTAAAAATACGGAAAATAACGCATTTTAATTCGGTATGCATGGAATGCGAAATCCAAGAGAGCCAAATGTCACGTCTGCCAACAAACAGAGCGGGTTTATTCAACAACTCATTGCTGGACCCACTTACTGTGTGTGGTCGGGGTGTCTGCGGGTTCTGTGAGCGGAGTGGCGAATGCATTCATTATTTCTTATCTGAAACATGGTTGCTGTTGTTAGATTTATCACTCGCTGCTGAACTCTTGTAGCTATTTCAAGAACATGAGAAATAAATTTAAAAGTATTGATAGGCAGTCGTTGAAGATAAAGGGTGTGAGTAGATATCTGATCTCACTAGAGACGCCAGAAATGTTGCCTACAGTTGGCATATCCGGGTTTCGAAATCGACGCATATGTTTCTTGGCTTCCTTCTATCTTAGAGCCAGTTAGGCGCTTCTAACAGCTGACTACGTATATATTCTTTAACACGCCACCAACTAAACATTCTTCTAACATTCGACCAGATAAATATCCTTTAACACACGCCAAATAACGATTCTTTAACACACCACCAACTAAACGTTCTTCTAACACATGACCAAATAAATGTCCTTTAACACACGACCAAATAACCATTCTTTACAACACAACCAACTAAACATTCTTCTACAACCAACTTAACTATCTTGAAAATAGCTGAACATATTTCTTCACAGGCGACCAGATAAACATTGTTCTAGCACTCAACCAGATAAACATTGTTCTAGCACTCAACCAGATAAACATTGTTCTAGCACTCAACCATATGAGTGGCACCTTGCCGTCTTCACAGACGAAAGTATTTGGATTGGAATAGAGCCAGAATTTCATCGCACAATGCCTGGGCATGGATTCATAGAACATGTGTTGCCATGCAGCATGATCCCTCTCTCGGCCTTGCTTTGTTTACTCCAGAGGAAGGAATAAACAGTACGTCTGGAACAAGGTAGGCTGCAGACGCTGGCGGCTCAGCATCAAACCTCTAAGAGCAGGAGTTGGGTAGCAGCCAGGCCCTCACATCCGGGGGATTAGACTATAAACGTTCAGCCATTTCCCTCAGCTGAGTGCCTTATACCAAGTGTCTGGACCGGTATGAGTGTGTACATCGGTCATCGTAAGTGTTTGGATCCATAAAATCGTTCTAGCACTCAACAAAATAAACATTGTTCTAACACACAACCAGATACACATTGTCTTTGAATTCAACAGATAAACATTGTTCTAAGACACAACCAGATAAACGTTATTCTAACACACAACCAGATACACTTTGTGCTGCAACTCGATCATATAAAGTTGATTATAACCCAAGGGAAGATAAATATTATTCTTAAACATGATAAGATATATATATATATATATATATATATATATATATATATATATATATATATATATATATATATATATATATATATATATAAATTCATTCATTCATTCAGTAGCATGTCCTTTGCAGAACCTTTGCCATTGCTTTCTGAACGACCGGCACCCATACCATTTAGTAAAGCACCAATGCAACGAGGTCTGAGCATATGACAAGCAATAAATTGTGCAAACTATTACTCGTCGCTTCTGTGCTTTAAGGCTAGTAATGACTTCTTCTTCATTCATCTTCAGTTTTCAATATTGATACATGCAAAAGCAGCAGACAACTTAAGGTTGTTGATATGTAGAATCTGTCCTCAAAGTTAGTCAGTTAGTTAGATAGTTAGTCAACAGAACATCCTCATTGCACATGAAGTGAATGAGTGAGTGAGCGTGAGAGTGAATGAGTGAGCGTGAGAGTGATTGAGTGAGCGTGAGAGTGAATGAGTGAGAGTGAATGAGTGAGCGTGAGAAGGAATGAGTGAGCGTGAGAGTGAATCAGTGAGCGGGAGAGTGAATGATTGAGCGTGAGAGTGAATGAGTGGGCGTGTGAGTAAATGAGTGAGCGTGAGAGTGAATGAGTGAGCAGCAGAGTGAATGAGTGAGCGGGACAGTGAATGAGTGAGCGTGAGAGTGAATGAGTGAGCGTGAGAGTGAATGAGTGAGAGTGAATGAGTGAGCGGGAGAGTGAATGATTGAACGGGAGAGTGAATGAGTGAGCGGGAGAGTGAATGAGTGAGCGGGAGAGTGAATGAGTGAGCGGGAGAGACAGAATGAGTGAGCGTGAGAGTGAATGAGTGAGCGGGAGAGTGAATGAGTGAGCGGGAGAGTGAATGAGTGAGCGGGAGAGTGAATGAGTGAACGGGAGAGTGAATAAGTGAGCGGGAGAGTGAATGAGTGAGAGAGTGTGTGTGTGTGAGTGAATGAGTGAGAGTGAGAGTGAATGAGAGAGATAGAGAGAGAGAGAGAGAGTGTGTGTGGTGTGTGTGTGGGACGCGCTGGCATCACTACTTTTACGTCACATATTTTTTATGTACACATTTTTCTCCATGTTTAGCCTTGTTTATGTTTACAACATTCATTTCACAATGTTTATTTTTCTTCCTATGTAAATGTATAATGCTCTTGATGAACGAAAGACGAGTGATTGGAAGAGCCGAATGTAAGACGGGCCTGCGCGCCCAATTTGTGACCCTAATAAAGTTGATTTGATTTGATTTGATTTGATTTAGAACCATTCAGTCCATAAGTGCTCGGATCCCTCCACAGTAAATCCCGCAGCGTGTAGCGACTCACAGCACGAGTTCTGTCTTGGTTTATTAATCTTCTTTAGCTTCCTGCATAGTGTTCTTGTCTGGCCACACCTCTTCTAAATTGCTGTTCTCGCAGTCTGACCATGGTTGTGGTTTCACAGTCATTACTTGGTTCTCGAAAAAAGTCTTACTTCTCGTAGAGCAGTGGTTCTGAAGGGGGGGGGGGGATTTTTATGGTTTCCAGGGGGGGGGGGGAAATTAAGATTATTTCAAGATCGCGTAATACGAGAACCGATTACTTGATATTGTTTTTCCCTTCATACTTTACAGTTATGTACGTCTCACCCTTCTGAAATTCATTTTATAATGTAAGTAGACCGCAAATCACGTTTTATATGGACGTCTAGACTTGTTTTAGTATGTGCTATTAAATTTAGCTTCCATTATTATGTATACTGTGTAGGGGCGGGGGAGGGGGGGATTTTAGGGATGAAATACGAAAAGGGGGGAAAGACGTTCTGAAATTATTGTGAAGGGGGGCACGGGCCAAAAAAGGTTGAGAACCACTGTCGTAGAGTATTCAGTATACCAGCCTGGTCCATGACTCGTCCGCCCTCCAAAGTAGCCTTACATGCAAGCCTGTCACCCAGCTCATTTACTTGTACACCCACATGCTCTGTCACGAAACTGAAACTAATCTTTGCCAGACGTGACCGCCCCAGAGACACCAACCACTGTCTTCTGATCCAACCTATCTCTTGTCTTCCTGAGCATACTCATTGAGTCACTAAGGAAACATGCCCGATTGAAGATCTGTTTCTCGAGCCATGTTATTGCTTTACTTACTGCCATGACTTCCATGGTCAAGGCAAAAGCACCAGCACCTTCCTTCACAATTCTCCCTCCAACCTGAGTCATAAAAGCCCACGAACTTCTAACGCGTCGAACGACCGACCGACCCATCTGTGTAAATGACAGCATCACCCTTTTTCGATTATCAAAGCTTGTACTTCCGCCTTATCAGCAGCCGCATTTTCTTGTATGCATTTTCTATCTAGCTGAATGCAAACTGAAAAGGACGTACAGAACTCAATTGGCACTTGTACCCACTCCTCGCCGGGTTTTAAGTCCCTCACATAGTGCGGGTATAGGTCGACATACTTTTGACTGTTCTACATATGTTAGACCAGTGGTTCTCAACCTTTTTTGGCCCGTGCCCCCCTTCACCATATTTTCAGAACGTCATTCCCCCCTTTCATATTTCCTATCTAAAAATCCCCCACCCCTACACAGTATACGTAAAAATGGAAGGTAAATGTAATAGCATATACTAAAACAAGTCTAGACATCCACATAAAACATGATTTGTAGGTCTACTTACTTTATAAAATGAGTTTTAGAAGGGTGAGACGTACATAACTGTAAAGTATGAAGGGAAAAACAATATCATTGTACTTCCCCACCGGTTGAGAACCACTGCTCTACGAGAAGTAAGACTTTTTTCGAGAACCAAGTAATGACTGTTAATCCACAACCATGGTCAGACTGCGAGAACAGCAATTTAGAAGAGGTGTGGCCAAACAATAACACTATGTAGGAAAAAAAAATATCATAAATGTAATAGCATATACTAAAACAAGTCTAGACATCCACATAAAACGTGATTTGTGGGTCTACTTACTTTATAAAATGAGTTTTAGAAGGGTTAGACGTACAGAACCGTAAAGTATGAAGGGAAAATACCTTCCTTGTATGAAGGATACAATATCAAGTAATCGGTTCTTGTATTAACGCGATGTTGAAATGGTCTTCATTCCCCTCCCCCCCCCCCCATGGAAACCCTAAAATTCCCCCCTGGGGGGGGGGGGGATTCCCCACCGGTTGAGAACCACTGTGTTAGACACTCCAGAATCAAATGTCTAGCTGTCATTCTACCAGTTCTACGGTTACATTCATCTGTATCTCCTATCTTTAGTTTACCAAACATGTGGTATGTCGGTCTGTTGTGTCCCTAGTTTGAAGATTGTAACTTGTTCTTTTCTGTTGAGTCGGTAATTTGCACCATCTGCCTGGTGACCTAGATGCTCTATTTCAAGTTGATTCTATATTTGCCTCACCGTGGTTATGACTATATCATATCAGGATGAGGTAGTTTTCCACCTTCATGTGCTAATCTGTCGGCTTCTTCATTTCTAGGATTGATACAATGAGAAGGAATCCCTGTGGATTTGTGGCAGTACATGCAGTGCTGCCCTTAGTTCTTCTAGTTCTTTACTGTTTCTTTCTTCTTCTGTCCATCCATTCATCTCAGTGACGTGATGCAGGGAAAATGTAAACATCTGTTATACGCTTTTTCTAACGCTTTTAGTAAGATGGCATTCATTTCTCAAGGTTGTTCTTGATACCACCACTCCATTTTTTACGTGGTGTTCCCCTTACTCTGTATCAGTTATATTTTTTAAATCACACACACACACACACACACACACACACACACACACACACACACACACACACACACACACACACACTTCACTTGGGTACATAAGGACAGAGAAGAAGAAGAAGAAGAGGAAGAAGAAGAAGAAGAAGAAGAAGAAGAAGAAGAAGAAGAAGAAGAAGAAGAAGAAGAGGAAGAAGAAGAAGAAGAAGAAGAAGAAGAAGAAGAAGAAGAAGACATGTAAACTCTTTCTTTTTCAGGCAGTGTAATACATTCTGTTCAAATTATAGGTCAACGATTTTGAAAGGTGGACTCCCCTCTGCTGTGTGTCCACCGTGACGAGGTAGAGGGGCTTGAGCGTTCCAATGACCCCAAGAGCTATGCCGACGGTAGCACAGCTACTGGTAGGGTCACCCATGTCGGACAGGTCAAGGGAGAGGGACCAGACGAAGTGACGCACAAACCTGCTGCCTTGTAGGTAGACTGGGGACAGTCAAAGGCTAGGGAAAGCATCCCGAACAAATGCTTGTCGAAATCGGATGTACTGAGCCACAGGCTTGACAAAGAAGTGCAACGTAACTTTATCATTTCATGATGCCACAGATGAAAATTAATCGTTATGGTGCTAATCCCGTGAAGTCCCATCAGGCGGTGATAGTGCCGGGCCCCCTGCCTCGAGGGGGTCCACCCATGACTACTGGTGGTCACCTTCCCCTGTGCTGTGGAGTCAAGGCACAGAGGAGTAGGTTAAGAGTTATTGACCAAACACCCCGGACACTCAACATACTACAATGGAATGCAGAAGGAGTTTATAACAAGAAAGCCTCCCTAACACAGCGTCTTCATAAAGATAGAATAGATGTGGCATGCATTCAAGAGGCACACCTCAACGCCAATCGCACATTTTCAGTCAAGGGATATCAGGCCACACGTTTCGACCGCGAAGGACACAAAGGAGGAGTTGTAATACTTACACGAAATACAATACCTTGCAGCGAAGTATCTGTGATCTCTGACAACCAAACGGAAATTATAGGTGTTGATATAATGATAAAGGACGTGAAAATAAGAATTTACAATCTGTATAGCCCGGCAGATAAGGATCTTACACTCTAAAACATGGAAATAACTGACACAAATTGCATTGTTGTCGGAGACTTTAATAGCCGTTCAGAAAGATGGGGATACCCAGATACTGACAAAAGAGGAGATGAATTGGAGGACTGGGAAATAGACTCAAATCTCCATCTACTCAACAAAGCGGATGACACACCGAGCTTTTACTCCAGAAGATGGATTACCACTTCTACTCCAGACTTAGCTTTCTGCACAGGAGACATCCTCCACAAAATAGATCGCCATGTGCTTGACCAATTAGCAGGTAGTGACCACAGACCAATCAAGCTTGTAATAAATATGGAGTATGTTCCACAGGAGCAAAAGCCTTTGCCCCGTTGGAATTACAAACGAGCAGATTGGGACAGATTTGCCATACTAACAGACACATATTGTGAAAACATAAATACACGATATGGCAACATGAAGCAAATGGTGGAAAGTCTAAACAGAGCAATAATACAGGCGGCCACTGAGTCTATTCCAAGAGGAGCGAGGAAAAATTACAAACCATACTGGACTGAAGAACTACAAATTTTGGAGGACAAAGTTGAAGATGCTAGGAAGACCGCAGAGAGAGAACAAACAACTGAAGCGAACATCTCTCTCAAAGCCATCTCAGCAAAATATAAAAGAACAGTAAATCAAACAACAAGAGATTGTTGGAGGAAAAAAAACAGAAAACCTGAATTTTGACAGGGATGGAAACAAACTATGGAAACTAGTGAAAGCCATGAACAATGAAGGACCTAGAAACAAACAAATAACAATTAAACAAGGAAATGCCTTGCTTACAGGAAAAAAGGCTGCAAATGCACTAATGGAACACTATGCCAGTGCAAACCACATTGATATTACAGCCGAACAGAAGAAAGCAATCAAAGATAAACAGATACATCATAGATATACAGAGACAGCAGCAGAATATATGATGGCAAATCTAACAATGGAAGAAATGGAACAGGCAATGAATACCCTAAAAAAGAAGACATCACCAGGAAAGGATGGAATCACAAATGAAATGCTAATAGGACTAGGCACTAAGGCAAAAAAGAAACTACTAGCAGTCCTAAATTACAGCTGGAAGAGGGGAATAGTCCCACTGGCATGGAAGGAAGCTATACTAATACCAGTCCCAAAGAAAGGAAAAGACCTGGAAGAACCAAATGGCTATCGACCTATCAGTCTTCTTAGCTGTGTAGGAAAATTAATGGAACGCATTATCAATGGCAGGCTAACATGGCATCTGGAAGAAAACCAACTCTTAACACCTCACCAAGCAGGATTCAGAAAGTACAGATCCACTGAAGATCAAATAACCTATATAGCTCAGGAAATAGAGGATGCCTTCCAAGAGAAAAAGCACACACTAGCGGTCTGGATAGATTTAGAAAAAGCATTTGATAAAGTATGGAAGGAAGGACTGAAAGTAAAACTACAAAAAATGCATGTCTGTGGGAAAATATACAAATGGATCAGCCACTACCTTGAGAACAGAACTGCCAGGACAAAAGTACAAGGGCAAACCAGCAAAATGATGCTGTTGGAGCAAGGTGTCCCCCAAGGAGGAGTTCTTTCACCAACATTATTCCTAGCATATATAAACGACATCACGGAAAATTTTCCAGCCAGAGTACACACATCATCCTTTGCAGATGACCTAGCCATATGGACATCTGAAGAATATATTAGTACAGCTAACAGCAGAATACAGCAAGCCCTATTAGCGCTAGAGGACTGGTCAAAATCATGGCTAGTGAAGATAAGTGAGGAGAAAACAACATGCACAGTGTTCTCCCTCTCAACTAAAACTCAGCAACCTAAGCTGGTATTGAATGGAAAAATATTGCGCCATGAAGAAAATCCAAACTATCTAGGAGTCACCTTTGATCGTCGCCTGACATGGAAGAGACAGGTTGAGAAAAATCGAACAAGAGCAAGGCAAAGAATGGCAATCATGAAAAATCTTGCTGGTACAACGTGGGGAGCAGATGAGAAAGTTCTCAAGAAGTTATATACTGGACGGGTGAGACCAGTACTGGAATATGGCATTGCAGCTTGGGCAACAGCAGCTAAGTCAAACTTTAACAAAATAAGTAGAGTCCAAAACCAAGGAATGCGAATCATAACTGGAAGCCTGAAGACAACGCCTATTAATGAATTAGAAAAGATAACTTGTTTACAACCAATGCAGGATAGAAGAGATAGCAGAGCCCAGCAACAAGCTGAAAAATTTAGAAGATTGACAGACCACCCTATGTATAAAAGGTTTAGTGGTTTTGGAAAGGGAAGACTGAAGCGTAGCAACTTTGTAGAAACTGCAAAACGAAAGATTAGGGCAGATCCCATACTTAACATATCAACAGTCAAACCCATTTACAATGCAGACAAGTTCCCAGCTTGGAGACAGCAGCAACTGCCTGAGATGATAGAAAACATTCCTGGTATTGAGAAAAAGAACTCTCAGCATGAAACCGAAAGAAGAGAAATAACCCTAAACTACATAAAAGAACATTACCCAAGCAGCAATTGGACTCATGCATATACAGATGGATCAGCCAAAAATTCAGTAGAGAATGGAGGAGGAGGAATTCTCCTAAATTTAAAAAATGGAGTGAAAAAAACACATTCAGTGGCAACTGGAAAGTTTTCAAGTAACTTCAAAGCGGAGGTAGAGGCTCTGAAAACTGCAGCAGAAATGCTTTTGATGGAGGAAAATAAAGACACACAAATAGCTATCTTTACAGATGCAAAGTCAGCTGTCTCAATACTGAAGAGCAAAAACAGCACAGAACTAGCTGACCTAAGAGCAGCACTCCATGGTCTATGCCAGAAATCCAAAAAAGTTGTAATACAGTGGATCCCATCACATTGCAGTATACCTGGAAATGAAGAGGCTGACAGACTGGCAAAAGAGGGCGGACGACTACCACAGCCTGACATAGACATAACCTATAATGAGGCAAAGAGGTTGATAAAAAGCACTTATAGAACCAAATGGGAATCAGAGCATCCAGGCCACCAGAGGATGATGCATATTACAAACTCGACCGAAGAGAACAAGTAGCAATCTTCAGACTCCGCACAGGACATAACAGGCTGAAATACCACTTGTTCAACAAACTAAAGATAGGAGATACAGATGAATGTAATTGTGGAACTGGTAAAATGACAGCTAAACATTTGCTGCAAGAGTGCCCAATATATGCAGAACAGAGAAAGATATTTTGGCCCACACCTGCTTCATTCGAGGACAAGCTTTATGGAGATATTAACAAGCTCAAGTCGACTGCAGCTTACTTTAACTGTATTCAGGTTGACATTTAAATGTACATGAAGAAGTTTTTAGACTGCCACACTTCATACCACAGGCATGTCGGTTACACAAGCCTCCCAGAGGCATGAAATGGAATATTGCTTGGATAGAAAATCCATTACGTGGAAAGTCCGAATCGAAAGCTCACTGTGTGGGCTTCATAAAAGGTGGAAAAAGCGTCCTAGTGGCACAAAATGGAATATTGCTTGGATAGCAAATCCATTACGTGGAAAGTCCGAATCGAAAGCTCACTGTGTGGATGTCATCTGCAAACTGCATTCTTCTGGCTTCTGGAAGAACAGCCTATGGTAAACGGAAGGCCCAATATACGGAAGTAAGGCTAAGCAGCCATGTGCAGGACGTGACGATTCCTTGGGTGAGCCCAGTACCAGAGCGCTGTGGGATGGCTCTGCAATTATGGAAGCCTCCTTGGATGGCGGGGAATGCCCATGGTCTGCTTCCCTTGAGGGCCGACCAGGATGCCTTTGGCTGTTCTATATGGGCCAGCTGGGATGGGAGATAACACCACAACAGTGAGAGTCTAACGTCCTAAGAAACCCCCCGGGAAGGTTAACCCGGTCAACAAATGCCCGCAGAAGTCGGATGTGTCGGCCTAACGGCGCAAGAACGCAGCTTGCTGTAAACAGGCACAACGCAATCACGTCCGAAAAAAAAACCGGATGAACGAAGAAGAAGAAGAAGAAGAAAGGTGGACTAAAATGTTGACTTCTCTTTCTTGACTTAGGGACGTAAATTACAAGTACCTCAGCAATCGCTATGGGTTCGCCTATTGCGACGGACAAGGGTAATAGTAAAAACTAATCAAGAAAAAAAAAAAACTACTTTTAATATTACTTTTGTTTCGTTTTATTCTGCCAGTTTCTTTACTCGTAGTGCCTGGATCTGAACCCTTTCCTACACTTCACCACTATTGGGTATATGTTGCTAATAGCATATTGTTATAGGCTAATAAGCACATAAATGGTGGGCTTGGTCAAAATCACACCGGCCGCTTTTTCTTCAAAGGGCTTTCTTGCTACCCTGGGTTTGGTCCACCTGGGGGTCAAGGTCAGTTAAAAACCATCCGCTTCGACACTGGCTCGAATACATGGCCATGGGGCCGACAGGCAAGCATGCTATCTACTGCATCACCGTGACTGTCAGTCTTTGTTTTTTTGTTCCCGCGTTTCCATCCTGTTTCAGGATATTGCGGTCAACACCAGCATCTTTCAGCTGTATGTTGATTCCTAGTCTAGATTACGCTCATCAGCACGCCACGACTTTCTGAGCGACCGGCTCCATACTCTCATAAGTCACAGGCGCGACTCGAACCACTTCTAATTCTCGTGCGCTCTCGTCAACCACGAGAGTATTCGGGGCTAACGGAGAAAGCTGCTAACCCCTCGGCCAGGCAGCCGGCTGTCAGTCTTTGTGCACACATTAAATTGACATTTCCAAGGGAAGTAATTCTTGAAATACAACTGTATGTATGCGTGTTTTCGTTGTCTGCCGCTGTTTGCCTGAATGGGGATCAAATGTCTGTCTGTCTGTCTGTCTGTCTGTCTGTCTGTCTGTCTGTCTGTCTGTCTGTCTGTGTGCATGCATGCAGTGCTTGCGAGGGAGTTTGTATTTGATAGCGTGAGGGTGTATGTCTGTCTGTGTGTGAGTGAGAGTGAAAGAGAGTGAGATATACAGTGAATGAAAGATGGAGAGAGTGACTGAATGAGGGAAATAGTGAGTGCGAGTGAGTGAGTGAGAGAGAGAGAGAGTGAGTGAGTGAGAGAGAGAGAGAGAGAGAGAGAGAGAATGAGAGAGAGACAGAGTGAAACAGTGGGAGAATGGATGTGAATTGCGCGCATGTTTGTGTGTGTGTGAGAGTGTGTGTGTGTGTGTGTGTGTCTGTCTGTCTGTGTGTGTGTGTGTGTGTGTGTGTGTGTGTGAGAGAGAGAGAGAGAGAGAGAGAGAGAGAGAGAGAGCCAGAGCACACACATCCTCCTTTGCAGATGACCTAGCCATATGGACATATGAAGAATATATTAGTACAGCTTGGGGTCAGGTCTTAGTCAGACATAACTGAGCTACCGTATAACAGTAGACGGTACTACCTGCTTTCTGTTAGCGCCGAACGTTGGACGGCGCTTACCAAACCCGACACCCCACATTGTGCCAACGGCTTCGGGAGGAAGAGTGCAATTGGGAGGGTACAAGCCTTACCCTGGTGCGAGGAAATGCAAGCTAAAGACAAAATGTCATGGCAGGGCAGACCAGGCTCTAAGCCTTGGTTGGCGGCTTGTCTAGGATCGAAGCTCCGACAGGCGGACAGTTAGAGCATTGCTTTGCTGATCCGTCAGCTTCTGCAGCTTGTCTTGTTCCAGATGTAGAGGTGTTACCTTTCCTCTGGAGTGAACTAGGCAGGCCGAGAGAGGTATCATGCTGCATGGGCAACATATGATCTCTATATTTTAGCCCAGGCTTTGTGCTATGGAGAGTATTCAAGCATCATAACACTGTACAAGAACAAGGGCGATCAGAGCGACTGCAACAACTATAGGGGTATCTCACTTCTGTGTATTATTGGAAAAGTATTTGCCAGAATTGTTCTGCGCAGACTTCAAGTCCTAGGAGATCAAGTCTACCCCGAATCACAGTGTGGCTTTCGACAGAACCGGTCTACCATTGATATGATATTCTCATTGCGACAAATGCAAGAAAAATGCCGTGAACAGAATCAACCACTGTTTATTGCCTTCATCGACCTCACAAAGGCATTTGATTTGGTCAGTCGTGAGGGTCTGTTCAAGGCACTAAAGAAGATTGGCTGCCCACCAACTCTTCTGTCCATTGTGGAATCGTTCCACACAGGCATGAAGGGTATAATCAAGTTTGATGGTGGAACTTCTGAAGAATTTGAAATCAAGAGTGGAGTTAAGCAAGGTTGTGTACTAGCTCCAACCCTCTTTGGAATATACTTTTCACTTCTACTGAAATATGCCTTTCGTGATCAGGATGATGGTATATAAATTCACTCACGCTAATATGGCGGCCTTTACAATGCTCAGAGATTGAAGGCCAAGACCAAAATTAGGAGGGTACTGATCAGAGAGTTGCTTTTTGCAGATGATGCTGCAGTTACGACCCACTCTGAGGAAGAATTGCAATGTCTACTATCTGCATTCTCCAATGCTTGTTCTGAATTTGGTTAAACAATTAGCAAAAAGAAGACACAGATTATGTCACAAGGTGCACATGGGGTACCATCAATCTTTATTGACGACGCCGAACTAGAGATGGTAGACCATTTTACATATCTAGGATCAGTGGTAAATAGCAAATTATCCCTAGATCAGGAAATCAACATCCGTATTGGTAAGGCAGCAACAACAATGAACAGGTTAAGAAAAAGAATCTGGGAGGACAGGAAGCTTACTGCAAAAACAAAAGTCCTTGTCTATCAAGCCTGTGTCCTTAGTACTCTTCTTTATGGCAGTGAAACCTGGACAACTTACTCACACCAAGAGAAACATTTAAACAGCTTTAATATTCGGTGTCTGCGAAGAATTCTTGGCATTAAGTGGCAAGACAAAATCACAAATACTGAAGTATTGGAAAGATCAGGTTGTGTGACAGTTTATTCCATGCTCAGTCTTCGTAGACTTAGATGGATAGGACATCTTAGGAGTATGGATGATGGTAGAATACCAAAGGACATCTTTTTTGGTGAATTACAGATGGGTAAAAGATCTCAGGGTCGGCCTCTACTATGATACAAAGATGTGTGTAAGCGGGACATGATTGATACAGGCATTGATAATGCACATTGGGAGCAAGTCGCCGCTGAACGTGTTGCATGGAGGGCAAACATCAGAAATGGAATAAAGACAAAGGAGAAAATTATTGCAGATATGTCACACACCGAGCGTTTGAGGCGTAAGATGGTGCATGATGGTGGAAATGACCACGTGTTCACAGGCACCCACTGTGAACGGACATTTACAGCGCAAATTGGCCTTATCAGTCACATTCGCTACCGCCATAGGTAAAAGTTATTATGCCTTTTTAAAGCACAAACTATCGTCTGTCAAGACGGCATGGTGCCAATGAATGAATTAGTACAACTAACAGCAGAATTCAGCAAGCCTTATTAGCATTTGGTGACTGGTCAAAATCATGGCTAGTGAAGATAAGTGAGGAGAAAACATGTTCTCCCTCTCCAATAAAACTCAGCACCCTAAGCTGGTATTGAATGGAAAAAATATTGCGCCATGAAGAAAATTCAAACTATCTAGGAGTCAGCTTGGATAGTCGCCTGACATGGAAGAAAAATTGAACAAGAGCAAGGCAAAGAATGGCAATCATGAAAAAGCTTGCTGGTACAACGTGGGGAGCAGATGAGAAAGTTCTCAAGAAGTTATACACTGGACGGGTGAGGCCAGTACTGGAATATGGCATCGCAGCTTGAGCAACAGCAGCTAAGTCAAACTTTATCAAAATAAGTAGTCCAAAATCAAGGAATGCGAATCATAACTGGAAGCCTGAAGACAACGCGTATTAATGAACTAGAAAAGATCACGTGTTTACAACCAATACAGGACAGAAGAGACAGCAGAGCTCAGCAACAAGCAGATAAATTTAGAAGATTGACAGACCACCCTATGTTTAAAAGGTTTAATGGTTTTGGAAAGGGAAGACAAGCATAGCAATTTTGTAGAAACTGCAAAACGAAAGATTAGGGCAGATCATATACTTAACATATCAACATTCAAACCCATTTACAATGCACACAAGTTCCCAGCTTGGAGACAGCTGCAACTGCCTGAGATGATAGAAAACATTCCTGGTATTGAGAAAAAGAACACTCAGAATGAAACCGAAAGAAGAAAAATAACCCTAAACTACATAAAAGAACATTACCCAAGCAGCAATTGGTCCCATGCATATACAGATGGATCAACCAAAAATTCAATAGGAAATAGAGGAGGAACTCTTCTAAATTTAAAAACAATGGAGTGAAGAAAAAAAAAACACAGTCAGTGGCAGCTGGAAAATTTTCAAGTAATTTCAAAGCGGAGATAGAGGCTTTAAAAACTGCAGCAGAGATGCTTTTGGTGGAGGTAAATAAAGAGAAGCAAATAACTATATTCACAGATAAAAAGTCAGCTGTCTCAATACGGAAGAGCAAAAACAGCACAGAACTAGCAC
The DNA here is from genome assembly GCA_963921405.1 of Cepaea hortensis. Classification (NCBI taxonomy): domain Eukaryota; kingdom Metazoa; phylum Mollusca; class Gastropoda; order Stylommatophora; family Helicidae; genus Cepaea; species Cepaea hortensis. Next base: position 31,877,338 of record OY992897.1, read on the forward strand.
ACCTAAGAGCATCACTCCATGGACTATGTCAGAAATCCAACAAAATTGTAACACAGTGGATTCCATCACATTGCAGTATACCCGGAAATGAAGAGGCTGACAGACTGGCAAAAGAAGGCGGACGACTACCTCAGCCTGATTTAGACATAACCTATAATGAGGCAAAGAGGTTTATAAAAAGCACCTATAGAATCAAATGGGAATCAGAGCAATCAGGCCACCAGAAGGATGATGCATATTACAAACTCGACCGAAGTGAACAAGTAGCAATCTTCAGACTCCGCACAGGACATAACAGGCTGAAATACCACTTGTTCAATAAACTAAAGATAGGAGATAACGATGAATGTAGTTGTGGAACTGGTAAAATGACAGCTAGACATTTGCTGCAGGAGTGCCCAATATATGCAGAACAGAGAAAGATATTTTGCCCCACACCTGTTTCATCTGAGGACAAGCTCTTTGGAGATATCAACAAGCTCAAGTTGACTGCAGCTTACTTTAACTACATTCAGGTTGACATCCAAGGTGCACGAAGAAGAGCTTAGACTGCCACACTTCGTATCACAGTTATGTCGGTAGCAAAAGCGTACCAGTGGCACGAAATGGAATATTGCTTGGATAGCACATCCATTACGTGGAAAGTCCGAATTGAAAGCTCACTGTGTGGATGGCATCTGCAGACTGCATTCTTTTGATTTCCGGACCTGTGGTGAAAGGAAGGCTCAATATACGGAAGTGAGGCTAAGCAGCCATGTGCAGGACGTGGCGATTCCTTGGGTGAGCCCAGTATCTGAGTGCTATGTGTCGGCTCTGCAATTGTGGAAGCCTCCTTGGATGGCGGGGAGTGCCCGTGGTCTGCCTCTGCCTTCCCTTGAGGTCTGACCGGTATGTTTTCAGCTATTCTAAATTAGCCAGCTGGGATGGAGGATAACACCACAACAGTGAGAGACAAACGACCTACGAAACCCCCGAGAAGGTTAACCCGGTCAACAAATGCCCGCAGAGGTCGGATGTGTCGGCCTAACGGCGTAAGAACGCAGCTCTGCTGTAAACAGGTACAACGCAATCACGTCCCAAAAAACTCTCCGGATGAACGCAGAATATATTGGCAGTAGATGGCAGTTTTGGCAGTGCTTGTTCATTTGATTGTGCACCATTTTTTTTTGTCCATGCCAACTTTAAGTTGGTCACTGAGTCAGTTGAATCCAATGTCATCAGATTTTGCCGGAAGCAACGCCAGCCGATGTCAAGGAAATATTTCCGTATTAGACCACGGGAATGACAGCAGACTGGACACGATCGAGATCCAGGTCCACATTAGTGAGGGTGACAGTACCATTCATTCATCATGTGCCATGCCGATAAGCGTGGGGAGTCATGTTTTACCATCTCACGCGATAACCAGAGTTGTGGATCAGCTCAGTGTTCTTGTCTCGACCATACCACGTGGTCAAGCCATCCAGGTATTTACTTCTCCGCCTTCCCCTCGTTCTCTTCCCCTCGATCTTGACAGTTGTCACCAAGTTCTCCAATTTATTTCTTCTCATAACGTGCTCAAAATATTTTAACTATGTCTAATTTCTGTAATTAGTGTACTACTTTCATTTGTTTCTCATAGGACTTAGTCATTGGTTTTTTCTGCTTGTCCATGGTATTCTTTGCATTTTCCTCATAAATCACATTTCCACAGCCATCAGATGTTTTTCAGCTTGTCTGCTCATTGTCTACGTTTCACATCAATACAGAAGTAAAGGTTCTATGTAGTAATCAACATTATTTCTCTCGTTGAAATTGATGTCTTTTAATTGGTCAGTATGTTTTTCATCTTGCAAAAGGCGTACTTCGCCATGGCGATTCTTGTTCTAGTCTCTTCAATACATCTCCCATCTGATATTATGACTGTTCCAAGATAATTTTACCGATGCACTTGTTTAAGAATATTATGATTAACTTGTATATTTATATTACATTGTGATATTTCCTTCTTCTTAGTGACGACCATAAAATCGGCTTCTTCTTACAATTTAATTCTAAATCCAGTTGTTCACTGTGTGCAACAACCGCATCTACCAAATGTTGCAGATCTTGCTCATTGTCTGCAATCAATACTGTATCATCAATTTGCCCATAATCAATATGTGATCACCGTAACAGTCTGCATATGGAACTGTTTTTGCGATTGTTAATGCATCTTGAAACCTTATGCTGATCATGATGTAATCAATCTGGTATCACGTTGCTATAAAACCCATCTTGCCGAGTGTCAGCGGAAAATTCACGTTTTCCTAGTAATTGTCTGTAAGAATGAGACATCTAACCCCCATCATCACGTTAGTAATTCCAGCGAGGCAATAGTTTTTGCACCAGAAGAACCCACTACATATTCATAACAAGTCTAATAAGTCTGCGGTCATGTCAGCTAATGTATCTGGTACACGGCGATCTCTTTTGTATAGTATCCCTCCAATGCTAAGACAAAGAATATTATTATTATTATTATTATTATTATTATTAATATTATTATTATTATTATTATTATTATTATTATTGCGTTCGGTCGTTTTGAACTCACGCATAATCCAAAGACGTTCTACTACTACTAGTGCATTGGACTCATGTTTGAGTATGTTTGGATTAGACCATTAGCTTTCCATATTACCAGTGTCCCTCGCCATCAGGCGAACCCACTCCGACTTCAGAGGTACTTGTAATTTACGTACTCAAGTACGTCACACACATGGCACCCTCTCATACTTCAAACACATGACACCCTCTCATGCGTGATACACAAAACACTACCTCATACCTCAAACACATGACACTATCTCATACCTCAAACACATGACACCATCTCATATTTCAAACACATAACACCCTCTCATACCTCAAACACATGGCACTCTCTCATACCTCAAACACATAACACCCTCTCATACCTCAAACACAAGACACCCTCTCATACCTCATACACATGACACTACCTCATACCTCAAACACATGGCACTACCTCATACCTCAAACACATGACACTATCTCATATTTCAAACACATGACACCCTCTCATACCTCAAACACATGACACTCTCTCATACCTCAGAGACATGGCACTCTCTCATACCTCAGACACATGACACTATATCATACCTCAAACATATAATACTCTCTCAAACCTCAAACACATGACACTCTCTCAAAGCTTAAACAGATGACACTCTCTCATTCCTCCAACACATAACACTCTCTCAAACCTCAAACACATGACACTCTCTCAAAGCTTAAACAGATGACACTCTCTCATTCCTCCAACACATAACACTCTCTCAAACCTCAAACACATGACACTCTCTCAAAGCTTAAACAGATGACACTCTCTCATTCCTCCAACACATAACACTCTCTCAAATCTCAAACACATGACACACTCTCATACCTCAAATACATGAGGCAATCTCATACCTCAAACACATGAGACCCTCCCACACCTAAAAATATAATACCCTCTTATACTTCAAACTCATGATTATCTCGTATACCTCAAACACATGATACTCACTCATACCTCAAAGACATGATAAACTCTCATACACCAAACACATGATAATCTCTCATACCCCAGACACATGACACTCTCTCATACATCAGACACATGACACTCTTTCATAACTCAAACACATGATTATCTCGTATACCTCAAACACATCATACTCACTCATACCTGAAAGACATGATAATCTCTCATACATCAAACACATGACACCCTCTCATATTTCAAACACATGATAATCTCACATTCTTCTAACATATGACACCATCTCGTAATCTAACACACGATACTCTCTCATACCTCAAACAAATGACACTCTCTCATAATCAAACACATGACACTCTCATACATCAAACACATGACAACCTCTCATACATCAAACACATGACACTCTCATACATCAAACACATGACACTCTCTCATACATCAAACACATGACATTCTCATACATCAAACACATGACACTCTCTCATACATCAAACACATGACACTCTCTCATACATCAAACACATGACACTCTCTCATACATCAAACACATGACTCTCTCATACATCTAACACATGACAACCTCCTGTACCGGACTATATGGAAGCTACTGCTCTATGACGTCATCCGTAGTGACATTCGACCTCACATGATAATCATCATCATCATGTGCCATGCTAAATGACATAGTCGCGTACGTATCTGCACAGATCTGGCTTCATTGATGATATCTGGATTTTAAAGAAGAAAGACAATTTGGAATCCGAGACGCACCGAACGAAACTAGACCACACTGACGCAAGTCACACCGAAAATAACACTACACAAGAAATAATTTCACACAAAATAAGTTCAGGTAAGATTTCTGGTGTAATTTCTACAATAAAAAAACAAACAAACATAACAACAACAACAAAATATCAGAACCCATTGTGCTGAATCAAGGGAAGAGAAAAACAAAGTAACAATTACAAATCATGATTTGGGCACAACATGAATATAAAACACAACTCTTCTTGTAGTCCAAGCCGTGCTGATCATGTCTGATCCACATCTTTCAGTTTTTTTGTTCTGCCAATAATTTCTGATATCAACGTTCCTCCATGACATTATGCCAAATTGTCCAGCATCTTCTATATTTCCCCCTGCCTCTCCAACCTTCCTGTTGTGTCGACATACTTCAGCTTTATCCTTCTTATGTTTTGTGCTTTTATATTTTATTTTATTTTATGTTAACTTAATCGTAACTCATACACACACTACTTCTAGTGCACTGGACTGATCTTTGCATGGGGATTAGCTTTTCCTATTACCAGTGTCCCTCGCCATCAGGCTAAACCACTCCGACTTCGGAGGTACTTGTAATTTACGTCAAGGACGAGAAGTCAACATATTAGTCCAACTGACCGGTGTAGGGGTTGAACCTGTTACCTCGGCATCAGCACACCGGATGTTAAAGAACGAGCGCTCCTACCAATTGGACCATGCTTGCCTCCTCTCCTCCTCATGGCATGCCCACAGAAAGCGGGCTGTCTCCTTCTGATGTGAGTAGCCAGTTCTCTTTGTGGGTGACCTTCCTTCAAGATATCTTCATTGCTCTTTCTATCTACCCACGGTGTTCTCACCATTTTTCTACGTAACAACATCTCTACAGCTTTCACATAATTCCTCACATGCCTACTAAATGTCCAGGATTAGCTTCCGTTCCACAGAATTGGCTCAATAGAGTTCTTAAGAACTCTGTTCCTACTACATACTAGAACATTCCAGAGAATAATACATAACTGACGTAAAATGTACACGAGAATTTGAAGTATAATGACAAACTGGAGAAACTGATAACTGCGTTATCTCATAGAGGAACGTAGTAGCAGTAATGTTTATATACATCAGACACCTCACCTCGTCACGGGACTTTCACTAATAGCTACACTAGGTATGTTCAGCACTGACGTAATGGCATTGCATTTGAACTCTGTCTTTTCGAGTGTCACAGCTTCCTTTAATTGTAGTCAAGTAAACTGTGACCCTCATCTCATTTGCATAAACAGGCATTTCTAATCAGGTCAAAATAGGCATTAAAATTAATTGTTTAGAATATCATTCTAACCGAATCAAATTGTGTGTGTGTGTGTGTGTGGGGGGGGGGTGTAAGGTGGCGCAGTGACTCGTACGCTTGCCTGGCGACATCGTGGCCGTATGTTCGAATTCCGTTAGTGGCGGGGAGGTTTTACAAAATGACCTGCGCTCCCAAGTCAACCTAATCTAAAACGGGTATAATAAAATGTTTTGTGAAGTAAAGGCATCCGGTGTGACGTTGAACAAATTACCCCTCGACTGCCGGTTGTTCTATAGAAATATGCGCCTGGTACCACATACCCGGCTTGCCCCAAGACGTGACTGGCTAGGATTCGCTGGGGTTGGTCAGGTCTCTTTAACGGGTTTTGGGAATTTCATAGTCAGCAGATTCCGTGTCCAGAGGGAAGCTGAGGTTAGAAACTCCATGGTCAACAGATTCCGTGTCCAGAGATAAACTGAGGTTAGAAACTCCATGGTCAACAGATTCCGTGTCCAGAGGTAAACTGAGGTTAGAAACGCCATGGTCAACAGATTCCGTGTCCAGAGGGAAGCTGAAGTTGGAAACTCCGTGGTCACCAGATTCCGTGTCCAGAAAGAAGCTGAGGTTAGAAACTCCATGGTCAACAGATTCCGTGTCCAGAGAAAAGCTGAGGTTGGGAATTCCAAGAAATGAAGCGTGTATGGTAAATAATACTAGCCCCGTATTGTTTTATATAAATGGCTTTCAGATGTAAGATCGACTTCATTGCCCTGGGTTGTAACTCAGTATCTGGCCGTTGCAGATGAGGACGGAACATGTATGGGAATGTCCCGAGTGTTGCGATGTATGTTCTGGACTCAACTCAACATGTCTATTTTCGTTGGACGGCCTGTCGAGAGAGTTGCACACAGCACGAACTCCGTAGCTCCAGCGACGACAGCCAAGAATCTCCGAGAAAATGGCTCTCGTGAACCAAATGATGGAACCCAGAATGGAAAACACAACCTTTGGAGTGTGAGGCGGGCTGCTGAACCATTCCGCCACGCAGACCCCCATATTGTTATATTAATCAGCACTTGACGGGTAATGCTGTTTGTATCAGAACAGCCGTCTCTACACCACTGGGAGTTTTATTGTACCCATCTTACGCTGTTCAATCTGGGAGCAAGGACAAATTAAAAACTCTGCCTCAATGAGGTTTCAAAGGCATGACCACTAAACCGGCAGGCACGTGTTTACTCACTATGAGTGCAAATCAATGCCTATGGATTCTGATTGTCATGCTACTTGAACAATCTCAAGTAATTCACGTAAACAACATAAATAATAAATATGGATTAGATATTAATATAATGAAAACACAAACTAAAATAAGTGGCAATAATTAATATGGATTAGATATTAATAATTTAATATAATGAAAACACAAACTAAAATAAGTGACAAGGAGATGAAAAACAACCGTAAGTATATTAAAAAATGTTTACCGTCTCGATTATGTGTTCAGTATATCAGTCACATAATGCCATATAATGAAGGATGTAAAAAAAGACAGTAACAAGACAATATGAATGTATAAAATAATATTCAATAGCATGCAAAGTATTCTACGAAACAATTACTACATTAGCTAAAAGTGGGAATCATCTCATGCATTCTATATATACTGTAAAGCGGAGGTGTAAAACCTTTCTCTTGCCAAATGCCGTTTTGATATTTATAATATCATTTGGGGGGCATACACAATTATCAACTGAACTGATTCAATGCCAAACAAAAGAGTAGGTATGGACCAAACATGATGTACAATCAAATGAAAAAGTATTACAATGTACATTTTGAAAGTATGTAGCAGAATGAATATCTTATTAGTATCAGCTAGGTGTGCAAGCCTACAGCACGCTTGAGCATCAAGATAGAACAGCTAGAAGGATGCTCAAGTCGTGACGTAGCTTGTTGTTGTTGGGGGGGGGGGGGTTAGAAAACACCAAGGGCGAGAGAAGAGAAGTCAACATCGCATTTGATTGTATTGAGATTTTGTATCAACCATCGCAAATAAAGCCTGTTCTACAATAATCTAACTGAACTTGTTGATCCACTGTATGCACGTATTGTTACAAGTACCGTAAACGAAACAAATAACACGATTACCTTAGTACGGCGATATGATGCCCTTCGGTCCAAATGGTAATTCATATGTGGCGATATATTATCCTTCGACACTGAATCAGTTAAACATTAGCCTGCTTTATTAGGTCAACCGGTCTCCGCGTTCGAACGTTCCGCGGTTATTTTACGAAATGGTATGGGTGGCGGTCGTTCAGAAAACAATGGCAAACTACTGAATGTAAACTTGCCAAGACATCAACAACAGCAAAAAATGCTGGCGTTGACTGCAAACGCCCTGTAAAGGATATGCAACTAACTTTTAACTGAACTATATTAGGTCAAACAGTTTATTAACTAATCCCAAATCTGATGGCTGGACTGAGGCGCTTTCTAAACAAATCATCATTCAGGGCTGATGGTGCCAGTATGTTTTTACTTCCCCCACAATTTCCTGGCGCCAATTTTTAGGTTGGGCTGACCTGGAAGGCCCAGTTTAGTGGAAAAAAAATCCCAGGATACATTGCGCACTCTACATAATTATACAGGGAAGAAACAAGTTTTTAGTTAATTGTTTATTCCGTCACTGGCTTTGAACTCAAGTGTAGTCAATACACACTGCTTCTAGTAGTGCTGGACTGAATTTTACGTGTGCATTAGCTTTCCCTATTACCAGTGTCCCTCGGCATCAGGTGAACCCACTCTGACTTCAGAGGTACTTGTAATTTACGTCCCCAAGTCAAGGACGATAGGTCAACATTTTAGCCCAACTGTCTGGTGTAGGGGTTGAGCCCCTCATCTCGGCATCAGCACACCGGATGTTTAAGAACATGCGTTTTTATCCATTCGGCCACGATGACCTACGAAACGTGCTTTAATTATGTATGTGATAAAAAAGAATGAAGGTCATCGAAATCCGGATGAATAGAAAAAAAAAAAAAATAGGGCAAATGGAATAATAAGACACAATGACAAATAATCAACAACTAAACAATTTAGGAATGACGAAGGGACGCAGAGGTGTTTCCAAGGCACCAGGGCCGGGTTATATACTGGCCAAGACCTATTGACGCGTCCTCGTCGAGCGTCCTGAGCAACAGGTCCCTTAGGGGTCCTGGCTAAAGTCAGTAGGATCGCCGATTCCTCCGAAGTCGGAGAGTGTCTGCCTGTACGGCGAGGAACCACCAGTCTGCACACCAATAAGCCAAACATGGGACAACGGATACTCACGCAAACCTCAGGTCCTGCATGACATCACACTGATGTTGGACAACAGGATGCCTTCATCCGACATACAGGACTTCGCGTTGGAGCTCAAGCCAACGAACACAAGCAAGCAAGAGTGACGAACATTAAGCAAATGTTGTGTGTTCTTTGCAGGCCGCTGCAGTCAAGGCAAACTCCAGGTTGATTTATAGACATGTTTATGTTCAGTAGTTTGCCACTGCTTTTTGAATGAGAAGTCAACGTTTAAGTACAACTGATCGGTGTAGGGAAGGATCCAGCTACCCCGCTGCCATCCCATCGGCATTTATCAATTCGGCCACGCTGACCCCTGACAAGAACATTCTTGGCCCATCGGGCTCCTCTTGCGCTCTGAAGGTTGTAGGTTCATTTCGGGCTACGACATTCGGTCCACGAGTGCAGTTTTCTCGGAGACTCCTGGGGGTCGTCGCTGGAGCTATGTAGTCCGTGCTTTGTGCGACACTTTCGGCAGGCCGAGCCATCTGGGATAAAACCCGTTGCAATAAAGTCAATACTACTGCCTTTTAAATCCTTTCGCTGAACAAAATACAATTATCATTGATAGACACATGAACTATTTTGCACACCCAAAATATATATCTTCTTTAACTTTCTCTGCTGTCCTTTGTCTCTTTTTGGAGATCATTGCCCTCAACTGCTTCATGCCAAGCAGGGCCGTGTGGTAGATTTTCTCAGTATGATGCAAGTCTTCGAAATGCCGCCCCTTAATGATAAAAGTCTTTGAAATTCCATCCCTCTTTCGTTGCTTATGCCGCCCCCTCACTGTGCCGCCTTATGCCTCTGTATCATAGCACGGGACGGCCCTGATACCAGGCTCTCAATTGACTCATGCCAAGTCAAAATTGACCCAAACTGTCTCTCTCTATTTTTTTTTCGCCATGACATTTCCAGAGAAAGAACTTTCCAGTTACACTACTATCAGGTTTTCTCAGTTTGTGTCCTATCTATCGCCAGTGTCATTTCCCCAACTCTACATTCATTGGAATCTCTCTTGTTGTCTCCTTAAACTCAGCATTAACGATTCTATCAAACCATTCTGCACCCATGAAAGAATGTTTATAGTCAGCTAGTTATTGGGTGAATCCTTCTCTAAGTCTCCGATTCACACAGTAGTACTGACAGGGTTAAAATTCTACGTTTGGTATTAGCTTTAATATCTTTTTATTTCCATAAATCTTCTAGTTCTATAAAAGCTCCGTTTGCCTTTTATATTCTTAATTTAACGAATTCATTGCCAAAGGATAATATATCACCACATGTGACTTCCAGTTGGGACAGAAGGATGATATATCGCCATACTATGCTCATCAAGTTATTTGTTTCGTTCGAGGTATCTTCCGCAATTTCAATGCTCAGAGGACGAACATTTACATTAAAAAACTTGTTCATATGACTGTGTACCGTGTTAGGTCCAAACCTCCTTTTTTTGGGGCATTGAATCAGTTAATATACCTATCTATTCCCCATCGTCGTCTAAATTGCTACCTTCATTGCTACCTTTATTGCTACCGTCCTTACTACCTTCATTGCTACCTTCAATGCTACCTCTTCACGTGAAGCTTCACCAAAGGAGATCAGATGACCATTTGCTTGATTTATTCTCGCTGTCTTAGTCTGTACACGATGCATTTTTAGACCCAATTGTTGTGACCTCTCATCAAGTGTGTTAAGTTGATCTTGGATCTGATTTCATGTGGGGGTCAAGAAGACCACGTGTCAGCAATACCCAGAGAATCAAACTACTTAGTGCGATGAAAAGCCTGATGCAGGGAAAGGTGGAAGGCAAATGGTAAGAGGAAGACAGTGGTTTAAATGTCAGGATACCCTCGAGAGATAGCCTGGATAACACAAGAGATTGACTGGATAACATCAAGAGATGGACTAGATAATATCAATAGATAGGCTGGATAACATCAAGAGATTGACTGGATAGCATCAGAGACTGAATGGATAGCACCAGAAATTGATTCGATAACAGCAGAGAATGACCAGATAACACCAAGAGATGGGCTGGATAACACACGGGATTGACAAGATAACACTGAAAGAAAGACTGGATAACATCAAGAGATGGGCTGGATAACATCAAGAGAGGGTTGGGCAACACCAGAGATTGACTGAATAACACAAGAGCTTGAATGGATAACATCAAGAGATGGACTGGATAACATCAAGACGTGGGCTGGATAACATAAAGACATGGGCTGGATAACATCAAGAGATGAGTTGGATAACATCAGAGATGACCTGGATAACACTAAGGATTGACTAGATAACATTGAGAGATAAACTGGACAGAAGACTAGAAAATATCAAGAGATGGACTGGCCAAAGGACCTTAGGCTGCACCATGTTGGTGTGAGAGAGAGACAGAGTGCTAGAGATCTGTTGCAGCAGATTGTCGCTGTGTAGATACCAACGGATCTGTTCAGAATACAAGTAGTTGGTGTCTCAGTAATAGAAATGATGGTCCAATATTTCTTCACAAACTAGGCCCTAAGAAAGCAAGGAATGAAATAATAGTCCAATCTTTCTTCACAACTCTGGGCAGAAAAAAAGAGACAATGAAAGACAAGGTTCTCTGTACATGTTAGTTAGTTGAGTGATAACCAAAGAAAATTAGTTAGTCAGTCGCGGTGCCAACTTCACGGCAAAGCGTCACCCCCTCCGTTCCTGTGCCAATGAATATCACACAAAATGCTCCTCACTGCCCTATGTGAAAAGTGGAACAAACAAAAGTACTGACAAACCAACAGCACACATAGGCAAGATAGAAAGAAAGAAAGGAAGACAGAAAAACTGAAAAAAGAAAGAAAGAAAGAAAGAAAGAAATGTCTCATTTATCACTAAATCCTCGTTAGTTGCCTGATAACGAAAGAAGCAAAGATCCGTTACTTCTCAAACCCTGGGCGTCCCCACAATAGCCTTCAAAATGAGTACAGATATCACAAGCAACATTTCACTCAATAAATAATCAACTGACAAAACAAAATACATATTTCCATTAACAAAAATGTTCGTACAATAAACAGCATATGATATAACCAATGGGATTACAATGGGTAAAAATGCTGAATGTAGGAGAATTATTACCATTCAAATACAGCAGCTGCACATCTTGTCCATTTATATCTTTCAAAAGTATTATCTAGAACATTCAAGATTAGCTTATCAACTACTAGAAAATCTGCTATGTCATGCAAAATATGGTTATAAAGAAAAAAAAAAGATTAAAAATGACAGGTAGGTAATACAAATTCATCTAATATCAAAAGTTAAAAACGTGATGAAAAAGGATAAACATGAAATTAGAGACATACCTCTGGTAAAAAATGATGATGGTTAAAAAGTTAACTTTTGGGGACATTTATCATCTCAGTACTACTCTGTCTGTACACCCCTTCCCCTTAAACAAAGCAGCGGTATGCTTCCAAAGTCTTCAACTGTCATTTATCATCAAGTACCCTGCCAGCTGGCATAGACGATCGTATCTCTCCACATATCTCTGTCTTTGGTGTTGTGGATCAACTCTGCTGATATTCCTCCACGCCACCGTTTTAATCCATCCAGCATCATTTCTCTTGGACTGCCTCTGCCTCTCTTCCATTTGATCTTTCCAGTCATTACTATGTTCATCAATACCTCTCTCTTCTCAACACTGTCATTATTGCCTATCAATACCTTGCAGTGTAGGACAGAAGGGTCTTGAGCCTGACTGGGGAATTAAGGCCGCCTGGCTAGTGCAGTCGCCACGAACTGTGAGGGTTAGGGTGTTCTTTTTGCCCATGACAGAAATAAATCCATCACCTTACAGATGATTTGAACTCGGGTCACCTGGATAGGAGCCTGGTGATCTAGCCACTAGGTTAGATACGTTTAAGTCTTAACTGTTCCCTATTGTTAAAACTGGTTCTTGCATGTTACATAGAACCAGTGTTAACACACGGCTGCGAATCCTGGACAATTAGTAAACAGGCGAAAAAATCCCTGGAAGCCTTGGAGATGTGGTTTTATAGAAGAATGCTGAATATTAATAGGACAGACAAAATGAGCAATCTGGACATTTTAAGAGAAACTAAAGTCACAAAGACAACTTATCACAAACATCAGAAAGGGGCAGTCATCGTGTTTGGCCACTTTATGAGAAGACAAAAACTGGAACATGTCGTGACAACCGGAAATATTTGCGGAAAGAGAGACAGAGGAAGACAGCGGGAGAAGACTCTTGACATTCTTGTGTCATGGCAAGGAAGAGAGTCAACACATGAATTGATCCATGCCATCGGGGATCACAATTTGTGGAAAGGCATGATCGCCCACGCCAGCCGGCATGGTACTGGATGATGATGATGCTGACAACTGCTACATCCATTTTGTAACATGCTTACCAATTCAACTTCTTGTTTTCACTGGTTTAATGATGGGATCTTCGTCCTAGTCCTTCCACCCGTCATCGTGGATGTAACAGTTTGTTCCTCTGGTTGTTGTCTGAGAAAGCACTTGTGTCTTATTTGTGGGGTTATTACACGAACAGTAAATAATGCTGTAAAGTTTAAACCCAGAAGGCGCAAGCAATACGTTGCACGATTTATTGCCTGGCTTATTTTGCTGCATCTCGTCAGGTGCATACTGTAGAATTACATATATGAAGTGAATAAATGAATAATACTTCAGCTGAAACAATTAAAACACACAGTCACAGGTATTGTTCAAACGTGGGACGTCTATCATCCCCACGGTAATTAATTTAAATAGTTTCAGCTAAAATATTCTTCATTTATTCACTTCATATATGTAATTCTGCATTATGCACCTGATGAAATGCAGTAAAATATGTCAGGCAATAATAAGTCATGCAACATATTGTTTGTGTTTCTGTGTTTAAATTCACGAAGGGGATACATTGATGTATAAGACGGAGGGAATACATTGATGTGTAAGCTGTAAGGTAATCTTTTTTCTGCGGGCAAACAACCCCCTGAAAATATACATTGCCGATAGGCGTTGATGGTCATAACTCACGTCTCACACGATGGAAAATAAATTGTAAAATGTAGAATAAATACAAAAAACGCAGATGATTTGATTTTGTTTTCTAAAAGAATTGCCCATAACTGGATTCAAACTCAGCACATGTGGAGCTGGAGGAAGGTGATTTTCCTCAAAATCACCTTGACCCAGGCTCACCATTTTCCCGTGCATTTCAACCACAATCATATCAATGATGTTTAGACAATGATATTTCTGATGTCTCCATTTGACAAAATAAACAGAATTAATTGTTTGTTCTGTACTTCTACAGCAGCAGGAGATACACAGTGTTTTTTTTTGGTTTTTGGTTTGAATTACCAAGGGATGAAAATAAAATAACTCTTTTCAACTTTATTAAAAAAAACCTAAGATATGAAATGCACTCGATGCGATGTTTAAGTTGTTTGAACAATTGAAAATGCAAATTTTTATAATAATAACCATTTATTGCACTGAATTATTATTTGCTCATCCAAACCACACACCCTTAAATCAAGATTTTACTGTAGCTGTTAACAATGGTCTACACATGTTTAAAACTGTAATTATATTGAGAAAAGCTGTTAATTCTACTTTATTGAAAGTGGGTATTCCTCTTTTTGTCTTCTCTTCAATTTGATAATAAATATTGGTAAAGTGCTTGTTTTAACTGGGTTTGTCCACTTCGTGTCATCAAATAATGAGTGCAGTTATTTTTGGTGCGAATTATTTCAGTCTGCATGTTATTATTTCCTTGTTTTCTTTTCTTACCCAGAAAACAGAACAGACTAGCATTCAGAGGACAAAACTTTCCTCTCACAGCTTCTGTATGGGGGAACTGTGGTTGAGGAGTTGGGGTTTCCGCCTCTGGTTGAGAAGGTTAGTCAGTTACTCGCGGTTCCAGATTCACGGCAAAGGGTCGCCCTATTATACCCCGTTTCTGTGCCAGTGAATATCACACAAAATGCTCCTCACTGCCCTATGTGAAAATTGGAACAGACAGGAGTCTCGAAAAACCAACAGCCCGCACAGGTATACTATGCATAATGCCGCTGCCAGAATGCCACAAACTAAAGTCTGCCACGAAAAATACAATTCATCATCGATGGAAGCGGCAGTCACTATAAAACCAGCAGTCACACAATGCTGCATAAGGCAACCCAATTAGTTCAGCGACCGGCCGGCCACCATTTTTCTGAACATGCAGTTCACGCTACAGACAACAGCGGACAGATGTATAAGCACTCCACACGATATTCACAACTCACAGTGTCGCTCCACGAACTCAACTCAGTAGCAGGGCGACGGAACCATGCACTACCAGTCCAACATGAGGAGAATGCGTTAGCAACCGTAGCCACAAACATAAACACCCCAGAGGCCTTAACAGCTCACCCGCCTATCCTCTATGTTGGGGACCATAATTCAAAAGGTCTCGGGTTCGATCTAAACATAGGGGTGGAAATTTTCACCAAGAGCCAATGGTATCTGATCATATCAAACATCTCCCTGATATCTTAATTAGTCAGATCCAGAAAGTCCCGGGTTCGATCTAAACATAGAACTGGGAATGTCTCCAAGAACACTCAGCCCCCTGATCTCTTAAGTAACCAGATTGAATACCTAACCTTCTCAGGTGAGAAACAGGAGGTCCCAAGTGGAAGTTATGCACATTAAATATCCAACGGCAGCTGGAAATGGCAAAACACAGGCTGAAAGAAAAAACAGAAAAAAAAACAAAACCTACCCACTAATATATAGAACCAATGACCTTGGATGGAATCTGTCTAGAGGGAGTAAACATGACACAAATGCATTCTGAGGTTGGACACACTCACCTTTGAGATGCAACACTAGGTGTGACGTTACGTATTCTCTTGAAAAGAGGAATGAAGAAGAAGAAAAAGACACAAGAAGTAGTAGGAGAAGATGAGGAATAAATAAGTGTAGGAAGAACAGATTTTGAAGGAAGTAGAGACAGAACCTTGGGCTGCCAGAGTAACTAACAACGACTGCCTGAAAGAGGCTAATGAAACTAGAACATTATATACAACAATAAGAAAGAAACAAACAACTTTCTTTGGTCATGGGGTGAGAAGAGAGGCATTTGACAATATCGTGACAACTGGAAAGATCAAGGGGAAGAGAGGGAGAGGCAGACCAAGAGAAATGATGCTGGATGGATTGAGATAGCAGCATGGAGGAATATCATCAGCAGAGTTGATCCAGAACACAAAAGACAGAGATCTGCGGAAAGTCATGAACCCGTACGCCAGCTGGCATGGCACTTGATGATGATGAGAGAAAGAAATGAATAATATTGGTAGGATATGAACGGGGCTGCATGGGATAGCCAGGCTTGGGGTGAGTTGGTTGAGGGCATTTGTCCCAAAGGAGGATAAAGAGGAGAAGAAGAATGGCATTACTTATAATGCATACTGTTACTAGCAGAAAGTGAGCAAGAGTTACAAGACCCGGTGGAACAAGTAAACAGGCATAGTGCAGAATGGGCTTAGATGTTAACATCCAAAAAAAAAAAAAAAAAACTATGATATTTAGCAGTGAAAAAGAAAGGTCCTCGATGAACATCACAGTAAACGGGCAGATACTAGAACAAGTAACAAGTTTCTCTTATCTTGGACATATAATAACATATGATGGCAGAAGTGAAATGGAAATCAAAAAGAGAATAGGAATGGCCAAAAATGCTTTC
Organism: Cepaea hortensis; assembly: GCA_963921405.1. Lineage (NCBI taxonomy): Eukaryota > Metazoa > Mollusca > Gastropoda > Stylommatophora > Helicidae > Cepaea > Cepaea hortensis. Next base: position 31,894,024 of record OY992897.1, read on the forward strand.
AACGGCATGAAATCAGCATTAACGTCTAGACTCTAGAGCAGTGTTTCCCAACGTGGGGCCTACGCCCCACAGGGGGGCAATTTGACTGTTAAGGGGGGCAATTCGAAAATGGAAGAAATCGGCTGAATATAACAAAACGGGGAGACTTGAGACTGAAGTTAACTAAATTGGAACCTGATATAAGATCTCTTTGCAGCAAGCATCAAGCGCAAGGATCTCACTAAATTTAAATAATAAATAATTACTAATAATTAAAGTAAAAAGTACTGGAGAGTTTTGGTCATAGACCATAACTTTATGAAGGGAAAATCCCAACTGCACCTCCCCGCGGTAGAGGATGGAAACACACTACGGTGTGGCTAACACAGCTCTGGGGACCGAGTATCCACCGGAATAAGTGGACAACTCTGCAGCTGAGCAGAGCAGGGCACTCACTTGTCCTGACAGTCGGAAATGGCTGTCAAAGGCAGAGTTAAAAGACCACCGTGTGAATGTGGAAGGCAAGGGGAAACCACCACATTATCTTCCCAAGATTTCATGGCGACACACATTTCAGATATAGTGGGGAATTACGGTTTAGGTACAAGAAATGAAAGAGGAGAGAAACTAATAGAATGGGCAAATATTAATGATATGATAATTGGAAACGCATGGTTTAAACACCATAAAAGACGACTATACACATGGAAAAGCCCTGATATGAAAATACGCAACCAAATTGACTACATACTTATTAATAAAAGATTTAGAAATGCATTAATTAATGTAAAGATAATGCCTGGTGCTGACGGTAACAGTGATCATGTACCACTATGTGGACAAATAAAAGTAAGATTAAAGAGAGGGGAAAAAATGGTTAAAAACTTGAGACTTAATAAAGAGGTTCTGAAAGTAGATAAAGAAATTCAAGAACAATACAGAGTGACTGTGAAAAATAGGTACAATGCAATAGCTAAAATACAGAGTATAGATGAACAATGGAAAATGTTAAGGGACTCCATTCATCAAACTAGCAAAGAAATATTACCGGAGAGAAGCCAAAAAGCTAAGAAAAAATGGATGAATGAAGAAATCTTAAGGTTGATGGACAAAAGGAAACAGAATAAAAATGACAAACAAGAGTATGCTAAGATAAATAAAGAAATAAGAGATAAATGTGTGAAGGCAAAAGAAAGTTGGTTAAATGAGCAATGCAGAAAAATTGAATCAAATTCCATTAAAGATCAAAAAAGTATGTACAGACAAATCAGCGAGCTCACAGGAAGAAAAATAAGAATAAATACAGGGTGTTTGAAATCAAAAACAGGACAGACTTTATTGGAGGAAGGTGCTATAATGAAGAGGTGGAATGAGTATATAAGAGAATTATATAATGGAAAAAGGGAAGAATTAACAGAAGAAAGTAACTTAGAAGGCCCACCTATTCTAAAAGAAGAAGTCGCTGATGCTATGAAACATATGAAGAAAGGAAAAACAGCTGGGCCAGATGAAATCACAATAGAAGAATTAGAAGTGTTGGGAGAATTTGGAGTAGATATATTAACCAAAATTTTGAATGATATTTACAGTAGTGGATATTTACCCAGTGATATGCTGAAATCTGTATTTATAGCTATACCAAAAAGACCAGGAGCAATTGATTGTGAAGATTTTCGTACAATTAACCTCATAAACCATGTCACTAAGCTTCTACTCAGAATTATAATGAGAAGAACAAGAAAGAAAATAAAAATGGAAATTAGTGAAGAACAGTATGGTTTTATGGAAGGAAAGGGTACAAACAATGCAATATATATATTACGAACACTAATAGAAAGATCAATAGAGAAACAAAGAGACATATATTTATGCTTCATAGATTATACTAAGGCATTTGATAAAGTAAAACATGATGAGCTGATTAAAATGTTGGAAGATATCAACATTGATGGGAAAGATTTAAGAATAATAAAGAATATATACTGGAACCAAGTAGCAGCAATTAAAATGGGAAATAAAGAGGGTAGTTACGAACAGATAAAGCTAGGAGTACGACAGGGGTGTGTCTTGTCACCCGATCTCTTCTCCCTGTATAGCGAAATAATAATGAGAGAGATCAAAGGGAAGCCAGGAATACTAATCGGAGGATATAATATAAACAATATACGCTATGCAGATGACACAGTATTGGTAGCGGATAATGCAACAGACCTACAACAATTGTTGGACAGTGTAGTAACAGAGAGTGCACAGAAAGGACTGTCCTTGAATATCAAGAAAACAGTAACAATGGTTATATCAAAGAAAATGGGGACGCCAAAATGTGACATAGAAATAGAAGGGGAAATTCTCAACCAAGTGGATAATTTTAAATACCTAGGGGCACTTATAACATCGGATGGAAGATGTACAAAAGAGATTAAGAGCAGAATAGGGCAGGCAAAGACAGCATTTCAGAAAATGAAGAGTATCTTATGCAATAAGTCGCTATCAATGAATGTAAGAAAGAGAGTACTAAAATGCTATATAGAACCAGTTTTGCTGTATGGCAGCGAATCTTGGAATGTAAATGAACAAATTAGGAAGAACTTAGAAGCAACAGAGATGTGGTTTTTAAGACGAATGTTGCGAATTCCTTGGACTGCCAGAGTAACTAACAGCGATTGCCTGAAAGAGGCTAATGAAACTAGAACACTATATACAACAATAAGAAAGAGACAAACATCTTTCTTTGGTCATGTGATGAGAAGAGAGGCATTGGAGAACATCGTGACAACTGGAAAGATCGAGGGGAAGAGAGGCAGAGGCAGACCAAGAGAAATGATGCTGGACGGACTGAGACGGTGGCATGGAGGAATATCACCAGCAGAGTTGATCCAGAACACCAAAGACCGAGATCTGTGGAGAGCCATGAACGCCTACGCCAGCCGGCACGACACTTGATGATGATGATGAATAATTAAAATAATATAGAAAAATCTTTCATTAAAATTATTTTGTACTTGAATTTCAGTTCTCCATTATATGTTTTGAAAATTTACTTACTGTGTTTGCTCAATAATTACCTAGTCATTTCTTCCTAAAACCTATCATTCAAGTTTCTTTAGTGAACATTTCAATTTTTGAATATTAAAAATAATGTATATGTTGAGGGGGGGGGGGCGTGGGGCCGGGGGGGGGGGGGCGTGGGGCCGGGGAGGGGGGCAATATGAATTTTAGAAAGGCTTAAGTGGGGCATGGTACAAAAAAGGTTGGGAAACACTGCTCTAGAGAGATTAGCATTAAAAATGAGAATTGTTAAAATCTAAGTATATTCAACGCTACTTTATGGCGTGTAAGCCTGGACATTGAACAAGCAGCTAGAAAGTCGCATATAAGCCCTGGAGATGTGGATATACAGACGAATATGTCGTATTTCATGCGAAAAAACAAACAAAACAAAAACAATCAAATGCAGAGTTTCTAGAAAAAACTGGGAATGAAGAGAGAGAGTTGATAAAAAGAAATAAAGAGGAGGCAAGTGAAATATTTCGGCCACGTTAAAAGACATGACACTCATATAAACACCATACTGGAAGGCAAGGTTGAGGGCATGCGAGCAGGAGGTAGACAACGATACAGGTGAGAAGATAACATCAAGAGATGGACGAACATCAGCCTGACAGAATATACAGTCAAGGCGAGAGACAGGCAGTCTTGGAGATTCATTGCAGCCAACCTTCATTGTGGAGACGCACCTGATTGATTGATAATGCATATAAGAAGAATCACATTACTTACAATGCATATAAGAAGAAGAATCACATTAATTATGATGATTATAAGAAGACACATCACCTTACTTAAAATGATAATAAGAAGAATCATATTACATATAGTGTTCATAAAAAGAATCACATTACTGATAATGATTATTAGAAGAAGAATCACATTACTTATAATGCACATAAAAAGAATCACATTACTTATAATGCAAATAAGAAGAAGAATCACATTACTTCTAAAAAAAAGTAAGAATCATCACATTACTTACAATGCCTATAAGAATCATCATGGTTTATTTTACACAAGTTTAGGGCTGAGTGACTTGATCAGGAAAAGTGCATATCACTGGTGAAGTGACTTATATGTTATGATACCACAACATACTCGCTCTGTGTGAAGAGGTTATGAAGGCAATTCGTTATCCTGTATACCATGTTAAAAAATGCTGCGGGCAATTAAGCAGCAATCCGCACTGTGTTGGTTTTCATACAATGGTATGAGTGCTGGTTGCTTAGAAAGCAATGGCAAACTACCGAACGTAAACTTGTCCAGGAATCACAAACAGCTAAAAAATGTTGGTGTTGACCGTTACATCCTGTAAAGCAGTGGTTCTCAACCAGTGGGGATTCTCCCCCCCCCCGGGGGGTGGGGGGGGGGGGGGTGGGTGGGTGGGTGGAATTTTAGGGTTTCCGGGGAGAGGGGGGGGGGAATTAAGATTATTTCAAGATCGCATTAATACAAGAACTAGTTACTTGATATTGTTTTTCCATCTAAATTGTATGGTTCTGTACTTCTCGACCTAAAGAAATTTGTTTTATAACGTAAGTAGACCCGCAAATCACGTTTTATGTAGATGTCTAGACTTGTTCTAGTATGTGTTATTAAATTTAGCTTCCATTTGTATGTATACTGTGTGTGTGTGTGGGGGGGGGGGATTTATAGGGAGGAAATTCGAAAAGGGGGGGGGGGAATGACGTTGTGAACATATGGTAAAAGGGGACATGGGCCAAAAAAGGTTGAGAACCACTGCTGTAAAGGATATGCAACTAACTTTATATTAACCACAACATCTAGTCTGAGATTGGAGGTGGAGGCAGTTACAATGGCGTTCTTCTGGCTGTAGGACAAACAGCATATGCAAGATGTGATTGTAATGGACACACAAAGTATGATGAGAAAGGTGTAGACAGGCATAATTCGGGCAGAGTGGTAGACTTCCATTCAACAATCAAAAATAGAGATTTTCCTCCCAGGACATGCTGGTGTGGCGGGAAACGAGCAGGCGGTCAGATTGGCTGGGTCTGCACCAGTTGATGGGGTATTAATGCATGATAAGAGGGACCCTTTGGGATCGAGTGTATAATGCAGAAGAAGAGATAGATCATCACGGCTTGGGGAGAATGGCAGAGCAGGGAGCAACCAGAGGATCTGGCTGACACTCAAAGCGCAAGGAAAGGTCAAAAGGACACATAATCAGACTGCTATTGGTATGATTAGCTTTGGGACTCTTAGCTGGCTGTTGCAGATGAGGACGTAGCACGTTTAGGAATGTCCTGAGCGCTGTGATGTCAGTTCTTGACTCAACGCAACTCAACTCAACTCAACTCAACTCAACTCAACTCAACTCAACTCAGTATGTTCTGGTCTCCTCCTCAGTTTCATGCAGACCTTGTTCAGTTCAAGGTGTAAAGTCTATGAATTTTTAATAAACTAAGAAAAGAATGATATACTTCCCAACTGGTCCTGGGGTAGTGAATTAGGCAACTAACCTCCTCTGACCAGGGCAAAAATCTTAGATGACACATGTGCACATTGCAAATTCTGAAAATGCCTTTGGGAGTTGGAAAGAGAAACAATCTTACCAAATGGAACACTTATCATCATCATCAAGTGCCTTGAGAGGGCAAGCATGCTTCTCCACAAAATGCGATCTCCAACAGTGTGGATCAATTCATGTGTTGATTTTCTTAAGTGCCATGACAAGACTGTCAAGTATTTTCTTTAGCTGTCTTTCTCTGTCTCTCTTTGCACAAATCTTGTCACATTTTCCATGTTTTGTCTTCTCATAATGTGGTAAAAAAATAATCACTGCCTCTTTCTGATGTTTGTGATAAGTTGTCTTTGTGACTTAGCCTCACTCAAGATGTCCAGATTGCTCATTGTCCAATTAATTTTCAGCATTTTTCTTTATCTCCAAGACTTCTGGGTATTTTTTTTTGCCCGTTTACTAATTGTCAGGGAATAGCAGTGAATAGGTCACTGCTTAGGCTAGATATAAAAATCAAACGAAGATAAAGATACCCATAAAATAAGACAATAATAATAATATCTGTGACATTATTCTGGTACACACAAATGGATTCTTATTGGTGTTACGGAGTTTGTGCACTGGGGTAAGATTACCCATGTATCATCTATAGTAGGAGACTGGACTACTTATGGATATATCCATGTGCATTGGAGTGAGATTACCCTAGTGTCATCTATGGTAGGAGACTGGGCTACTAATGGATTTATCCATGTGCAATAAAAATGATCCACAGCTGAACCAAATCAAACAAAACCAAACTGATTTCACACTGGTCTTCAGACTGAACAACTTGGCATGAATTGACATAAAGTAAGTTACTAATGCGTTCCTTTACAATCACAGTAGATGAAGGAAAATTCACATTCCTTTACAATCACAGTAGATGAAAGAATATTCACTTGTAGACTCCTCCAGACAAGAGGGCCCAAACTATAAACACACCATCTAGTTTTGAGGGTAAAAATAAGGGTGGAATGTAAAATGAAAATTGTAATAGTAATATTTACTGTTCATATTTGCCCTCAAGCCCGAGGGCACGTGGTGATGTTAGCGATGGAAGTAATAATGTGAATTTCACAGTTTTTCCTCAGAGGTTCTAAAACAGTCAACACAAGAGGCCGCAGTTGAAGTCTTCTAGCCGTGGCCAGCGAACTGGTTCAACCACGTTAATATAGCTATACAAAACATAGAGGTGACTGAGAGGATGATGCAATGTCTAGGTGAGGAACCACCGGAAGTTGGGTACAAGCAACGGTCGTACAGAAAACCTTCCGCGGCCCGGCAGACATGTTCATGGTCGCAGCAATCGGAATCCTTGATGCACATCTTCCAATACGGCGAACAGCAGTTGTAGTGGACTCCACAAGCTAGTGTATCCTGGAGATGGAAATGTACAGTGAGACTTTTAATTCGTTATACATTTATTTGTTTCGTTAACTTTTTTATTCTAAGAGTGTTCCCATTTAAAACCCAAGGAACAAGAATGATAAACCTATATTGACGTCCTGCCAGATTGTGTGTTGTGCTGAAACATTACCTAACTACAACCTAAAATGCCTCTCACAGAAGTACTGGGTGTTTGTAAGTCTCACCACACTTTGTATGTAGAACAACTTTGAAATATGAAGTACATGACGTCATTAAAAAAATTGTGCTCCAAAGTCTATCGTGAAGCAATATGCAGCGAATCGCTGTCATCTGCTGGAGAAATTCTTTGCACCTCAAACAGAATAGCGTTATCAACGGAAGAAATAACAACAGGCACGTCGCAGAAGGAACTTGGCAATATGAAGAGACATGTACAGTCATGTCTTGAAGCCCGCGGTAGACATTTCCAACACCTGCTGCAATGAACACTTCATTAGTACTTTCCAGCTTCCCCAAAACAGCGTTAAACCATAGCAGTAACTATTGCAACTAATTTAATGAAATGTTAGCACATTTCTGATGACGTCATGTACTCTATTTTTTCACATTAGTTCGACAAGCAAAGTTTAGTGAGACTTTAAAAACACCCAGTAGAATTCCAATACTGCCTCTCGCACACCTTATTAGTTGATGAGTTCGGGGAGGAGAATGACAGCTCTGTAAGACAGTCTTCATGGAGATGATACTATACTGTCGTACTGTCTGGAGATAATTGTTTACACACTTAAAACTTTTCTGTGGCTCAAAAAGATCTGCATGTCAATACGTCTTAGAAGTTATGTTAAATTTTTTTTTTTTTTTTTGCGTCCGCTCACCTTGAACTCACACCAAGTCCTTACATGTACTACTACGTCTAGTGAATTGGACTGATTTTTGCGTGTGGATTGTTTTTTTTTTGTGTGTTTTGTTTTGCATATCCTATTTACAGGACATTGCAGTCAACACCAGCATTTTTCAGCTGCTGTTGATGGCTTGGCAAGTTTTACGTTCAGTAGTTTGCCATTGCTTTTTGAACGACCGGCTCACATACTTTTCCGTAAGAAACCAGCGCGACACGATCCGCTGCCGAATCTAGCGTAGCTGTGTCTCGTACGTGGGTATATGGGATTACGAACAGCGTCCTTAACCCCTTCGCCAATTAGCTTTCCCTATTATCAGTGTCCCTTGTCATCAGACGAACCCACTCCGACTTCAGAGGTTCTTGAAATTTATATCCCCAAGTCAAGGACAAGAAATCAACATTTTAGTCCAACTGACCGAATTAATAACATACAAATCCAGAAAAGAAAAAAAAAATACCAGAGTGACAAAATTACAGCATAATAAGCCTAATGACATTAAATGTGTGGTGCTCATCTCGCCGGCTACAAACATGAAGTATTGTGAATACTGGAAGTCAGCTATTATAGCAGGGAGTATGTGACTGTCTGGCCACATGTGTACACGGGGGAACAGAAGTGGGAAAGGGCCAGTGAACACATCAGGGAAATGCTTCAGCTGGACTCCCATGCACTTTCATTCCACTTGAAGAATCTCCTGTCAGTTGTATTTTGTAAAGCTGTCCCACACTTCATGTTTTTTTTTCTTTCTTTTGTTCACATTGTCGTCTGTGTACATGATTTTGTCAACATTCATATAAAAACACATCTTACATTTCCATTCTTCTGTCCCTGATTCCCCATTAGGACACAGACCCACAGCCAACCCATGCCACTCTGTCCTTTCTTTGACTATCTCCAGATGATTCCCCAATGTCCTCCCAATATTATTCATATGTCTGTGATTATGTTTCCAATGTCTTCACAATTTCATGACTCATTGCCCAGCTAATCACGTCCACACGGATGTCATTGACCAGACTGTTGTGTTAACCGTGATGATCACGCAGTTAGAAACAACGTTAAATCCAACTATCGTAAGTCAGCTCTTAATCAGATATAACTAAGCTACTATATAACAGTCTAGCTGCTATACTAGCTGCTTTCTGCTAGCGCCGAATGTTGGGAGGCGCTCACCAAGTCTGACACATCACATTGTGCCAATTGCTTCGGGCGGAGGAGAGCAATTGGGAGGGTACAAGCCTTATCCTGGTATGATGAAATACAACCCAAAGACTACATATCATTGTAGAGTAGACCAGGTCATAAACCTTGATCAGCAATTGGTGTAGGTTTGAAGCTCCAACAGGCAGACGGAGCATTGCTTTGTCTTGTTCCAGATGTATTGTATTACCTTTCCTCTGGAGAAAAAATTAGGCAGGCCGAGAGAGGGATCATGCTGTATGGGCAACACATGATCTATACAATTTAATCCAGGCTTTGTGCTATGGAAAGGTTATGATGCCTGTTTTCGAGGCACAATGCAACAAACTATCGTCTGTCAACAGGGCCAGGTGCCAGTAATAAATCCACACCAAACAACCTGCAGCCAAGACCACAATTCCAAATTGACAGTAGTAAAGTAAGTCAAGAATAGGCCCATTGTAATGTCTTGGATGCATTCATATGGTGTAGACCCATATTGTTACATACCAAATGGCTCTTATTGGGTCATGTGGACAGTATTACACCGCTCGTCCCTTTATTTTCCAAAACATTCTCTGGTACCCATTTTATGCTGTATCAATCTAGGAGGTCATGTCAATACAAATAAATATCGGCCCAAAGTGAAATTGAAACCACAACCAACGGGCGAGTATTTAGGCACTGCACCACCACGACTCCAAATCTGAGAGTGATGGACAAATATGTTATTATATGTTGAACAACGTCAGTACACATTGGACATTCCCCTCCGTCACAACAGTCATCCCAAAATATTTATCCTCATTGTTCTCGTTTGTATTGGAACACATGTTCAGTATAGGAAATTGCTAGTACTACGATCACTACTGTCTGGAGTAGGGCCAGAGTAAGGTCGCCATACAGTGGATACCATCTCACTTTGGAGTCACTGGAAACAAGAGAGCTTATCAACTAACTAAGGTAGGAGAAAAAAAAAAACCCTGATGTATCAGTAATGCAGTACCCAAAGAAAAGAATAATCAAATCAATCAAAAGTCACAAATACCAGCACATGATGATTACCATTGTATGGATAGTCAGTTAGATACATATCCTTTACAGGACGTAAGAGTCGATTCCAGCATTTTTTTTTACTGTTCGTGATTACTGGGCAAGTTTACGTTCAGTAGTTTGCCATTGCTTTCTGAGCGGCCGGCACCCATACCTCTTAATTAAAAAAAAAACGTAAGACGGTCTGCTGCCAAATCGCCCACAGCTGTGTTTCGAACGTGGTATGCCGCATTACGGACTGTGTGCGTAAATCCTCGGCCACGGAGCTGGTTTTATGGACAGACCAGAACAAATCATTATTCTGCGTCTCAGAACAGGATACAATAGATTACGCAACCACATGCATGCCAAATTCAAGATGGGCAAATCAGCCATGTGCACGTGTGGATTAGCGCCGAAGACAGCGGATGACAAACTCCAAGACTGCAAATAATATGACATATCTAGATAAACCAAGATAGACCAAGAGAACAAAAAAATAATGGTGGCACGAGACAACATTGCAGATATTGACAATAATTTCAAGCGAATGAAATTAGTACACATACAGGTTGTTTGTAAAGCCTCACTACACTTTGTATGTAGATCAAATAAAAAAAATAAATTTGAAGTACATGACGTCATCAAAATATGTGCTAAAATACATTAAATTAGTTACAATAATCACTGCTGTGATCTAATGCTGTTTTGGGGAAGATGGAAAGTACCAAAGACGTATTCATTATAACAGGTGTTGGAAATGTCCACCACGGACTTCAAGGCAAGACTGTAGACGTCTCTTCATATTGTCAAATACCTTCTGCAGCGCCTGTTATTTCCGTGTGTATCGACCGCCATTTCGAAACACTTGTTCAACCAAATAAATTATTTCTTCCTTTGATAACGCCAGAATGTTTGGATTGCAAAGAATTACTCCAGCAGACGACAGCCATTCACTGCATATTGCTTCCCAATGGATTGTAGAGCACATTTTTTGATGACGTCATGTACTTCATTTTTCAAATGTGTTCTACAGACAAAGTATAGTGAGACTGATAGATAACACAATTCCTACCTGACAGTGGTAGTCAAAGACACATTTCTCTCCCAGCGTGCTGTGCCGGCACCTTGGGTTTGTTCCCTCGTGGGCTCTGTGACACGACTTGCTACAGCATTCCGAGTCCACGGAACAGCCCTCGTTGGACCAAGCACAATCTTGGGCTGTAAGTGAACAACATATCTGTTCTATATGCTTCTCGTAGATTAACTATCAAATATTCATCAAACGTTTAACATTTCTACTCACAGTAGAATATATCAAAGAATACTATGGACAGATAGAAAGACTAATGACCAAGTCCTTACAGAAACAAATGAAAATCGTACACTGATTTAAATAAAATAGACGTAAACAGTCACCATTTCTTGGTCATGTTATGTGAAGAAATAAATAGGATAACTTGATGACAACTGGCAAGACTGAGAGGAAGAGAACAAAAGGGCGACAGGGAAGTAAATACCCGGATGGCTTGGCCACTTGGTATGATCGGCATGGCACATGATGAATGAACTCACAGTAACCCACATTGCTGCAGACAGAACTTTTCAGAGTCGTGGCTCCAATGGACCATCCTTTCAAAACAGTGCCCAGACAGGCACTGATATATATATATATATATATATATATATATATATATATATATATATATATATATATATATATATATATATATATATATATATATATATATATCCTGTTTCAGGATATTGCGGTCAACACCAGCATCTTTCAGCTTTATGTTGATTCCTACGCTAGATTACGCTCATCAACACGCCACGACTTTCTGAGCGACCGGCTGCATACTCTCGTAAGTCACTGGCGCGACTCGAACCCCTTCAAATTCTCGTGCGCTCACGTCAACCACGAGAGTATTCGGGATTACGGAGAAAGCTGCTAACTCCTCAGCCAGGGAGACCGGCATATCATCCAAACAAAATATATATATATATATATATATATATATATATATATATCCGGCTTACTACAGCAGTAGGTCGAACATTCTGTGCGGCAACTCCAGTCATTAGATGTAAAACCGTACCCATTCCTACACCAACAGTCAAAGAGCCTGTTCCTCTGTACGCCACAAACAATTGTATTTACCAATTCACATGTAGATGCCAGGCCGTTTACATTGGTCGAACGGAGAGACAGCTTAACAAACGGGTGTCAGAACACATACCTCAATGGGTCAACAAGATACAACACACAGGAGTGGCTAGCCGCGAGGAGCCGACACACCGGAAGCTCCCGGCGTCTTCAATCGGCAGACACATTGTCGCCAGTGGTCATGTTGTGTCCAGAGACACTGCATTTCGCGTGTTGTTTAGAACACAAAATACTCGCTTGTTAAAATTTGCAGAAGCAATTATGATCTATCAACGCAAGCCAGAATTGTGTAAACAGAAAGACATGTTAGTCAGCTTAAAATTACCGTGGTAGATAAGTGACATTACTGTGCGAAATTGTGTATATTTCAACTTGAAGGATTTATCTAGTTAATTTCACGTAAGTTGTGTGATTTCTGCAGTATGTACCTGACGAGATGCAGCGAAATATGCCAGGCAATAAATCGTGCAATCTATTGTTTGTGTCTTCGTTATTCAAATTCACTACGGGAAAACATTGTTTTGAATATATATATATGTCGTTCCCGAACGGTCCATCCGATTGAGATGAAATTTTGTACAGATGTTCTTCTCACTTCCGCGCAGCCAACTGGCATAGTTATTTAGTTATTTAGTTATTTAGTTTAAAATCAACAATTTTTCCTCCAGCACGAAAGAAAATGACACGAGCTTCAGAAACAGACGAATACATGTCCCGCCATCTTGCTGCAAGGGAATTCACTTTCTGATTAAACCAGAAATTAGTTAGGAACAGTTGTTCTTCACTCCCGCGGATCAAACTGAAATAGAACGGGATCACCAGAAACAGGCGAGCACGGGAACAGACGTGAACGGATACATAGATGGATAGATAGACAGACAGACAGATAGATATACAAACAGATAAATAGACAGACAGACAGACAGACAGACAGACAGACAGACAGAGATGGATAGATAGATAGATAGACAGACAGACAGACAGACAGACAGACAGACAGACAGACAGACAGACAGACAGACAGATAGATAGATAGATAGGTAGGTAGGTAAGTAGGTAGGTAGATAGATAGATAGATAGATAGATAGATAGATAGATAGATAGATAGATCTCAGCCTCTCTCTCTCTCTCTCTCTCTCTCTCTCTCTCTCTCTATATATATATATATATATATATATATATATATATATATATATATATATATATATATATATATATATATCTGTGTGTGTGTGTGTGTGTGTGTGTGATTGTGTGGGTGGGTGTGCGCAGATGCGCGCCTGCCTTTGCCAATCTCTCCTTGAATATCAAGAAAACAGAAACAATAATTAGATCAAAGAAAATGTTGAGACCAAAAATGTCTGATAATAATAGAAGGGAAATGCCTAAACAAGCTGATACATTTAAATAGCTCGGGGGTATTATAATTCATTCATTTATTATGTGCCATGCCGATAAGCGTGGGCGGTCATGTTCTCGCTCGATCACCAGAGTCGTGGATCAGCTCTGTGTTTCTGTCTCGACCATGCCAAGTGGCCAAGCCAGCCAGGTATTTAATTCTTGGTCTTCCCCTTGGTCTGTTCCCTTCGATCTTGCCAGTTGTCATCAAGTTCTCTAATTCATTTCTTCTCATAACGTGCCCAAAAAATTTTGATTGTCTACATCTAATGTTTCTAATCAGTTTACGATCTTCATTTGTTTCTGGAAAAACTTGTTCATTGGTTTTTCTATCTGTCCATGGTATTCTTTGCATTTTCCTCAGAAACCACATTTCCACAGCCATCACTATAACTAAATGTTTTAAAGAGAGTGCTGAATTGATATATAGAATCTGTTGTGTTGTATGGCAGTGGATCTCGGAATGTAAATAAACGCATGAGGGGGAATTTTTAGAAACAACAGAGATATGGTTCCTGAGAGGCATGCAGCGAATATCTTGGACTTCCAGTGAAAGTAACAACGGCTGCTTGCGATAGGCTAATGAAGCTAGAACATTATATACAACAATAAGAAAAAAAAAGCTGTTCTCTTTGTTCACATATGATGAGAAGAGAGGCTTTGAAGAATATCGTGACAACTGGAAATATCAACGGGAAAAGAGACAGAGGCAGACTAAAATAAATGATGCTGGATGGACTAATACGTTGGTATGAATGAATATTATCAATAGAGTGTATAGAGATGTGTGGAGAGACTACGCCAGCTGGCAGGGCAGTTGACGATGATGTCGATATTGATCCACTGGCGCCCTACGTGTGTCAGACCTTCCAAGCTAGGACACGGTATTCAGATGAGTACATTCAATTTTAATTAGTTTAATAGTTTAATATTGTCATAGTGTGTTTCATGTAGTTTTGTGTTGGTTTGTATTTGTTTGTCCTGTGCTGACGAATCTGTCAGAAGTCGGGGTGTCCCACCGGCTAGATGAATGTATTATTCACTGGCGAGCAACCCCAGATAGTCAGAAACTGACTAGGGACAAAATCTATATGGCTGAACTACAGATTAAGCCCTTGAATATCCAACGTACAGTTCCTAGTGGCTCGTTACAAAATTGAAATGAACTGTGCTGAATATTCGCCAAGGATGGGAAGGAGAAGGTTAGTTAGAATAGATTTTTACGTCTGAATTAAAGTGTAAAGACAACTATTCCAGTACAGGTTTTTCTCCCTGACTGCTCCCTTCCTTGGTGTGTAAGTGAACCCCCACCAATGTACACACACAACACGTATGCACAATTGGAATTAAAATATAACGACAGAACTATGAGTTACAATACTACAACATTTATTTGCTAATCATAACAATAGACATCGGATGATTGTCAATATGAGGATGATGAAATCATATACATATTGATATTGATGACAAATATTACGTAACTTTACTTGTTACTTCATCTATCTGGAACTGTGGTCCAGATCCCCACTCTCCAGTAGACTCAAAAAAGAAACAGCTTGCCGGTATTCTGAGGTCTGTCAGTCCTAGCACTACCTAGTTAGTAGTCTCGAGTCTTGAGATCTGTAACATAGGTGCTCCTTGTGAGAGCTTGAAAGAAAGTCAAGAATGTGTTATATCAGTTCTACATCAGCGCAATCCTAATTAAAACATATCATAACACAAACATATACAATGACCAGTCTGGCCAAGTTTATCTTCAAGCTCTACTGTGTTCACCATCCTCCTTCTCCCTACTGTCTTTAGTCTGGGACGGGCTTTTCAATTGTCTCACACGCCTGTAATGATTACATTTCTGCCGCCCCATGTTCATGTCGCTAATACAGAAATTCTGTGTCGTACAGCCGCTCCGTCCAATGTTAGTTTAGCAGCTCACAGGGTCGGTAAGGGTATTATAACAATGCCTGATCATCCGGGCTTGCAAGCCGTGACTAGTAGCTGTGCCAGGTTTCCATGCAATCCCGTGGACGCACGCCCACAATACACTGAGAAAGTTTAGCACCATATACCAATTGTGGGTAAGGTCTGTACCATTATACCTCTGCTACAAATGCAATCGATGGTTAGTGTGCCAATGCGCACACCATAATATAACACTTCATATTGGTAGGCTTGCATATGACAAATCAATATACCAAACATCCAATACACATAAACATATTGATTAAACTAGACATATGATACTTTAACATCATAGCATAATGCACTAGTTAGTTTATGAAATTACACATACATACATCCAACATCCGTAAACATTATATTACTTCAAGATGGACATATACTGATACTCAACATAATAGCATCAGTCATTATTAATGAGTACTAATATTGTATAGCTACAAAATGAGATATACAACAGGTCTAATTGAAGTTACCACACAGACCAGCTATATTTGCTGAGCTGCCCGGTTTAATCACCTGCTGTTGTAAGAATTAAATAAATAGTCAGTTGACTATATTCTGTACAACAAATGCACACACCAAAAAGCAGCTAGTCTAGTTTAGAAAGAGATGGCAAGCATCTGCTACGACACCTCAAGTATATCTAGACAAGACCTGCCTTCCATAAGTTTCTACTTCTCAGAAGAGTAGTACTTACAGCACAATTATATTGAACACAGAACTCAAGAAGAACACTCAAGTAACCTATGACAATGATAGTTCTTGCAATAACCTAGATCAGATATAGACTGAAAATCGGTCCATCCATCTAAGAAACTAAGAGACTTACTAAGGGACTAGTTACTAAGAAATAATTCCTAGAAGCCAACATAATATTCATGCATATGACTACAGACATTGAGATAGTTCCTACCTGTTCTGAAGTCAGACTTAATCTAAAAGGAGAAGGTCTATCGTGGGTTTTTATACCTAGCCTAGCAGTAGACACTTATCTCCCAGGAATTCCATTCCTAAATTCTTCTTATCTCCTCCTGGCGTTAATTGCAATTAACTCCAAGTCTGTCCAGTCATAAAATTCTTTCTGCATGCACACTAGCCTTCACACCTGTGGGTCTGACCATTATTAGCCCACTGAGTCTTATCAGTGATTTCACACCTTGCGCCTCTAGTCTCTACCAGATGGGGTCAGCCATCGCGGTTGGGTGATTTCCTAGCTATTCTTATCAGGTGTCATGCCTGGTCGGTTTTAATTACACAGTCCATGGCCCAGTTCATTGTTGATTCAGCATGTCTGGGTCAGCAGTTTCCCAAGGTGTATACTAATTATCTAGTTGCCATTTTACTTGCCATCTGCAAGCTTACGTCATGGCTAGAGGCTTTTTGTGAATAATCTTACCTCACGACTAGATAATTTTGGAGTAGTGTGATTAATTCATTCTTTCTCAATTTGGCCTCTCAAATTTGGAGACCGAGAAAAATATTCTGGGATGTTAAGGCGGCCAATTCGTGACAGATGAGTACATTCAATTTTAATTAGTTTAATAGTTTAATATTGTCATAGTGTGTTTCATGTAGTTTTGTGTTGGTTTGTATTTGTTTGTCCTGTGCTGACGAAGGCTTTGGCCGCAACGTCCAATTTGTCTCTTGTAGTCATGTTTTAGTAAAGCTCACAATCTACTTCTCGTTTATTTGGGTGATTCATTCATTACGATGATGTCAACCGTTGTTCGGTTCCCTTGTTATCATATCGACCGTTGTTCGGCTTTCTTGTCATTCTGTCAACTTGTACAGCATTTTACCATTTTATCCATAAGTCAACCTGTCATCGTCGTCCTTGCCAATACGTCAACTTATCCAACATTTTTTTTCCCTTTCTCAACCATGGACACATTTTCAGTGCCACTTTGTCAACCGCTGGTTGTGTTGGATGCCATTGTGTAAACCGCTGGTTGTGTTGGTGGGTGCCACTCTGTCAACCGTGGTTGTGTTGGGTGCCATTTTGTTTACCACTGATCGTGTTGGGTGCCATTTTGTTTACCACTGATAGTGTTGGGTGCCATTTTGTTTACCACTGATCGTGTTGGATGCCATTTTGTTTACCACTGGTTGTCTTCAGTGCCATTTTATTAACCGCTGGTCGTCTTCAGTGACACTGTCAACCGTACAACCTTTACTACCTCTGTCTCTAACACCAACGATCTTATCAGTTGTCACAACCTTCTCAAGACCCTCTCGCCCCACAACATTGACCTAAAAATGGGCAGTACTCCTGTACTGAGGATGGTACATTTTAGCTTGAAGTACAGAACAGATTTGATATATTGTCTGATCTAGAGATCCTATTCCAGGATGTGGATGATCAAAGGGAAATGTTGAAGAATTCAATCAGTTTGGCTGCAGAAACAACTATTCCAAAATTAAAGAAGGTGGGTCGTAAGAAATGGATGACTGAAGAAATCTTACACCTAATGGAAACAAGAAGACTCAACAAAAATAATTCTGCCAAATATGACGAAATTCACAGAAAGTCAGAATATTATGTAAGGAGGAAAAAGAAGCATGGCTTGAGGAAAAGTGCTTAGAAATTGAAAGACAATACAACAGTCAAAATACCAAATTAATGCACAAAAGAATTCAGGAACTTGCTAATAAAAGAACAAGTACATCAGCAGGCTGTCTAAAAACTAAAGATGGCAAAATCATAATAGAAAAAGATCAGATTATACATTTATGGAAAGATTATGTGAAAAACCTTTATGATGATAACAGAGCGGAACAGTATGATGTCAGATTTAATAACGAAGGACCGCCAATTTTGAAGATGGAGGTTCGAAATGTTCTTAAGCATATGAAAGCTGGCAAGGCCCCCGGTACAGATATCATCACAACAGAAATGATTACAGCTTTAGAAGAATATGGAATAGATCAAGTAACCAGACTGCTGAACACATTTTATGATACTGGAGATATACCTTCTGAATTGTGTAACTCTGTATTTATTGCAATCCCAAAGAAATAAGAAGCCTTGGAATGTGATCAACATAGAACAATTAGTATAATGAGTCACATCACACAGATTTTGCTACGAATTATCATGCAAAGAGTGAGGAAGAAAATACAATCTGAAATAGGGGAAGAACAATGTGGGTTTGTAGAAGGAAAGGGTACAGTAAATGCTGAGTATATGCTGCGAATAGTTATTGAACGTGCTATAGAAGTAAACAAGAATATACACCTTTGCCTTATTGACTACATAAAGGCTTTTGATAGAGTTAGACATGCCAACATGGTGGATATGCTTGCAGATCTACAAATTGATGGGAAAGACATTAGATTTATAAAAAACATATATTGGAAACAACAAGCTGCCATAAGGATTGATAATGAAGTGGGACAATATCAGCCTATTAAGAGAGGTGTTAGGCAGGGATGTATAATGTCTCCAGAACTTTTTTCCCTATACAGTGAAAATATTTTCAGAAATGTAGAAGATATAAATGGAATCAGCATTGGAGGACGAAACAACAATAACATTAGATATGCGGATGGTACAGTGTTGATTGCAGACAATGAGCAGGATCTGCAACAATTGGTAGATGCGGTTGTTGTACACAGTGAGCAAATGGGTTAGAATTAAATTGCAAAAAGATACAGGTTATAGTCGTCACTAGGAAGAACGAAATACCACAATGTAATATACAAGTAAATGGGAATATTTTACAACAAGTGAATCGGTACAATTATCTCGGAACAGTCATAACATCTGATGGGAGATGCCTTGAAAAGATTAGAACAAGCATCGCCATGGCGAAAGTAGCCCTTAGCAAGATGAAAAACATGCTGACCAATAAAAATATGTCAATTGAAACGAGGAAAAGAGTGTTGAGGCGATACATAGAGCCTGTTCTTTTGTATGGATGTGAAACTTGGACAATGTGCAGTCAAGCTGAAAACATCTGATGGCTGCAGAAACGTGGTTTCTGATGAAAATGCAAAGAATACCATGGACAGACAGAAAAACCAATGACCAAGTACTACAGGAGGCGAATGAAAATAGTAAAGTGATTAGAGAAATTAGACGTAGACAGTCAACATTTTTTGGACATGTTATGAGAAGAAATGGATTGGAGAACTTGGTGACAACTGGCAAGATCGAAGGGAACAGACCAAGAGGAAGACCGAGAAAAAAATACCTGGATGGCTTGGCCACATGGCATGGACGAGACAGGCACACTGAGCTGATCCACGACTCTGGTGATCGAATAATGCTGACGAAGGCTTTGGCCGCAACGTCCATTGATGTTTGTAGTCATGCTTTGGTAAAGCTCTCAATCTACTTCTCGTTTTTCATTGATTCATTATTCAGGGGAGCTGCGCAGATGCCGTGGCTAGCACGCTTCCTTGCCTACCGGGTGGTCACGTGTCGAATCTCTTTCGAGACAACACAGTTTGTTCATTGACCTGGTTGACCCAGGCTAAAATCAACACCACAGAGGTTCAGATGTAGGACTAGGTTATTTAACTGATCTGGGGAATAAAGGCGGTGGTCATGATACTAACTACATCGCCCGTGGCATGCAGACTGTCTGAAAATATGGGACTACCACCATGTACCCAATATTCCACGTGGCGTGAAAAGGGGACCTTTACTTGTTCTTACCTTCTGTCCATGATGCACATGCATTCAACATCATGGGTAGTATTAACATACTAAAACACGTTTATGATGTTCTAAGTTAGACAGTTTTCTTTGTCTGACGGAATGCTGCATTTGCCTAAGTTGTTCAGTATGTTGTCTGTGTTACTTGTTTCGTCGGTTGTTATCATTGACTCTAGAGCAGGTCAGCATGACCAAATGGGTAAGTACGTTCTTAAACATCCGTTGTACTGATGCCGAGGTAAGCGGTTCAACCCCTACACCGAACAGCTGGACTAAAATGTTGACCTGTCGTCCTTGACTATGGGTCGTAAATTACAAGTACCTCTTAAGTCGGAGTGGGTTCGCCTGATGGAAAGGGACACTGCGAATAGAGAAAGCTAACCCACACGTAAAATTCAGTCCAGCACTACTATAAGTAGTGTGTATGAACTACGTTTGAGTTCAAAGCGAGCCAGCGCAAAAAAAAAAAAAAATGACTCTAGATGGCCGAATGTCTCTAACTGTTTCAGTGTTACCCTTTCTGCTGTCATTTATCTGACGGATAAAGGATAATACATTGCCAAATGTGACCTCCCATTTGGAGAGAATAACGATATGTCAGCTGGGGTAATTGTGTTATTGTTTTGTTTTATGGTATCTTCCCCAATTCCAATGCTCAGTGAACGGAAATTTACATTATAATACTTGTTCATTTGATTGTGATCCAAACCTAATGTTTGTTTGTCACGGAATCGGTTAACCACTGTTGCTACTTGTTTCCTTGTTTTGCTTACTTGATTTGCTTATCTGCTTATTTTGCTTGGTCTGCGTGTTTTCATATTTGCTTAGTTTGGTTATTTGCTTTGTTTATTCGCTTGGTTTAGTTGTTTACTTTGCTTGGTTTGGTTGTTTACTTGTTTGCTTGTGAATGTGTTTGCTGCTGGGTTTAATTATGCTAGTCAACAACCAAAATGTACCGGATATGAACATATCTGATATTAAATAATGTTGGTGTGCTGAAAACGAAAATGACATTAAACAATGTTGATTGGCTCTAGTTTTCAAGATCATGCTACTCGTTTTTATTTAATTACGGTCAGTTTACTCTCTCTCTCTCTCTCTCTCTCTCTCTCTCTCTCTCTCTCTCTCACACACACACACACGCACGCACGCACGCACGCACGCACGCACGCACACACGCACATACACACACAAGTATATGACACAACTGTTGTGGGCGATTGCATACATTGTTCTAATGACCAATACAAATGTACCTAGAAGTTGATGATGCAATTATACCTATGATTACATCACCTTTGTGTATAAATATCTTATCTCTCATAAAATTTTGCCACCAGTTAGTAGTGCTTTTGTCTTTCTCAAAAGTATCGTAGCTAGAAATGTCTAGGACAGGGATGGCCAACATGAGGCACGCGGGCCTCATGTGGCCCGCCGGGAGATATGTTGCGGCCCGCGGAGTGGGAAGCGACAATGAGGTCGAAGCTGTAACACGCTTCCTTGTTTACTTTAATTAACAAAACAAAACAAAAAAATAATTAGGTGCGTCGCCCGGCAGGAAATATTATTTCTGAAATTTGGCCCGCCTGCTGAAAAGGTTGGCCACCCCTGGTCTAGGACATGTGTGAACAGCGCTAATAATTTCTGCTATACAGTATATGCCTCCCCACGACGCTTGACGGCAGAAGTGGAAGATGATGATGATGATGATGATACAGTATATGTGGTGAGGTGACATTTCTATCCCAAAAACGAAATATAAGTAAAGTGATTAAGAAGGCGTACACTTTGTATTTTGTTTTCTGCACAATATGAGATCAAGAAAAAAAAAAAAAAAAAAAAAAAAAAAAAGAAAAGAAAAACAGGAAAAAAAAAAAAGAAAAAAAAAAAAACACCATTGGTGTTTCTTTCCTGCCAACTAGAAGCTGTGTTGTACCTTTATTTTTATTTTTATTTTTTGTTTTATTTAGCGTTTTATCTGTTTGTGTTGTCCTGTCCTTGATAAAGGTTTGTATAACCGAAACTTCGACCGTGCTTTGTTGTCCTGTAATACTTATTGTTCTATTTTAATACTTCAGTATTATATATTTATTGATTGTTTTTGTTTATGTTTTTTTGGATAAGTTTTACCTAAGATGGAGTTTTTTGTAAGGTACGTACATTGCGTCTGTGTCTATTATGTCTCTTCTTTTCGCAGGAGCTAAATATACCTAATTGTTTTCAATTCATGAGATCAAGATAAGAGCTGGGCGCTATGCATATGCTACAATACATGTACAGCACATTTTAAACTATGGTTGACTGGCTAGGCCGCTTGCAGTCCAAATGATTTGGAGAGAGCCCACTGATCGTCTCAACAACTGTTACTTCTGCATGGTCCCTCCAATTGAGAAAGACATATCAAAGAAGAAAAACAAAATGGACTCTGAAACATCAAATCATCTCCTTTGCAATATCTCCGGTACACATGACGATGACCTACCAGTTCCCAAAATGCCAGAATCATTTTCAGCTGCTTCCACTGATAAAGAAGAGGACATTAGTGGTCCTGAACCATCAACCTCCTGTGACCCAGATTTTGAGCAAACTACATCCACCACATCACACTTAATAACCCAAAGTGAACTAAATGATCTTGTTATAGATCTGAATTTACCGAAGAACAAGCCGGAGCTTTTGGGTTCCAGATTGCAACAGTGGAATATCCTGGCAGAAGATGTTAGAATTTCTGTGTATAGGAACCGCCAGAAGCCGCTTATTGCATTCTTTTTTCAAAGATGATTACCTTTTTGTGTGCCCCAACATTAGTTCAATGGCATCCCTATAAATCAATTACAAACCGGAAGAGTGGAGGATGTTTATTATAAGATGAATCTGAGTCTTAAAGCTATTTTATTGAATAATGATAACGTGTTACCGTCAATTCCAGTTGGTCACGCAGCTCATAGGAAATAAACTTATGAAAGCATTAAGCAGCTATTGGAGAGTATAAAATATGATCATCATCATTGGTCACTTTGCAGTGACTTAAACGTTGTCACTCTTTCGACTGGACTACAGGCTGGATATACCAAGTACTTTTGCTTTCGCTGTGAGTGGGATAGCCGTGCACGAATTGACTATTACATCAGAAGACATTGACTAATTAGGCAGTCATGTACAACCTGGCAGTAAGAACGTTTAGAACCCGTCACTTGTCATCACCAGCAAGATTTTGTTGTCACCCTTGAACATTAAGATGGGTCTCATGAAAAACTCTGTCAAGGACATGGAGAAAACAGATTAGGCTTTCAAATACCTTGTCAGATTATTTCCAAGACTGAGTGAGGCTATAATAAGAGAGGAAATATTTGTTGGTCCGCAAATTCGAAAACTTCTTCATGATAACGAGTTTCATTGCGTGTGCACGGGAAGGAAAAAAAAAAAAGCAGCTTGGCTAGCATTTAAGTCAATGATTAAAAATTTCCTTGGAAATAAGAGATCTGATAATTACAATGAAATTGTAGATAACTTCCTTCTGAAGTATAAGAATGTTGGCTGCAACATGTCTTTGAAAATTCATGTTTTTGGATTCTCATCTGCATTTCTTTACATCAAACTATAGAGCTGTCAGTGATAAGCACGGTGAACGATTTCACAAGGACATTGCTGCTATGGAGACAAGGTATCAAAGCAATTAGACTCCTTCAATATTTGCTGATTACTGTTAGACTGTGACAAGAAACATCTCATCGATTGGCTACAACAAGCAAGCAAACAGCTCGAAAAGCAACTCAATAATGACGGAATAGGTTCATATGTTGTAAAACATTATATGCAAACCTTAAATAATGTTTTTATTTTTGTTTCTATCATTTCCTGTTGAAATATCATTACATTGATTATGTAACCACAATGTTTGTAATGCTAAAGTAAAAATAGTAACTGTTCACCCCAGAGAATTAAACAAGCATACATTATTTGTATTACTATAGTGTAGATTTATCATTAAAAAAACAGAGCCATTTAGTGTATTTCAGCATGTCAAAATCAATAAGAAATGGTGTATTTAAATTCTGATACAAATAACTTTTGAAAATGTGTTTTGACTAGTGTTATTTGCTTGTTTTTCTTAGTGTGACAAGCATCTAGTAATCAATTTTTTGAAGAAAGGTTGGGGGAGAGGAAGACACAGTTTAGGTTGTAACAATTAAGCAATTAGTCAATCTTTTGTAGAAAACGAGGGGGTGGGGGAAGGGGGCGGGGGTTATAAATTTGACAAACAAGCAATTAGCTACCTTTTTTTTTAATGGAGAAAATCATATCGGCAGAAACTCACAAAACAAAAAGCAAATACGCAAACATTCAAGCGCGCAGAAAAAAAAAGTATCTTAGAAGCATAGTATGGAACGGATGTCAAAGAAATGATGTGGAATGGCAGCTTAGGCATTCCGTGGGGAAGAAAACACTTCCAGTGGACTAATCCACAGTTGTGTCCCTTAGGAGTGTCTTAGAAATGGCTTCAAGGGGTCTTTGAGTATTGGGCGCATTTGGAACTAAGAATGATGGCGTAGGAGTTTCTTTCTTTCTTTCTTTCTTTCTTTCTTTCTTTCTTTCTTTCTTTCTTTCTTTCTTTCTTTCTTTCTTTCTTTCTTCCTGTCTGTCTGTCTGTCTGTCTATGTGTCTGTCTTTTCGTTAGTCGTTTATTCATTGTTTTGTTTTTTTCGTTACTTATTCCTTCCTTTATTAATCTAAATGTTACAAAACGGATCTGAGGGTATCGTGGACACACAAATAAAGAAGAAAAATATCTGACATTGCACAAGATGCGAATATCGAAGATAACTGGTTCATAAAAACAGTTCATATCTCGGAAACTGAACTATCTTGGTCATATTGTGTGTGTGTGTGTGTGTGTGTGTGTGTGTGTGTGTGTGTGTGTGTGTGTGTAATATATATATATATATATATATATATATATATATATATATATATATAAATAAATAAATATATATATATATATATATATATATATATATATATATATATATATATATATATATATATATATATATATATATATATAACATATTAGCACCTTATCCTGGTGCGAGGAAATGCAACCTAAAGACAAAAATGTTATGGCAGGGCAGACCAGGCCCTAAGCCTTGGTTGGCAGCTGGTCTAGGATCGAAGCTCCGACAGACGGACAGTTAGAATATTGCTTTGCTGATCCGGCAGCTTCTGCAGCTTGTCTTGTTTCAGATGTATTGGTGTTACCATTCCTCTGGAGTGAACTAGGCAGGCCGATAGAGGGATCATGCTGCATGGGCAACACATGGTCTCTATATCTTAGCCCAGGCTTTGTGCTATGGAGAGGTATAACTCCATCCCTGGTCATAACCGGTCTCGGAATCAAAGCGAGAGGTGGTAGTTACGGGTTATAAGTCCTTGGCAACTGGCGTAGACATGGGGCGCCACGCGTTGCCTCTGACGGTGGGAGACACCTACAGGTGTCACTGATCAGCTACCGTCCGCATCAAGCTGGGCAGCCCCCGGCCAATTGGGTGCTGATCCGCCACAGCCTGCCTGCTTCAATGGGTGCTTGGGGCTAGGACAAATTCTGAATCGCAGACTGTAAAACCAATGCCATAGGTAATACTAAAAAGAAAAATAGAAACCTGAAGCTACGGCTTGCAACCTGGAACGTAAGAACCATGTGTCCAGGATTTTCCACTGACCTGACGAATATTGACGATGTGAGAAAAACGGCTGTGATTGATGCCGAACTCAATCGTCTTAACATTGATATTGCTGGCCTGCAGGAGACTCGCCTCGCTGAGGAAGGGTCACTCATGGAAAACAATAACACTTTTGTTTGGAAGGGTAGAGGGCAGGCAGAAAAAAAGGCAACATGGTGTGGGCTTTGCAGTGAAGAATTAGCTACTGGGAAAGTTTGAAATTCCAGCTGGAGGTAATGAAAGACTATTATCCCCGAGCTTGGCAACCTCTTATGGTTTTTCCCCCATTATTACTGCCTCTGATGATGTGAAGGATGTGTTCTATGAGGAGTTAGACTCTGTGATCAAGGCAGTTCCAAAATCCGACTACATTTATATGCTCGGTGATTTCAATGCTCGTGTGGGCAAGGACTCGAGTTCATGGCCAGTGTGCCTCGGAAAATACAACATCAGTCGCATGAATGAAAATGGGCAAAGACTGCTGGAGCATTGCACCAGAAATGACCTATGTATTACAAATTCCTTTTTTAAAACAAAAGAGCTGCATAAGGTCACATGGAAACATCCAAGATCCGGCCATTGGCACCAGCTGGACTTCATCATCACACGGAGACAACGTCTGAATCAAACATCATTAACTCGAAGTTACCACAGTGCTGACTGTGATGCGGATCATTCTTTGGTTGTTGCAAGGGTTAGACTGAGACCAAAGCGAATTTATACAGCTAAACACAAATCTAGCACCAGAATTAATATTATTAACACCCACGATCCTGATAAGTGCTTTGAGTTCCAACAGAAACTTGAAGACGCTTTCACTGATATATTGGAAAATTGTACAGCAAGTGGAAAGTGTGGTAAACTTAAGGAAACTTTATAAAACAGCAGTAGGGGTTTACGGCACTGTGGATCATAAGAGCCAGCACTGGTTTGCGGCAAAAGCCAGACACTGGAGCCCTTGATTGATAAAAAGAAGATAGCTCTCGTAAGAAACAAGGAAAGACCAACGCGTAACACTCTCAGTGAGTTGAAACAAGCTGGGAAGGATGTGCAAAAGGTTGCCAGGCAGTGTGCAAATGATTATTGGGTCAAGTTATGCGAGTCCATTCAGAATGCAAGTGATAAGGGAAACATCAGAAGCATATATGAAGGGATAAAGAAACCCTGTGGTCCAATGATCAAAAGAAGTGCACCACTGAAAACCTTGACTGGAGAAATCATAACTGATAAGAAACAGCAGAGGGATAGATGTGTAGAGCACTATTTAGAACTTTACTCAAGTGAGACCAAACTAGCGGATGATGCCCTCAACGCTATAGAGGCCCTACCAACTCTTGACCACCTTGGCACACTTTCCACCAAAACAAAAGTTAAGTGTGCCATTAAATGAACTTGCATCTGGCAAGGCTCCAGGTAAGGATGGGATTCCAATAGAGATTATCAGGAGTGGGCAAAACAGACTCACTCTACAGATCCACCAGCTAATAGAGCAATGCTGTCGAGAAGGACAAGTCCCACAGGATTTCAAAGACTCAAGCATCATAACACTGTACAAGAACAAGGGCGATCGGAGCGACTGCAAGAACTATAGGGGTATCTCACTGTGTATTCTTGGGAAAATATTTGCCAGAATTGTTCTAAGCAAACTTCAAGTCCTGGGAGGTGAAGTCTACTCCGAACCACAGTGTGGCCTCCGACAGAACCGGTCTACCATTGATATGATATTCTCATTGCGACAAATGCAAGAAAAATGCCGTGAACTGAATCAGCCACTGTTTATTGCCTTCATCGACCTCATAAAGGCATTTGATTTGGCCAGTCGTGAGGGTCTGTTAAAGGCATTAAAGAAGATTGGCTGCCCACCAACATTTCTGTCCATTGTGGAATCGTTTCACACAGGCATGAAGGGTATAATCAAGTTTGATGGTGCAACTTCAGAAGAGTTTGAAATCAAGAGTGGTGTTAAGCAAGGTTGTATATTAGCTCCCACCCTCTTTGAAATATACTTTTCACTTCTACTGAAATATGTCTTTCGGGATCAGGATGCCGGTATATACATTCACTCACGCTCAGATGGCGGACTCTACAATGCTCAGAGATTGAATGCCAAGACCAAAATTAGGAGGGTACTGAACAGGGAATTGCTATTTGCAGACCATGCTGCAATTACGACGCAACCTGAGGAAGATTTAAAATGTCTACTATCTGCATTCTCCAATGCTTGATCTGAATTTGGTTTAACAATTAAAAACAAGAAGACACAGATTATGCCACAAGGTGCACATCGGGTACCATCAATCTTTATTGACGACGCCGAACTGGAGATGGTAGACCATTTTACATATCTAGAATCAGAGGTAAATAGTAAATTATCCCCAGAGCAGGAAATCAACATCAGGATTGGTAAGGCAACAAAAACAATGAACAGGTTAACAAAAAGAGTCTGGGAGAACAGGAAGTTTACTGCCAAAACAAAAGTCCTTGTCTATCAAGCCTGTGTCCTTAGTACTCTTCTTTATGACAGTGAAACCTGGACAACTTACTCACACCAAGAGAAACAATTAAACAGCTTTCATATGCGGTGCATGCGAAGAATTCTTGGTATTAAGTGGCAAGACAAAATCACAAATACTGAAGTATTGGAAAGATCAGGTTGTGTGACAGTTTATTCCATGTTGTAGTAAAATAACTACACACGATAACAACTTGAAACCAGTTTATCTTTGTACATGCATTGTCACTTTATTTCTCAACATAATTTCCACCAATATTGATGCAATTATCCTATCGTTTTATCAGTTCTCCCAAACCGGCTGCATAGAACTGCGTGCTCTGTTTTCTAAACCACGCTTTCACTTCAAATTCATCTTCGGCGTCATTCGCGAAATGTCTCACGCCAAGGTGGGTTGTCAGTGTTTATGCTGACAAATGTTTGACCGTAAAGAGGTGCATAGATAGGTAGAAAACGTTACGAGGCGAGTCAATAAGTAAGTCACACAGTTCTGTGGGATGGCCGCACATATAACGTGAGTTTTCGCTCAAGCAGTTTTAGAATCATCGACTTAATTATGTAGGACCAAGGTTCGCCTTATATGTAAAGCAGCTACAAATAATTAAGACACGATCAAACAACTACAGAGGCGTTTAAACAAAATCAATTTAAAATCACAGGTTTGAAACAACAATAAATGCTTATCGTAAATTAATAACAACGCAATTTATTAAACAGCAACACCTGTTTTTGAAATCTCCGTCGTTTTAACCCCCTCCTAGCGGAATTACAAGGAAACAAAAATAGCAATGGGCAAGCAAGGCATGGTTGTTAAGTTAATGAAGGAAGAAATGCCAGGGATATTGATTGCCAGACAGCCGGCACTGGTTAGTCAAATCTGGCTTGAACAAGAGAGAGATAGAGTTCCCTGGCACAGGGAGGCAGAGTCGAATTATGCCAATTAGAGCTTATTTGGGTTTGTTGTGAATATTCTGGAATAAGGTGAGTAACTCTTCAGTCCGATGTATTGATATTCGGATTGTTGAGGCCTATCCGAATTAGGTCTAAAAATGCGTAGGAAAAGGACATATAATGAGATGAAACCCAGCAAATAACAACCCCATTTTCCTTGCTGAAATCTTACTTCAAGAGACGGAATCATAAACCTATTTGGGGAGCCATGTGAACGAAAATGAGGGAGCAGAAATATATATATATATTAAAACAATAATACCAAAGGCAAGAGAAGCTTTCACAGCGCTAGGAGATTTGTGGAAAACAGAGGGAGGTAAACCTAGGACCACACTTAGAATTTTAAATCCAATGTTACATCGGTACCAAGGTGATTACTCATTTAGTCAATCAGATGCCGTCTCCACAATGAAGGTTGGCTGCAATGGATCTCCAACACTGTCTGTCTCTCGTCTTGACTTACATTCTGTCAGAATGATGTTCGTCCGTATCTTGATGTTATCTTTGCACTTGTATCGATGTCTACCTCTTGTTCGCTTGCCCTCAACCTTGCCCTTCAGTATGGTTTTTATAAGAGTGTGCCTTTTAACGTGGCGGAAAAATTTCACTTGCCTTTGTTTTATTTCATTCATCAGCTTTCTTTTCATTCCCAGTTTGTCTAGAACCTATGTATTTGATTGTTTCTGTTTTCATGAATTACGACATATCCTTCTGTATATCCAAATCTCCAGGGTGTATATTCGACTTTCTAGTTTCTTGTTTAATGTACAGCTTGTTTAATGTCCAGACTTCCTCGCCATATAATAGTGTTGCATATACGTAACATTTGATAATTCTCAGTTTTAATGTGTTGTTAATGTCTCTAGATGGTAATACTGATTTCATGCTGTTGAAAGAATTTTTGACCATTCCTATTCTCTTTTTGATTTCTATTTCACTCAGCCATCATCTGTTATTACATGATTACTAATAAACTACAACAATTCACTAATTAGTGCCTGAGCAGAATAATGGGGATACAACGGTTTGACAGAATCATCAATGTGGAGCTCATAGAGAGAACTAAACAAATACCTGTGAATCAAGAGGTGAAGAAAGGACGCTGACGCGGGATAGGAGACACTCTGAGAAAACCTGAGGACTGTATAGATACACCCTCTCTTGTCTGGAATTTCTTTCATTTCTTCCAGCAGTCTTGCGTTACTACCTATGACCTTTTCCTGGTTTTCATTGGTTAGCCTCTGGGACAGTAGAAGATTTTAGATGTATTTTTTTTTTCACATCAGCTATCTGGCCGTGAAGCTGCTTTTGTCTTTTTGTAGAATGTCCGAGCCTGTCGCGCACCACCGCCATGCTTCTTTGAAAGAAGGGTTTCATGTTATGGAGAGTTTTATGGCGTCCTGTGTGTCTTTGGAGGTATAGGCAGCCGGATATCTTGCTCCGTGCTTGCAGTTGGTTTGATGGTGCAACTTCAGAAGAGTTTAAAATCAAGAGTGGAGTTAAGCAAGGTTGTGTATAGCTCCAACCCTCTTTGGAATATACTTTTCACTTCTACTGAAATATACCTTTCGTGATCAGGATGGTGGTATATGCATTCACTCACGCTCAGATGGCAGCCTCTACAATGCACAGAGATTGAAGGCCAAGACCAAAATTAGGAGGGTACTGATCAGAGAGTTGCTTTTTGCAGATGCTGCTGCAATTACGACTCACTCTGAGGAAGAATTATAACGTCTACTATCTGCATTCTCCAATGCTTGTTCTGAATTTGGTTTAACAATTGGCAAAAAGAAGAGACAGATTATATCACAAGGTGCACATGGGGTATCATCAATCTTTATTGACGACGCCGAACTAGAGATAGTAGACCATTTTACATATCTAGGATCAGTGGTAAATAGCAAATTATCCACAGATCAGGAAATCAACATCAGGATTGGTAAGGCAGCAACAACAATGAACAGGTTACGAAAAGGAGTCTGGGAGAACAGGAAGCTTACTGCCAAAACAAAAGTCCTTGTCTATCAAACCTGTGTCCTTTTTACTCATCTTTATGGCAGTGAAGCCTGAACAACTTACTCACACCAAGAGAAACGTTTAAACAGCTTTCATATGCGGTGTCTGCGAAGAATACTTGGTATTCTTGGCAAGTATATACGTGGCAAGTCAAGATCACAAATACTGAAGTATTGGAAAGATCAGGTTGTGTGACGGTATATTCCATGCCCAGTCTTCTTAGACTTAGATGGATAGGACACGTTAGGAGATGGGTGATGGTAGAATACCAAATGACATCTTTCTGTGTGAATTGCAGGCGAGTAAGAGATCGGCCTCTACTACGATACAAAGATGTGAGTAAGCGGGATATGATTGATGCAGGCATTGATAATGCACAATGGGAGCAAGTCGCCGCTGAACGTGTTGCATGGAGGGCAAATATCAGAAATGGAATAAAGACAAAGGAGAAAATGATTGCAGATAAGTCACACACCGAGCGTGTGAGACGTAAGATGGTGCATGATGGTGAAAATGACCATTTGTTCACATGCATCCATTGTGGACGAACATTTACAGCGCGAATTGGCCTTAACAGTCACATTCGCCACCGCTATGGGTTGTAGTTAATATGCCTTTTTGAAGCACAATGCAAAAAACTATCGTCTGTCAAGACAGCATTGTGCCAATGTATGTAATGTATGTCTAGCAATCTGGTAAAAGATGCAGAATCACACCCATTCACTTTATTATTTACTCGCCCGGCCTCACCTACGCCACAGAACTGGATATAGTCCACTGCTAATCCCTATTTCACCGTTCGCTCACATAAACACCTCTCCTTCCCCGTAGCGTGTGTTCT
Source organism: Cepaea hortensis (assembly GCA_963921405.1). Lineage (NCBI taxonomy): Eukaryota > Metazoa > Mollusca > Gastropoda > Stylommatophora > Helicidae > Cepaea > Cepaea hortensis. The sequence continues at coordinate 31,926,289 of OY992897.1, forward strand.
CCCTTCGGGTGGGTAGGCAAATAAATCCCTTCGCTTCTGACCCTTTGACCTTTAGTCCGCCGTAACCACACATCCGGTTTATTCAATCCACTGATGGTCATCAAATGCGTTGATCGTTTAAGACGTTATCACCCACAACAAGAATACTATGTATTTTCATGTAATGTTTTTCATGTAGTTGTGTGTTGGTTTGTGTTTGTTTGTTCTGAGCTGACGAAGGCTTTAGCCGCAACGTCCATTTTATTTCTTGTAATCGTGTTATAGTAAATCTCACAATCTACTTCTCATATTTTGGTGATTCATTCACTGCCTTCCTGAGTTCGTTTAGCGTGGTGGCGGAGAAAATATGCATGAACGAACCATAGCGTCTCCAGCTATGCTACTGACTTTGTCAATCCAGGTTCCTGTCCTGTGCTGAAGTACTAGGCGGCTGCAAGTGAAAACCTTAAAAGTGTAATATAAATTACAATAACTATGCCATTGTCTTGTATCCTGTCAATGTTGTTGTTAAGGGTGTCAAGAGTGTTAAGCACGTGACATCGCGGTGCAAAAAAAAAAACGGTGATGTCATATGGACAGTTTAAAGATGGCAGACTCACTTTTGACATGCACCAACCGTTTTTTGTTTTATCAGTGAAGGTGTGAAACCTATGGAAATGCATCGGCGAATGAAAGTCCAGTATGGTGGTGCATGCCTGTCAGTTCAAAAAGTGCGTGAATGGAGTAGGAAGTTTGAAAACGGCGTGACTTCTGTGACAGACTCTTCGATCCGATGAAGAGGTACAGCACGTGATGCGTGGTTACCGACGCGACCAAGAGAATTTTTTTCCTCAAGAATCCAAGCATTTCATCGGCTCTGAACGCATTGATGACTACACCGCATTTGTTCTGTACTTTATTAGAATATATTCACAGCAGCAGCAGCAGTAGCAGCAGCAGCAACAGCAGCAGCAGCAACAACAGCAACAGCAACAACAACAACAACAAAGACACACACACATACATTTAAGGATTTCATTTAAAGCCCCCCCCCTCCTATCTAACATGGGATTAGAATGTACCAGGGATGGATGTATTCATCTGTATTAAAGAAGACAAGTGAAGACCACGTCACAGTCTAGTATTTTATATAACCAGAAGAAGTGCTAGAAGTGGAGTCTGCACTCAACATCATATACACGGACACCAAACATTTAATAGGAAGTTACCGATGGCCTGTTGCTGAGCGCACAACCCAACAAATTCAATGCAGCCTGAAAAATAGGGATCTTGTATTGAATCCTCAATAAGCGCGATGACACGAAAATTGCATCTTTAACATTGCCTGTCTGCTTAACTATTCTTACGTTGTTTTTGTAGCTTTAATCTTCTGGCTTTATCTATGTAGGTTTTTCTTATATTTTAAGGACAACTTATTTATTCATGATCCTGGTATTCTCATAACGATATGGATTTGCCGTTTGTTGATCCTGATGTATAGCAAACTTCATGAAATGAAGCCAATTGAGAGAGCTATGTCCTCACATGTTCAGCGCTACTTCTCGCTACAACCATAAGCTCGCTCACAGTTTACCACACTGCTGCTGCTCTTACTACTACTACTGCTGCTGCTCTTACTACTACTAATACTACTACTACTGCTGCTGCTCTTACTACTACTAATACTACTACTACTGCTGCTGCTCTTACTACTACTAATACTACTACTACTGCTGCTGCTCTTACTACTACTAATACTACTACTGCTGTTGCTCTTACTACTACTAATACTACTACTGCTGCTGCTGCTGCTACCTTTACTGCTACAACAAAAACTACTAATGCTGCTGCTGCTACCGCTACTGCTACTGCTACTACTACTCCTACTACTACAACTACTACAACTACTCCTACTACTACAACTACTACAACTACTCCTACTACTACAACTACTACAACTACTACAACTACTCCTATACAGCATAGGCTGCTGCTGTTGCTGCTGCTACAACCACTGCTGCTGCTGTTGCTGCTGCTACTGCTACCAATGGTCCAAAAACTAATTCCCAATCATGTGCTGGACACGAACTGGACAAGAACTTGGGGCGGACACAGGAACCTATTAATCACAGCCTCTCCTGGCTCTATAACCAATATGCTCTTAAGTGGGGATGGACACAATCGAAATCCGGACTCTAAAGCTCACTTTTTACACGAGAACTTCGACTGGAATTACTAGCCTCTGAAGAAGTAAATCGATATTGTAGCCACTGGACGCGTTTGTTTGTGGAACCCTGAGGTAGTCCTGCTAAATGGCAGACAAGGCTAAATATAGGTTGTTTGCCCGTGGAAGGTGCCATCCGTGGTTGTGTGTGTGTGAAACCAGAACGCCGGCCTGCAGTCGTGAGTGTTCGGTGTTCGGGTTGCCGTGTGAGGTGGTGTGTTGACCGAGGTCGGAACAGGGTGTGTGTTTGAGTGAGTGTTTGTGTGTGTATCTGTGTATGAGGATTGTGTGGGTACGTGTTGAAGTCAAAATACACAGGACAGCAACGATATGAATTATGTTATAGCTCTTATATGGAGAGAGAGAGAGAGAGAGAGAGAGAGAGAGAGAGAGAGAGAGAGAGAGAGAGAGAGAGAGAGAGACGGACAAGTGAGAAAAGAAGAGAAACAGAGATAAAAAGTGAGAGATAGACAGAGAATGAAAGAACGAAGGAACGAACAAACTTTATTTTCAAATGGGTAAGAATTGTGCACGCAGGCCCGTCTAACATTCTGCCCTTCTATCACTCTCTTTTATACATTATTTCAGTCACACATCATTCGAGGCTAACCGAGAACAAAATAATATAAAAGATATGCATTATAAAGGCATGGGAAAAATGCAAAAATCAACACTACACGACTCAGTAATATTAATGAATGGTGTGGCAATTGCTATTAGCTACGGGGAACATACTGGTCTACCAAAAGGGGACTGGCTGTGATTCTATGGTTTTATTATTATTATTATTATTATTATTATTATTATTATTATTATTATTATTATTATTATTATTACACATTTTATGACAATTTGGATTGGGAAACAGAAATGATGCAGGTGACAAATTAATTGAATTTTGTATAGGAAATGAGTTAACGATATCAACACACTTTTTTAAACAACACACAAGAAGACTCTTCACATGGAAGTCCCCGGACATTACTACTAAAAAATTAGATTGATTATATTTAAATAAAAAGAAGATGGAGATAAAGTATAACATCAGCAAAAAACCTACGAAGTGCAGACTGATACAGATCATCAGGTATTAGAAGCACATGTGGAAGTAAAACTCAACAAGCTTACCCGAAGATCAATGTTTTTGATCTCACAAAAATACCAGATGCATACAACACAAAAGTAAAGAATGGTTTTGGGGTCTTGATGTCTATACAGGAGGAATTGACACCTGATGAATTGGCACTACACGCTAGAAGTATCTTGATAACAGCAGCCAAAGATTTAATTCCAACCAAGAATTAAAAAAAAAAAACATTAAGACATGGATGACATCAATTAATATTTAGCAACAAAGGGAGCTGGAACAGCAAGACTGAAAACCTATAACAACAGGATGAAATATAAATCTTTAACAAGAGAAATGAGAAAGAACACAAGAATGGACAAAAACCAATGTATTCAATATTGTTACATTGTTACACTAGAATATAGCAATACAATAAGAATGGGAGAGATTATTAAATGTTAAAAGAAATGAAGTTATTGACAATAAATGTTCAACCTCAATTAATTGTTATCCGTGACAAGTTTCGGAAATACCCTAACACAGTGGTTCTCATCCGGTGGGGAATTCCCCTCCAGGGTGGAAATTTAGGGTTTTCAAGGGGGGGGGGGGGAATGAAGATCATTTCAAGATCGCGTTAATATAAGAACCGATTACTTGATATTGCTTTTCCCTTCATACTTTACAGTTATGCACGTCTCATCCTTCTAAAATTCATTTTATAAAGTAAGTAGACCCACAAATCACGTTTTATGTGGATGTCTAGACCTGTTTTAACATATTTACCTTCCATTTTTAAGTATACTGTGTAGGGGTGGGAGGATTTTTAGGTAGGAAATACGAAAAGGGGGGGGGGATGACGTTCTGAAAATATGGTGAAGGGGGCACGGGCCAAAAAAGGTTGAGAACCACTGCCCTAACAGAATCCAGAACAATTCTAGAAAGATGGCTGAGTACTGCAGTGGAATGTATGATATGAATGACTGTGAGGATATGAATGAGATGCGTGAACCATCGACAACAGAGACAGAACCTGAACCCTCATTAGATGATATTGTAAGGGCAGTAAAGAACCTAAAAAATGGTAAATCGCCCGGAAGTGATGAGATAACAGCTGAACTAGTTAAAGCGGGAAGAGCCTCTCTTTTCCTGTCTTTGTCTGCTATCTCTCTCACTGTCTGCCTGTCTTTCTTTTTGCCTCTCTCTCCCGGTCTGTGTCTGTGTACCGATCACTGCCTGCCTGCCTGTCTGTCTGCCTCTTTCTCCCGGTCTGTGTCTGTGTGTCTCTCACTGTCCGCGTGTCTCTCACCGTCTGTCTGTTTTCCTCTCTTTCTCCCTGTCTCTGTCTGTGTGTTTCCCTCTCCTTCTCAATGTCTCTGTATGTCTGTCTGTCTGTAACTGTCTGTCTGTTTGCCTCTCTCTCCCTCTGTCTATCTGTCTGTCTGTTTTCCTCTCTTTCTCCCTGTCTCTGTCTGTGTGTTTCCCTTTCCTTCTTAATGTCTCTGTATGTCTGTCTGTCTCTAACTGTCTGTCTTTTTGCCTCTCTCTCCCTCTGTCTATCTGTCTGTCTGTCTCTCATTGCCTACCTGCCTGCCTGCCTGCCTGTCTGCCTGCCACACATATACATACAAACACTTACCAGCATGGCACACAACCAGCATCACAACCAGCAGTGTCAGGCGGCTCCAGGAAGACATCCCCACCCACCACTTCCTACCCGTCTCCGCCGCTGTATCCGATGATGTACCAGCAGAAGTGGACAAACCAGATGCGGGCGGAGGCGATGATGACATTCAGGCGGTTCACATTGGCGCCAACCTGAACCGGTTTATGGGGCCAGATACTTTTAGCACTCACTGCCAAACTCCCGTCAGCTTGTCAATCGTCTCACAGCCTAAATGAAATAGAAATAAGAGTAGTTACCACATGGGATTGCAGACTTCATCAATGAAAACAAATTTACTGACTCCCCACAAGATACAAGATGGATTACCACATGTTTAATAAACTAAAGATAGATATATAGTGAATGTACCGGTGCAATTACAGTTAAAATATTTTTTTTTTTGCAGGTGTTAAGCATATGCAGCACAGAGAATTCGGCCTAGACCTGCACCATTTTAAGAAAATGTCTATGGGGATTTCAACTAGGTCAAGGTGGCTGCTATTTATTTAGTTATATTCATACTGACGTCTGAAGGTGGATGAAGGAGGAGAAGAAAAAAGAAGAAGAAGAAGAAGAAGAAGAAGAAGAAGAAGAAGAAGAAGAAGAAGAAGAAGAAGAAGAAGAAGAAGAAGAAGAAGAAGAAGGTGAAGGAGGAGGAGGAGGAGCAGAAGAAGAAAAAGAAGAAGAAGAAGAAGAAGAAGAAGAAGAAGAAGAAGAAGAAGAAGAAGAAGAAGAAGAAGAAGAAGAAGAAGAAGAAGTAGTAGAAGAAGAAGAAGAAGAAGAAGAAGAAGAAGAAGAAGAAGAAGAAGAAGAAGAAGAAGTAGAAGAAGAAGAAGAAGAAGAAGAAGTAGAAGAAGAAGAAGAAGAAGAAGAAGAAAACAGCAGCAAAAGAAAAAGGAGGAGGAGGAGCAGGAGCAGGAGGAGGAGGAGCAGGAGCAGGAGGAGGAGGAGCAGGAGCAGGAGCAGGAGGAGGAGGAGGAGGAGGAGGAGAAGAAGAAGAAGAAGAAGAAGAAGAAGAAGAAGAAGAAGAAGAAGAAGAAGAAGAAGAAGAAGAAGAAGAAGAAGAAGAATAAGAAGAAGAAGAGGAAGAAGAAGAAGAAGAAGAAGAAGAAGAAGAAGATGAAGAAGAAGAAGAAGAAGAAGAAGAAGAAGAAGAAGAAGAAGAAGAAGAAGAAGAAGAAGAAGAAGAAGAAGAAGAAGAAGAAGAAGAAAAAGGTTAAGGAGGACGCGGTGGCGACGGATGAGGAGGAGGAGGAGGAGGAGAAGAAGAAGAAGAAGAAGAAGAAGAAGAAGAAGAAGAAGAAGAAGAAGAAGAAGAAGAAGAAGAAGAAGAAGAAGAAGAAGAAGAAAAAGAGGAAGAAGAAGAAGTAGAAGAAGAAGAAGATGAAGAAGAAGAAGAAGAAGAAGAAGAAGAAGAAGAAGAAGAAGAAGAAGAAGAAGAAGAAGAAGAAGAAGAAGAAGAAGAAGAAGAAGAAGAAGAAGAAGAAAAAGGTTAAGGAGGACGCGGTGGCGACGGATGAGGAGGAGGAGGAGGAGGAGGAGAAGAAGAAGAAGAAGAAGAAGAAGTAGAAGAAGAAGAAGAAGAAGAAGAAGAAGAAGAAGAAGAAGAAGAAGAAGAAGAAGAAGAAGAAGAAGAAGAAGAAGAAGAAGAGAACACATATGAGGATGTGGAAAATGTGGAGAAACAGGAAGTATTGTACCGCTATCTTCCTCTTTCTTTCTTTCCGCAAATAGTAAAACTTTCCTTCTATAAATCTTTCCAACATTTCTTTCCAATAAATCTTTCCAGTTGTCCATCCATACATTATTCCAATTGTCTATCCATAATTTATTTCGGTTGTCCATCCAACAATTATTCAAGATGTCCGTATATAAACTATCCCAGTTGTCCATCCAACAATTATTCAAGATGTCCGTATATAAACTATCCCAGTTGTCCATCCATAAATTATTTCAGTTGTAATCAATACATTACCGGGCTCCGTGGCTAAGGGCTTGCGAACGCGGTTTGTGAGCCCGTATACCAAGGTTCAAACATAGCGGTGCTGGTTTTTTCGAAAAAAGGTATAGGTGCCGGTCGTTCAGAAAGCAATGGCAAACTACTGAACGTAAAATTTGCCCAGGAATCACGAACAGCGAAAATGCTGGGGTTGACTGCTACGTCCTGTGAAGGACATGCAACTAAATTAAGATTAAATCAATACATTATTCCAGATGCTCATCTATAAATTATTCCAGTTGTCCATCTATAAATTATTCCAGCTGTCCATCTATACATTATTCCAGATGTCCATCTATAAACTATTCCATTTCCCCGTTCATAAATTACTCCAATTGTCTATCCATACATTAATCCCGTTGTCTTTTCATCGAACCTTTGAGTTATCCATCCATAATTTACCCCAACTGTTCATCAATAAATTACTCCAGTTGTCTTTCCATATATATTTCGAGTTCTTCTTCTTCTTCTTCAGCGTTCCGAGCCATTGAGGTTCTTTGCTGCAAATACAATCCGTCTCCATTCGTCTCTCTGGTGGACCTTCTCTTGCCAGTCGTTGATTCCAAGTGCTTGTAGGTCTGTACATGTATTATCTCTCCACCGTCTTCTTGGTCTACCTCGGGGTCTACGGTCATTTATTTCCTGAGTGTAAGCGAGTTTTGTTTCCCTATTATCTTCCATTCTTTCTATATGCCCCAGTAGTAGTACTAGGGGGTCTCCAGGCCTAGCATCGAGCAATGAGCAATGAGATATATCTCATGTCTCATTCTCGTCTCATGTCTCATGTCTCATGTCTCGCGGTGGGTGGGTTGTGGCCTGCCTCATGCCTTCCAGCTCCTGCCTCGTTTTTTAAGTGTCAGGTGTGGTTTTTAATCAGAGCTTCGGGGTTAACAAGATCAATTAAACTATGGCGCCAGGTTTGCTAATTGAATATGTCAGCCGGTGTAATGAATTAATTAGGTTCCCGTTTGTATAGACGGTATAACAAACCCGGCATCCACCATGCTCTTTATCATATAACAGCTGTGAGCAAAAAGTCGATATTGCCGGCAGGTGTATATTAGTGTCGGGGTCGAGGGAGGTCGCTGGTGCCATCTGTTTTTAATCAAGGGCGGTGTCGGAATAAAATAATAGGCGCAAAAGAACGATGTGTAGGGTGGGTTGGTAACTGGTGAAAGACGGGGGTGTGTAGTTGGTCATAGTAGGATATCACCAATGTGTAACTGGGGTGTCTAGTGGGTCCCCTACCATGCGGCAGGGTCGATCCTACTGTGTGGTGGGGTAGTGTGGCAGTGGTCGAGTGTGTAACGGGGCTAGGTGGTGCCGTAGGTATCGTTTGAGAGTCGATTCACGCCGCGGTTCGATAAGGGTGTCCACCCTAGGCGGAGTTTTCTAAGAGTATATTAAGACGTAAATGTATAACAAGGATGTCTAGTTGCCGCCATAGCGCTAGACAGGTTCGAGCCCTACTGTTTGGTGGGATAGTGTGGCAGTGGCCGAGTATTTAACGGAGCTAGGTGGTGTCACTGACGGTTCGAATAACGCCCCTGGGCGCTAACTATACCCAACATAGGCGCCAGAGAAGCGAATCACGATGTGTCGCGTTGCATTCTCCTCAGAAACGTCAGTTCCACAGCCAGCAGATTCAGCGGGACTGCTCATTGTCTTCACATTAATACAAAAGTACAGGTTCAACACTCTTTTTCTCGTAGCAATTGCCATCTTTTTACTGGTCAATACGTTTTTCAGCTTGCAAAAGGTTATCTTCGTCACGGCGATTCTTGTGCTAATCTCTTCAAGGCATCTCCCATCAGTTGTTATGACTGTTCCGAGATACTTGTATCTACTCACTTGTTTCAGAATATTCCCATTTACATGTATATTACATAGTGGTATTTCGTTCTTCATAGTGACAATCATAACCCGTGTCGTTTTATAATTTAATTCTAACCCTAGTTGTTCACCGGGTGCAACAACCGCCTCTACTAAATATTGCAGATCCTGCGCAGTGTCTGTTGATTACATAAATTATATGAAGGCAGTTCACAAGTTAAATTAGATGAAGACATTTTATTACAGAAATTAAATGAAGACATTTGACTAGAAATATTTAATAAAACGACGAAAAAACGGAGATCTACCGGCGTGAGAAAAAGCTTATAAGTATGGTAATGTCAGTTCCTGTGAACATATTTAGCAGAAGCATTCTGCATAGTATATGCATCTTTAGCTTTAAGGTGAAATCAATACTGCTGTACCGATCGGAAACAAGAAAAACGAATAAAACAACTACTAATAAACAACAAACATTCATTAACGGGTGCCCACGTAGTTCATCCTTGGCGTTCATGTCTCATTCAATAATTAGTATAATGCCTGAAGTCAAATTTGCGGCTTCAAAATATGTGTTCATAGCATATTTATATAGGAAGATATATATTCAAGGTGATTTTAAAGGACAAATTTCCTCATGTCACACGCTGCAAAAGACATATTTCACTCAAACTTAAACATTAAGAGTGGAAAAGAGTATGTTGTAGATACTGTTTTTGTTTTCCCTTTTGTTTCTAGTGGGACCTGGTAATTTGTTGTTCTATCTGGGCATGGTATGTATATTTTCACCACATCTTCACTGATGTTTTTCATTTTGTCTGATCATTGCCCACGCTTCACAGTCATACAAAAGTACATATTCTATGAAAGACAGAGACAATTTGCAGATATTATTAAACAAAATGACAAATCGGAGGTCGATTAATATGTAAGTATTTGTAAATAAATAAATATACACAGGGCTGGCTGGTATATAATGATAACAAAGGCAGCTAGTTTTAGAAAACGAAATAGACGTGTTAAAATAATAATATCCACACAGAATTGGTGTTACAGATTTCGCCTACTCCTCACCAAAATCAGACACCGAAGAAGGGTAATGACATTTTTACAGTTGCGAAGTGCCGTATTAGAAGCCCAAATATTAACCTCAAGGTGCGGGTTAATCCAAAGCTAGTGAGTGTCTTCATTCTGATCTAGAGTTGTTTACCGTGCCTCCCACGCAAACAGAGGTGGAATAATGACTATGTTTAGATTAGCTGTGATGGCACCAGCTGGAGATATTAATCAGCTACCTGGTACCCAGTGAAGATGACACGATAAACGAGGCGGTATAGGCCGCGTTGCCCTCAACAAAACATACAATGAAACAAAAATGGTAATGAAACGTTGCGTCGCCGCGAAGCATTATTTTAGAAACCAAAGATTACAATCGATCTGAGAGGGTAATAATAGACAGTCTAAGCCTACCAGAAAGAGGTGTCTTATACAGTGGGTACCAACGACAGACAGCTGGCCAAAAAGAACAATACGGGTCTAGAGGGTACCATAGATCATATGGAGGTAACAGCTTCGATTCCGACGGGGTTGTGTGACGGAAATATTGGTTGTTTTAATTAGCTGTGATGGAGTTTACAGCTCCGATCAACAGGTTTTGAGAGGTCTAAATAGGTAGTATTTTAAAGAATTCAAGTATATTATTACAAGTTAAATTACATAATAAAATAAATACAGTGATGTGTATAAAATTATAAAAAACAAAAAAGTAAAAAACACCAGTGTTACATTAGCAAATAAGTGAAAAACACAACGGTATGAATACATTGGTGTATTAGTAACATACAAATGGTACATACAACATGCCCTCATGCAAGCGTAACGGCCTAGCTGTTAAATCACATGACCGCTATCTGTTCTATATTGCGACCAAATTACACCGATCGCCCCTCACGGCAGCGTAACAGACTAACACTTAAACCAAGCGCCCGCTATCTGTTCTATATTGTTGCCAACAATTATGTGCATGCCGCCATCATTTGATGTGAGTTTGATGATGAAGCCTGTCAGGAAACAACCATAGAGACATAGTAAAAGTGTAGTGAGAATACAAATCCAAGCGTATTGACTCTCGGTGTATCGTTATTCAGTTAACGTTTCCTGTTTCCTGCTCCAGTCTATTGTTGTAAAATCTTACCAAAGTGGACACTGTGGACCAAATCTACATGAATGAAGTAGGATAGATGCGGTTGTCATATGTGTCTTATAGGGATTGGTCATTGGTTTTTAAAAACTTATCAATGGAAGAGAAGGACCCTTACACTACAAACAGAATAAACATTTACATTAATAATACCCATAACAAACACATGACCATCTACACTGGCTGTGACAAAAGTGACAGTCGGCTTAGAGAAAACAGCGAATTTTCAACGAAAACATAGTCTGTGTGTTATCTCCTCGGAAACGTAAATCTGGTTATATTTAAATCACCCTATGCATTCATGTCCCCCATGAAAACTAATGTAATGTCTGAAGAAGTCAACTTTTGAGGCTTCAAAATATGTTTTCGTAGTATATGTATATATGAATATATATACAGGTGTTTTCTAACAACAAATGTCCGCATGTCGCGCTTTACATCCATACACAAGTATAGGTTCTATGAACGACACAACACCTACAAGTTACTAAGATTGGCACTGGGTTACCAACAACATTTGCGTCTAGAGTCAATACAACAGGACAAGACAATGCTTTTTTCGGTCTCTGATTGAGAACAACAGATATAAACGTAATTATGCAATTACCTCTTTACCACAGTACCGAGAAAGTTAAAAATATCATTTTAAATACGCTGACGACCATAGTAACACAACCAGTTAATTCTGCTTGCTCACTTTGTGTATTACCCACACCTACTATAGATTGTAGAAAATTCTCATTTCTACAACCAAGCTGAAAAATATCGGTAAAAATTATAAATGCCTCGTCCGATTTCATAAAAAGAAGGAAATAATGTTAGCCAAAGGTGAAAATATCTGTCAAACTTATAAATGTCTCATCAAAACTTATAAAAAATAGGAAAATTTGTTAACCTAAGGAGAAAAAATATTGACCCTGTAAAGAAACATTTACAACAAACTTATAAAAATTAGGAACATTTGTTAACCTAATGAGAAAAAAAAAATATCGACATAGAGAGCAATATTTCATCTTATCTTGTAAAAAGTAGGAAAGTTTGTCAACCGAAATGGGAAAAGGTCGGTCAAATACATAAATATCTCAACAAATTATAAAAAGTAGGAAATAATAGGGGCCAAGTAAAAAATAGCTTACCCAGATTTATAAAAGGTAGGAAAATGTGTTAGCCAAAAGGGGAAAATATTGATCAAACTAAGAAACATGTCGACCGAACTAGGAAAATAAGTGAACCAAAGTAATAAAAAGGTTGGGTAAATACAGAAATATGTTGACCAAACTTATAAATATCGCTGCTAAACTTATGAACACTAGGAAACTTTGTTAAACAAATGTGAAAAAATATCGACCAAACTTATAAAAAGCTCCGCCAAACTTACGAAAAGTGGGAAACTGTGTTAACCAAAGTTGAAACTATATCGATCAAACTTATAAATGACTCGTTCGAATTCATAAAAAGTAGGAAATAATGTTAACCAAAAGGGGCAAAATATTGACCAAGTAAAGAAATGTCTCGTCCAAAATTGTAAAAAGTAGGACAAATTTGTTAATCAAAGGTGAAAAAAGATCGGCCAAACAGATAAATATTTCAACTAAACTTAAAAACAGTAGGAAAAATGTTGCTTCTATAGTTATGTCAAACGTGTCTTGATCTTTTATTTGAAAAGACATTTCACAATACATAATCAGCAACGTCAGCACTTTCCCTCTTTTACATTACTGAAAGCTTCAACTTATCATTCCAGCGTTTCTGTTTAAGAACCACTTATACAGACTAATCACTCATCACTCCATACTCTTGATTTTTTTTTTTTCTTTATAACACAAAGTGTCTCTGTCTTTCATAGATAGCTTCACAACTTTTCCATGTCACACCACCAAGAGCTCCAAACCTTCGTTGTACATGATCTTCAACGACATAGTAATAACAACATTTATGGCAATGCAGTCTATGGCTCCACTTGGGATAGTTTCGATATCATCTAAGTATTCGTCAGCAAAGATCCATTTCCCATAACTGATATCTTCAACTTTCCATACCACAATGTCTGCTATACTAAGCTTCGATTGTTCCAGCTATCAACACTGCAGGTGTTTTCTAGAAGTCTAGTGAAAATTTCATTTCTCACTTTTTCCACCTCTATTTCACTGTGTCATTTCACAACCAACCAACAGTGTCTGTTGCGAGGTCGGTCTTTCTTAATACAACATCTGCCATATTGACCCCTTGAATACCAGCGAATACATCTTCTAACCAATTTTCAACGTTTCATATCACTTAACACTAACATTCTCTTTGCTTACAACACAACCGGTTTTCTGCTGACTGGGTAAATTCCCCAACTTACTGGAGATAAATCGACTGTACCCTATCTGACAAGACCCTTTATTAGACAATGACTATGAGCATCAACCAGGATGGTCACTGCTAAGAAGAATACCAATTACAAACGATCTTCTTTACAGACGGCTATAAAATTATGATGCTATTAAGTGTTACAATGAGAAGAATAAGGAAGACAATAAAGGGTGAAAAGAGGTGACGTGTAGTAAGGATGTATGGAAGGAAAAGAGACACAATAGGCAAGATATATATTAAGAACACTAATAGATAGATCAAAATAGAAGAGAAAAGGCTTAATCAAGTGGATAATTTTATATACTTGAGGTCATTTATAACCTCAGATGGTAGGTACACAATAGAGCTTAAGAGCAGAATACGGCCAACAAAAGAGGTATTTCAGAAAATGAAACGTGTCTTAGGTGATAAGTCACTATCATTGAAGGAACAAATAAATAAACTTTCAACAATAAAATTACAAAAATTAATTTTCGACAATAAAAATTAACAATTAAATTGCTACCAGAAACATTCAAATTAGAAACAATAAAGAGAAATTTACTGTATAATTTTTATTGTCGAAAATTAATTTTTGTAATTTTATTGTTGAAAGTTTATTTATTTGTTCCTTCAATGATAGTGACTTATCACCTAAGACACGTTTCATTTTCTGAAATACCTCTTTTGTTGGCCGTATTCTGCTCTTAAGCTCTATTGTGTACCTACCATCTGAGGTTATAAATGACCTCAAGTATATAAAATTATCCACTTGATTAAGCCTTTTCTCTTCTATTTTGATCTATCTATTAGTGTTCTTAATATATATCTTGCCTATTGTGTCTCTTTTCCTTCCATACATCCTTACTACACGTCACCTCTTTTCACCCTTTATTGTCTTCCTTATTCTTCTCATTGTAACACTTAATAGCATCATAATTTTATAGCCGTCTGTAAAGAAGATCGTTTGTAATTGGTATTCTTCTTAGCAGTGACCATCCTGGTTGATGCTCATAGTCATTGTCTAATAAAGGGTCTTGTCAGATAGGGTACAGTCGATTTATCTCCAGTAAGTTGGGGAATTTACCCAGTCAGCAGAAAACCGGTTGTGTTGTAAGCAAAGAGAATGTTAGTGTTAAGTGATATGAAACGTTGAAAATTGGTTAGAAGATGTATTCGCTGGTATTCAAGGGGTCAATATGGCAGATGTTGTATTAAGAAAGACCGACCTCGCAACAGACACTGTTGGTTGGTTGTGAAATGACACAGTGAAATAGAGGTGGAAAAAGTGAGAAATGAAATTTTCACTAGACTTCTAGAAAACACCTGCAGTGTTGATAGCTGGAACAATCGAAGCTTAGTATAGCAGACATTGTGGTATGGAAAGTTGAAGATATCAGTTATGGGAAATGGATCTTTGCTGACGAATACTTAGATGATATCGAAACTATCCCAAGTGGAGCCATAGACTGCATTGCCATAAATGTTGTTATTACTATGTCGTTGAAGATCATGTACAACGAAGGTTTGGAGCTCTTGGTGGTGTGACATGGAAAAGTTGTGAAGCTATCTATGAAAGACAGAGACACTTTGTGTTATAAAGAAAAAAAAAAATCAAGAGTATGGAGTGATGAGTGATTAGTCTGTATAAGTGGTTCTTAAACAGAAACGCTGGAATGATAAGTTGAAGCTTTCAGTAATGTAAAAGAGGGAAAGTGCTGACGTTGCTGATTATGTATTGTGAAATGTCTTTTCAAATAAAAGATCAAGACACGTTTGACATAACTATAGAAGCAACATTTTTCCTACTGTTTTTAAGTTTAGTTGAAATATTTATCTGTTTGGCCGATCTTTTTTCACCTTTGATTAACAAATTTGTCCTACTTTTTACAATTTTGGACGAGACATTTCTTTACTTGGTCAATATTTTGCCCCTTTTGGTTAACATTATTTCCTACTTTTTATGAATTCGAACGAGTCATTTATAAGTTTGATCGATATAGTTTCAACTTTGGTTAACACAGTTTCCCACTTTTCGTAAGTTTGGCGGAGCTTTTTATAAGTTTGGTCGATATTTTTTCACATTTGTTTAACAAAGTTTCCTAGTGTTCATAAGTTTAGCAGCGATATTTATAAGTTTGGTCAACATATTTCTGTATTTACCCAACCTTTTTATTACTTTGGTTCACTTATTTTCCTAGTTCGGTCGACATGTTTCTTAGTTTGATCAATATTTTCCCCTTTTGGCTAACACATTTTCCTACCTTTTATAAATCTGGGTAAGCTATTTTTTACTTGGCCCCTATTATTTCCTACTTTTTATAATTTGTTGAGATATTTATGTATTTGACCGACCTTTCCCATTTCGGTTGACAAACTTTCCTACTTTTTACAAGATAAGATGAAATATTGCTCTCTATGTCGATATTTTTTTTTTCTCATTAGGTTAACAAATGTTCCTAATTTTTATAAGTTTGTTGTAAATGTTTCTTTACAGGGTCAATATTTTTTCTCCTTAGGTTAACAAATTTTCCTATTTTTTTATAAGTTTTGATGAGACATTTATAAGTTTGACAGATATTTTCACCTTTGGCTAACATTATTTCCTTCTTTTTATGAAATCGGACGAGGCATTTATAATTTTTACCGATATTTTTCAGCTTGGTTGTAGAAATGAGAATTTTCTACAATCTATAGTAGGTGTGGGTAATACACAAAGTGAGCAAGCAGAATTAACTGGTTGTGTTACTATGGTCGTCAGCGTATTTAAAATGATATTTTTAACTTTCTCGGTACTGTGGTAAAGAGGTAATTGCATAATTACGTTTATATCTGTTGTTCTCAATCAGAGACCGAAAAAAGCATTGTCTTGTCCTGTTGTATTGACTCTAGACGCAAATGTTGTTGGTAACCCAGTGCCAATCTTAGTAACTTGTAGGTGTTGTGTCGTTCATAGAACCTATACTTGTGTATGGATGTAAAGCGCGACATGCGGACATTTGTTGTTAGAAAACACCTGTATATATATTCATATATACATATACTACGAAAACATATTTTGAAGCCTCAAAAGTTGACTTCTTCAGACATTACATTAGTTTTCATGGGGGACATGAATGCATAGGGTGATTTAAATATAACCAGATTTACGTTTCCGAGGAGATAACACACAGACTATGTTTTCGTTGAAAATTCGCTGTTTTCTCTAAGCAGACTGTCACTTTTGTCACAGCCAGTGTAGATGGTCATGTGTTTGTTATGGGTATTATTAATGTAAATGTTTATTCTGTTTGTAGTGTAAGGGTCCTTCTCTTCCATTGATAAGTTTTTAAAAACCAATGACCAATCCCTATAAGACACATATGACAACCGCATCTATCCTACTTCATTCATGTAGATTTGGTCCACAGTGTCCACTTTGGTAAGATTTTACAACAATAGACTGGAGCAGGAAACAGGAAACGTTAACTGAATAACGATACACCGAGAGTCAATACGCTTGGATTTGTATTCTCACTACACTTTTACTATGTCTCTATGGTTGTTTCCTGACAGGCTTCATCATCAAACTCACATCAAATGATGGCGGCATGCACATAATTGTTGGCAACAATATAGAACAGATAGCGGGCGCTTGGTTTAAGTGTTAGTCTGTTACGCTGCCGTGAGGGGCGATCGGTGTAATTTGGTCGCAATATAGAACAGATAGCGGTCATGTGATTTAACAGCTAGGCCGTTACGCTTGCATGAGGGCATGTTGTATGTACCATTTGTATGTTACTAATACACCAATGTATTCATACCGTTGTGTTTTTCACTTATTTGCTAATGTAACACTGGTGTTTTTTACTTTTTTGTTTTTTATAATTTTATACACATCACTGTATTTATTTTATTATGTAATTTAACTTGTAATAATATACTTGAATTCTTTAAAATACTACCTATTTAGACCTCTCAAAACCTGTTGATCGGAGCTGTAAACTCCATCACAGCTAATTAAAACAACCAATATTTCCGTCACACAACCCCGTCGGAATCGAAGCTGTTACCTCCATATGATCTATGGTACCCTCTAGACCCGTATTGTTCTTTTTGGCCAGCTGTCTGTCGTTGGTACCCACTGTATAAGACACCTCTTTCTGGTAGGCTTAGACTGTCTATTATTACCCTCTCAGATCGATTGTAATCTTTGGTTTCTAAAATAATGCTTCGCGGCGACGCAACGTTTCATTACCATTTTTGTTTCATTGTATGTTTTGTTGAGGGCAACGCGGCCTATACCGCCTCGTTTATCGTGTCATCTTCACTGGGTACCAGGTAGCTGATTAATATCTCCAGCTGGTGCCATCACAGCTAATCTAAACATAGTCATTATTCCACCTCTGTTTGCGTGGGAGGCACGGTAAACAACTCTAGATCAGAATGAAGACACTCACTAGCTTTGGATTAACCCGCACCTTGAGGTTAATATTTGGGCTTCTAATACGGCACTTCGCAACTGTAAAAATGTCATTACCCTTCTTCGGTGTCTGATTTTGGTGAGGAGTAGGCGAAATCTGTAACACCAATTCTGTGTGGATATTATTATTTTAACACGTCTATTTCGTTTTCTAAAACTAGCTGCCTTTGTTATCATTATATACCAGCCAGCCCTGTGTATATTTATTTATTTACAAATACTTACATATTAATCGACCTCCGATTTGTCATTTTGTTTAATAATATCTGCAAATTGTCTCTGTCTTTCATAGAATATGTACTTTTGTATGACTGTGAAGCGTGGGCAATGATCAGACAAAATGAAAAACATCAGTGAAGATGTGGTGAAAATATACATACCATGCCCAGATAGAACAACAAATTACCAGGTCCCACTAGAAACAAAAGGGAAAACAAAAACAGTATCTACAACATACTCTTTTCCACTCTTAATGTTTAAGTTTGAGTGAAATATGTCTTTTGCAGCGTGTGACATGAGGAAATTTGTCCTTTAAAATCACCTTGAATATATATCTTCCTATATAAATATGCTATGAACACATATTTTGAAGCCGCAAATTTGACTTCAGGCATTATACTAATTATTGAATGAGACATGAACGCCAAGGATGAACTACGTGGGCACCCGTTAATGAATGTTTGTTGTTTATTAGTAGTTGTTTTATTCGTTTTTCTTGTTTCCGATCGGTACAGCAGTATTGATTTCACCTTAAAGCTAAAGATGCATATACTATGCAGAATGCTTCTGCTAAATATGTTCACAGGAACTGACATTACCATACTTATAAGCTTTTTCTCACGCCGGTAGATCTCCGTTTTTTCGTCGTTTTATTAAATATTTCTAGTCAAATGTCTTCATTTAATTTCTGTAATAAAATGTCTTCATCTAATTTAACTTGTGAACTGCCTTCATATAATTTATGTAATCAACAGACACTGCGCAGGATCTGCAATATTTAGTAGAGGCGGTTGTTGCACCCGGTGAACAACTAGGGTTAGAATTAAATTATAAAACGACACGGGTTATGATTGTCACTATGAAGAACGAAATACCACTATGTAATATACATGTAAATGGGAATATTCTGAAACAAGTGAGTAGATACAAGTATCTCGGAACAGTCATAACAACTGATGGGAGATGCCTTGAAGAGATTAGCACAAGAATCGCCGTGACGAAGATAACCTTTTGCAAGCTGAAAAACGTATTGACCAGTAAAAAGATGGCAATTGCTACGAGAAAAAGAGTGTTGAACCTGTACTTTTGTATTAATGTGAAGACAATGAGCAGTCCCGCTGAATCTGCTGGCTGTGGAACTGACGTTTCTGAGGAGAATGCAACGCGACACATCGTGATTCGCTTCTCTGGCGCCTATGTTGGGTATAGTTAGCGCCCAGGGGCGTTATTCGAACCGTCAGTGACACCACCTAGCTCCGTTAAATACTCGGCCACTGCCACACTATCCCACCAAACAGTAGGGCTCGAACCTGTCTAGCGCTATGGCGGCAACTAGACATCCTTGTTATACATTTACGTCTTAATATACTCTTAGAAAACTCCGCCTAGGGTGGACACCCTTATCGAACCGCGGCGTGAATCGACTCTCAAACGATACCTACGGCACCACCTAGCCCCGTTACACACTCGACCACTGCCACACTACCCCACCACACAGTAGGATCGACCCTGCCGCATGGTAGGGGACCCACTAGACACCCCAGTTACACATTGGTGATATCCTACTATGACCAACTACACACCCCCGTCTTTCACCAGTTACCAACCCACCCTACACATCGTTCTTTTGCGCCTATTATTTTATTCCGACACCGCCCTTGATTAAAAACAGATGGCACCAGCGACCTCCCTCGACCCCGACACTAATATACACCTGCCGGCAATATCGACTTTTTGCTCACAGCTGTTATATGATAAAGAGCATGGTGGATGCCGGGTTTGTTATACCGTCTATACAAACGGGAACCTAATTAATTCATTACACCGGCTGACATATTCAATTAGCAAACCTGGCGCCATAGTTTAATTGATCTTGTTAACCCCGAAGCTCTGATTAAAAACCACACCTGACACTTAAAAAACGAGGCAGGAGCTGGAAGGCATGAGGCAGGCCACAACCCACCCACCGCGAGACATGAGACATGAGACATGAGACGAGAATGAGACATGAGATATATCTCATTGCTCATTGCTCGATGCTAGGCCTGGAGACCCCCTAGTACTACTCCCAGTCACTGTAGTCTATTAGCCTTCATGATACCAGTGATTAGCGGGGACTTAAACAGATCATAAATGTCTTTGTTACTTCTTCTTTTCCACTCTCCACTTTGTGTATCCCTAATGGGTCCAAAGATGCGTCTTAAAATTTTGTTCTCAAAGGTTTGTAACAAGGCTTCGTCTCTCTTCGTTGTACTCCAGGTTTCAGAGCCATGCAGCACAACTGGTCTGATCAGTGTTTTGTATATTGTGATTTTGGTGTTACGAGATAGCGCCTTTGAATTTAGTAGATGTTGTAGTGCATAGTATATCTTATTTCCAGAGTTGATTCTAGTTTGTATTTCTTCCCTTATGATGTTGGAGCAGTTGAAGATTGTACCCAGGTATTTGTATGTTTCCGTTCTTTTAATGGTCATATTATCTATTTGTATGTGGCCAGAGTTTTTAGCCATTCCGTCTCTTGAAATTACCATATATTCTGTCTTATCTTGGTTGATAACCAGCCCCATCTGTTGGGCTTTTTCCTTTAAGTGAGTCAATATTTCCAATGTCTTTTGTTCACTTTGCCCTATAATATCTATATCATCTGCATAACCAAGCAGCTTGGATGTTCCTCCAATATCACATTCCTCCTTTACCTTCCTTACAACTTTCTCTAGAGCCAGATTGAAGAGTAGCGGCGATAGTGCATCACCTTGTTTCAAGCCAGATGTTATTTGGAAGGGGTCTGATTTCCTGCCTTTATATGTTACTATATTATAAGTATCTTCCATGCATAGTCTGGTCATGTTGATTAACTTCCTTGGTATTCCAAATTCCTGCATAGCATTCCATAGACTATTCCTATGGACACTATCATAAGCCTTTTTAAAATCCACAAAAATGTTATGGAGATCTCTTTTATATTCCCAATGTTTCTCGGCTATTTGTCGTAAGATTAATATCTGATCTATTGTTGATCTGTTTTGTCTAAAACCCGCCTGGTAGTCACCTAATATGTCTTCTGAATATGGTTTTAGTCTATTTAGTAATACTGCGGATAGTATCTTATAGCTTGTGGACAGTAGTGATATTCCTCTATAATTTCCACATTGGAACTTGTCTCCTTTCTTAAAGATAGGTATCAATAATGACTCTTTCGAGTTGTCTATCTCAAATTATTGATCCATAAATTACTCAAAGTGTCCATCCATACATTATTCAAATTGTCCATCCATAAATTACCCCAATTATCCATCAGTAAATTACTCAAATTGTTCATCCATAAATTGCTTCAATTGTTGATCCTTAAATTACATCAATTGTCCATCCATATATTATTCCATCTGTCTTTCCACACATCTTTTTTGCGTTGTCCATCCACACATTTCTCATATTATAGATCCACAAATTACACAGTTTCCATCCACAAATTACTCAAATTGTCCATGTATAAATTGCTCCAATTGTCCATCCATAACTTACTCAAATTATCCATCAATAAATTACTCCAATTGTCCATCAGTAAATTACTCCAATTGTCTATCTATAAATTACTACAAGTGTCTGTCTATAAACTACTCCAATTGTCCATCCATAAACTACTCTAATTGTCCATCCACAAATTACTCCAATTGTTCATCCATACATTACTCCAATTGTCCATCCATAAACTACTCTAATTGTCCATCCACAAATTACACCAATTGTTCATCCATACATTACTCCAATTGTCCATCCATAAATTACTTACAATGTCCGTTCATAAATAACAATAATTAATAATCCATAAATTATTTCAGTGTTCTTTCCATGCATCTTACGAGTTGTCCATCCATAAATTACTCCAGTTGTTCCTCAATAAATTACTCTAGTGTTCTTTCCACACATCCTTCAAGTTGTCCGTCCATAAATTATTCAAATTTTCCATCCAGTTATCCTTCTATACATCTTTTGAGTTGTCCATTCGTAAATAACCCCAACTGTCCATCAATAAATTACTCAAATTGTCCATCAATAAATTACTTAATTTTTCATTCGTAAATTGCTCCAGTTGACTTCCATACAACTTTCACGTTGTCCATCCATAATTTACCCCAGTTGTCTTTCCATACATCTTTAGAGTTGTCCATCCATAAATTACCCCAACTGACCAACCATAAATTACCCCAATTGTCTTTCCTTACATCTTTCGACTTGTCCATTCATAAATTACCAAAATGTTCCATCCATAAATTACTCCAGTTGTGTTTTTTCATACATCTTTCGAGTCGTCCATCCATAAATTACCACAATCGAATTTTCATAAAGCTTCTCAGTTGCTATTCCATAAATATTTTCAACTGTTAATGTTTCTCCATAAATTTATTTCCAGTCGGCCTTTCATAAACCTGTTCAATTGTCTTTCTGCAAATATTTCCAGTTCTCTCTCTCTCCCCCCCCCCCCCCCCATAAATCAGTCCAGTAGTGCAATTCTCTCAGAGCTAATCATGGATGATGTTCCAATCGCAATAGAATATTCACATTAAGTAACGTGGTTGGGACATTTGGTGGGAATAAAGCCTCAGTCAGCTACTACCTTGTGCTTACAGTCCAAGAAGGACAAGATATAGTGCTAGATGCACATCAAGTATTGCAGACATGATTACATCAAGAGTGTTTGACACAAACATAAAATCAATGCAGTACGCTCGACACATCTGGCTTACGATTGAACACTGGAACTCCCAGAATGTTTATCGACATATGTGAAACAAACATTATCATCGGTATGAAAATATAATATATGGGGGTGGGTAGTTAATAGATAGACAGATGGGTGAGATGTATTCTGAGACAATCCCAGCACTTTTATTTAATCTTCAAAGAGCGCAAAAGGGAATCAAATTATTAGATAACAGCTTTTTGGAAACATCCTACAAGATCTCCTGTTCTGAGACATCCCCAAAAGACACCGTTTTGGAGTCTGCTGACAATGAAATACCTAAACCCTTCAAAGGAAACATGACCAATCTAGACTTAATAACATCAGTCACCAGGAATGTCGCTGCATCAAAGAAGATCGGATACGAGAGCTAGAAGACGCCCGAGAAGAAAATAGATTGACGACATCCAAGACATTGTACAGTCATACAGCCGTCGGTCTCTGGAAGGTCAGATATCCCTCCCCAAGGCGCTTGACGTTATAAGTGGAAAATGACGATGATAATGATTTAAATTACATCTGGTCTGTCTGTACTGAATCACCGCCCGGTCACATCCTCCTTCTTCTGCTGCGTTCATCTGGAGTGTTTTTTTTTTCCCCAGATGTAATTGCGGTGTGTCTAAGTTAGGCACCCTTGGGTCGAGACCCTTAGGCCAACACATCCGACTTTAGCGTGCGTTTTTTCACCAGGTTAGCATTCATGGGGAGGGGGGGGGGGAGATGTGGCTTTCTTGTGCGGGTCTTTGCAGGTGCTGATGGTTTCTGAGCTTCTAGAGGGGAAGCAGAACCCCGCAACACAGGTCCCCGTGGACGTGGTACTTCGGGACTGAGTAGGGAGAAAAGTCTGTATCTACACGGCTTCACTCTGATATGCAAATGCATTTAAGTGCTGGGATGACCTGGGTGTCAATGCTACTGACTTCAAAGTTAGACTTCACAGGCTCCCACGCGATTCACAACCAACAAACAACAAATCTAACCGGAAAGCAATAACTCAGCCTGTCATTTATCCATCCATCCATGCACCCATCCTTATATCCATCTATGCATCTATACATGCATGCTTTCATCCACCCATCCTTCTATCCATCCACTGTGCCAACTAACAAATCAACAAACCAATCATCCAATCAAATAACCTACCATCCAGCCAACCAATCAATAATCCAACAAGTCAAACAATCAACGAAGGAATGAACCATACTATAACCAACCAAACAATCAAACAAGCAAATAAACAATCAATCAACCAATCAAAAAAACTTATCAATAAATCAATTAACCATCGAATCAACCTACAAACTAACCATTCAACCAACCAACAAATCTACCTAACAGTGAACAAACCAACAAAACCAGCCAACAATTCAACCAATATACAAACTAAATAACGAATCAATCAATCAATCAATCAATCAATCAATCAATCAATCAATCAAATAACCACACACAAATAACAAATAACGATACACACACACATCGTGATTGTAACTGACTCAGAAAGCATGCTGAGTAGGGTGAAGACAGGCAAGCTTCGTGCAGAGTGGCTTGCTTCGCTTCGGAAGTCACGGGTGACAAGCATCGTCTGGATCTTTTCTCCGGGGCATGCTGGTGTGCTGGGGAATGAACAGGCGGACAGATTGACTGGCTCGGCAAAACTTGGTGGAGTATTGATGCATGACAAAGCAGATGTGGTTGCGACCTTGTGGGAGCATGTGTACACCTCGGAGGAGCAAATGGATCACCGTGGTCTGGCAAGAATGCGACAGCGAGGGGTGACGAAGGGATCTGGCCGACGCTCAACGCTCAGAGGAAAGGCAAGACGGACTTATAATCAGATTGCTACTGGTACTATTAGTATTGGAACTCTTCGCTGGCTGCTGAGGATGGGGACGGAGCGCTTATGGGAATGCCCCGAATGCTGTGATGTCGGTTCCTAAATCAATCAATCAATCAATCAATCAATCGAATAACCAACCAAAAGGATATACAGGGTTTAAAATCCTAGTGGATCGAATGGAAACATCGTAACAACTGGAATGATCAATAGGAAACATTGTAACAACGGGAAAGATCAATGGGAAACATCGTAACAAGGGGAAAGGTGAATGGGAAACAAGTAACGACTTGAAGGATCAATGGGAAATATTACAATTATTTGAAAGATCAATGAGAAACACCGTAACAACTGGTAAGATCAATGGGAAACACCGTAACAACTGGAAAGAGAATAACACAAGAAACGACAAGCAGTTAGCTGGGCTAACAGAGAAAAGAAGCCAAAAAACGAGAGAATGCGGGCCCAGTAGGCCCAACCAAGGACCGGTCTTTACTAGGACCAGCACAAAACAAACATATCCGACGAACAGAGCGGAACCAATAAAACCAGTAGGAATTAGGACTAACAATCCACGCAACTACGGCTCTCAACAATAACCACAGCTGACGAAGCAGGTTAGACGAGGCCGAATTTGGAATTTTTTTTGGGAAAATTGGAATTGGAATTGGAATTGGAACTGGAAAGATCAAAGGGAAACATCCTAACAATTGGGAAGATCAATGAGAAACACGTAACGACGGGAAGAATCAATGGGAAACATTGCAACGACAGGAAAGATCATGGAAAACATCATAACGAGCTGGATGATCATTAAGAAATATCTTAACGACTGGAAAGATCTACTGGAAACATCGTAACAAATGTAAAGATCAAAAGGAAACATCATAAAAAGCTGGATGATCATTAAGAAACATCTTAACGACTGGAAAGATCAATAGGAAACATCATAACAAATGTAAAGATCAATGGGAAACATCGTAACGACTGGAAATATCAATTAGAAACATCGTGAAGACTGGAAAGAAGAGGATGGCAGAAGAGGCCAGAAGCAGACCGACATAAATAACTATGAATAGACTGAAACGATATCAGTTAGGAACATCACCCGCAGAGTTGATCCAAAACACAGACAGAAGAGATCTGTGGCGCGAGATGAACGCCTAGAACAGTTGGCAGAGCACGTGATGATGATAATAATAAAGTGATTTCCGAGCGTCTGTTCTTAAGTTTAATAAACCCAACATTTTCTCATAACTTTGCAGGCAGACCGGAGGTACCCGAAATGGACAATTTCCATCAAGGGACACAAGTTTCGACTGGACAATTTCGGAGAAATTGGATTTGAGAGAAGCTGTCAGAGAAATTGCTGTTATCATTCATTTACAGTTGTCAGCTTTTCTTTATAATCCGTTTTCAATGTCCATTATAATGAAATGTAATGTAACGTACGTAAACATACAAGCAAACAAAGGCAGATGTACGCAAACCGTTGATACATAGACACATAAGAACACACATACGTTTTCATGCACAATGTTGATATATACTTACTAAAGTACACACAAACACCCATCCACCCTCCCATCCAAACAACTAATGAACACACATACATATTCACGTATATGCAATGCGTGCATGCCTGCGATCGTGAGAGGATACTAAAGTAATATGTATATACATACACACATACAGACACATAACTATCACATGCATTCACATATATACAAACACATATCCACCCATCCACACACGTACATACATACGCAAGCTCACATTTACTCACCCAACACAGACCGACAGACCGACAGACAGACAGACAGACACGCATACAAAATCACCATCAGACATGTATAGAATACACAGCAGACTACAACAAATTAGCAACCGACCAGTGAGTTGGCTGGATCACCAAGTACATCCTCCGTCCATCTCGTGAGTTCACGATTGTCGTGTCTCGGCGAAATAGAAACAGTCCCTAGCTAACCTATATTCACATAATCACCGCAGTCCAGAATTTCCGACACGGTACAACCATATCTGAACACACTTTGGCGGCTTCTGTTTTGTCAGCTAGATTCAGCCGTGGCCTGAGAAAATGTCGACATTTGTTCCTTCCCAGGCGACAAATTTGTAATAATGTGAAGATATATGGAACTTAGTGCTTGGAAATTATGATTGTTGGCAGAAAAACGTCATGAAACACACTACATCAGCCGTGTAGGCGTTTGTCTGCAAATGCATCATTAGCACATGACACAGCGAGTGTGAGCGAGCAATGTTGCTAACTCACACACCGTGCAAGAGACTGATTGCTGGAGCCTCGGGTGAAATGTTGCTGATCGTGTCGGAGTCGGCTGGCTATTGATTGTCGTTGTCGAGGCGCGTGCGACTGGTTCACGTTCGGTTCACGTTCGTGTCGCGCGGTGGCTGGCAGACATGCGCAGAATATGTTTAACTCTTTGGAAACTGTATGGGTTCTTTCTTATTTGGTTGCGTTCGCTTACTTTGTACTCTAGCGTAGTGCATACATGTGCATGTATACACGCCTGATGGTGTTTACGTATGCGTGTCGGTCTGCCTGTCTGTCGGTCTGTCTGTCTGTCGGTCTGTCTGTGTTGGGTGAGTAAATGTGAGCTTGCGAATGTATGTACGTGTGTGGATGGATGGATATGTGTTTGTATGTTTGTGTATGCACGTGATAGGTCCAGTGCACTGGACTTATTTTTGCATGTGGATTAGCTTTCCCTAATACCAGTGTCTCTTTCCAGCAGGCGAACCCACTCCAACTTCTGAAGTATGTGTAATTTAAGGATTCAAATTAAGGACCAGAAGTAAACAAACTGGATGTTTTATGTTGTCCAATATCCCATTTGTTGACCAATGTCCATGTATTGAGCAATATAGGGATGTTGCACAATATCCCAGCATTGCTCAGTATCATAGCTTTGCCCAGTGTCATTGTCTTGTCCATTGTCCGAGCATTGCCCAATGTCCGAGCGTTGCCCAATGTTCATGCCTTGCCCAATGTTCGAGCATTATCCAGTGTTCTAGCTCTGCCCAATGTCCAAGCGTTGCATAATGTACGAGCGTGCCCAGTGTCCTAGCCTTGCCCAATGTAAAAGCCTTGCCCAATGTTCGGGCCTTGCCCTATATTCTTGCCTTGCGCATTGTCGAAGCCTTGCCCAATGTCCGAGTCTTGCCCAATGTCCGAGTCTTGCCCAAGGTCCTAGCCTTACCCAATGTCCCAGCCTTGCTCAATGTACGAGCCTTGCCCAATGTCCGAGCGTTGTCCAATGTCCTAGCCTTGCCAAGTGTCTGAGCCTTGCCCTATGTCCGAGCATTTTCCAATGTCTGAACCTTGCCCAATGTCCGAGACTTGCCCAATGTCCGAGACTTGCCCATTGTCCGAGACTTGCCCCTTGTCCGAGCCTTGCCCAGTGTCCTAGCCTTGCCCAATGTCCCAGCGTTGTCGGATGCAGACAGGAAGATGGGTACCGGTAATTAGCAGCGCAACTCTCGCTTCTGGCTCAAGTAGACTGGGTATGCATCATGTTGTTGATCTTTACAAAACAGGAACCAGCGGGAAGTATACTTCTAGTCCATGAGTCTCGGGTAGACTCCTCGGATAAAGGCGACAAAATTGGGAGACCCATGTGAACATTAGTTCCTTCTCGGTAGTTAGAGATATAAAAGAGTAGGTCGAAGAGGTCGCCGCACTGGCAACATTTCAACATTAGAATACCCACTTAGAAGAGATTGATAGAAATGTGCTCGCGATATACATACAATCGAATCCCCACATGTAGTAAGGAATCGTTGCACTACATGCAGTTTTTCTTGCGTAATCTATGGGAACATGCCGGTTCCGTGGCTAAGAGGTAACAGACGTAGTTCGTGATCCTGTATACCCGCGTTCGAAACACAACTGCAGGCGAATTTTCAGCAGACCGCCTAGCGTTGGTGTTTTACTAAATGGTATTGGTGCCGGTCGTTCAGAAAGCAATGGCAAACTACTGAACGTAAACTTGTCAAGAGATCACAACAGCAAAATATGCCGGTGTTGACTGCGACGTTCTGTAAAGGATATGCAAATAACTTTTTATTATAGGAACATGTCAGCTCTGTGACGAAGGGGTTACGAATGCGATTTATAATCCCGTACACCGAGTTCGAAACACAGCTGCGGGCGATTTGGCAGCAGACCCGCCTTGCATTGGTGTCCCTACAATTGTATACGTGCCGGTCGTTCAGAAAGCAATAGCAAACTACTGAACGCAAACTTACCAGGAATCACAAACAGCCAGAGAATGCTGGGGTTGACTGCTACCACCTGTAAAGGAAATGCGAGCAGCTTAACTATGGGAAGAGTCTGACTCACTTTTAAAAGTATCTGATAGCAATTAAAATGAACCATTGCAAACCACACTAAAATGTCCCATATAGCATTCTGACTGCCCACAAATATAGTATTTGGCTATGAAAGTGTTGGTTTCTCCTTGACTTCCGCTTCTTGTAAAAGAATATCGCCGAAGTATATTTGTATGCCAAGGTACAAGAAATCCGTGGCAGATACTGTCGTCTGAGTGTGTAGTTTTAGGCCTCCACATATTCTAGGCCGCGGCACAATGAGGTGAGGTGGCCTGTTTCTTTCCTCGTTACCTTTCCTCTTTGTACAATTTCCAGAACATTTTATGTAATCATTAATTAATTAATTAATTAATTAATTAATTAATTAATTCATTCATTTAGTAGCACGTCCCTTGCAGAACCTCGCTCCAATAACCACCGTCCGGAAAACTTCTCGATCATAAGCAAGATGTCCCGCGTCCGATACACCCATCGTCTGCCACATCCTGCATCCGTCTTCTATTTAGCCTTCTTCTTCCTCTCTTCCTGGGCATTTACCCCTCCATGATTGTTCTCTCCACTCTTTCATGACTTCTCAAGTGACCAAAATATTAAAATTGTCTTTGTTTTATCGTATTTAGAAGCCAACCTTCTTCAGTATTCAAATCTTGTAGTATGAATTCATTTGCTCTTTTCTGTATCCAACATATTCTTAGAACCCGTCTATACCATTTATATTCAAAGGCATTTAAGCGCTGTTCAGCTTGTTTAGTAAGTCCGAGCGTTGCCCATTCAATGTATATTTAATCAAATACCCAGCAAACACTATACATACAGCAAACACTAACACATGGAAATTTGTCTGTGGCAATGGGCAATGCTCGGGCTCACCATCATATGTAGTAAAGCAACCCTTATCCACACCTTGTATCACTATATGGTACTAGCCCACTGGCTATCGATGGGTGATGTGGTCATTATTATTCTAGCCGTTTCTACTTCCCAGAACATTTCCTTGTAGACTTCCTAGGCCGATTCGGCCTGGGAACACATGTCAAATAAAAAATAATCGATGCCTCAATGTGAATCCGATCCCATTTCTTGCGAGTCTACGATCAATTGTGGTATCCACTGTGCTACCATGGTTCTGTCGGCTGGCAGTCAGTCGTGGTATCCACTGTGCTACTATGTGTCTGTCGACAGGCAGTCAGTCGTAGTATCCACTGTGCTACCATAGCTCTGTCTGCAGGCAGGCAGTCGGTGTATCCTCTGTGCTACCATAGCTCTGTCTGCAGGCAGGTAGTCGGGGTACCCTCTGTGCTACTATAGCTCTGTCTGCAGGCAGGCAGTCGGGGTACCCTCTGTGCTACCATAGCTCTGTCTGCAGGCAGGTAGTCGGGGTATCCTCTGTGCTACCATAGCTCTGTCTGCAGGCAGGTAGTCGGGGTATCCTCTGTGCTACCATAGCTCAGTCCGCTCGCAGGTAGTCGGGGTATCCTCTGTGCTACCATAGCTCTGTCTGCAGGCAGTCGGGGTATCCTCTGTGCTACCATAGCTCTGTCTGCAGGCAGGCAGTCGGGGTATCCTCTGTGCTACCATAGCTCTGTCTGCAGGCAGGCAGTCGGGGTATCCTCTGTGCTACCATAGCTCTGTCTGCAGGCAGGCAGTCGGGGTATCCTCTGTGCTACCATAGCTCTGTCTGCAGGCAGGCAGTCGGGGTATCCTCTGTGCTACCTTGGCACAATCGGCAGGCAGTCGAGTGTCCTCTATGCTACATTGGCTATGTCTGCATGCAATCGTGCATTCCTCTATGCTACAGTGGCTCTGTTCCAGATGTATTGGTATTACCTTTCCTCTGCAGTAAATTAGACAGACCAAGAGAGGGATCATGTTGCAAGGGCAACACATGGTCTCTACAATTCCCACCAGGCTTTATTCTATAGAGAGATATAACTCAATTCCTGGCAACCGCCATGGGTTGTAGTAACTATGCTTTTTTTTAAAGCACAATGTAACAAATCGTCGTCTGTCAAAATGTGTGCAAATAAAGTTATTTCCACTCAGAAACCATTAGCAGTATAAAAAAAAAGTTAGTTGCATATCATTTACAGGACGTCGAATCAACCCTAACATTTTTTGACAGTTTTTGATAACCAGGCTCGTTTACTTTCAATGGTTTGGCATTGTTTGTTAAACGACAGACGCTCATACTAATGTTAAAAATCAACACAAGTACATTGGTCTCCTTCCAAATTTCCTGCTGGCGATGTAGAACGGGATATGCAGGATTGCGAATGTAGGCCAGAATTAATTATGCTAATATTCGGCATTCTGATAACGAGGTGGCGGGATCGTTGCCTACACCAGTCAGATTTAGACTTCAGCGTTGATGTTTGCGGTGGCAAACTACTGAATATAACATTGTCTAGGAAATGAACCTGATCGTAACATCCTGCATAGAACATGCAATTTTGTTTGTTTGTATTTTAACCATAGAACTACAATGGGATCCAAATAAACCCCTGTGTCAACTTTCGCTTTATGTTTGATATTTTATGAAATTCTTTTTCTTTTAATGTTGCATATCCCTTGCAGGACGTTGCAGTCAACACCAGCATTTTCCAGCTGTTGTTGATGTACTAGGCAAGTTTTTACGTTCAGTAGTTTGCCATTGCTTTCTGAACGACTGGCTCCCATTCCAGCACGTTATAACACAAATTTGCTTTAATATGTTTGATATTTTATGAAATTCTTTGTATTTTAATGTTGCATATCCCTTGCGTCTCTCTGGCTGTGGGGTTACAACACTTTCTCTCTGTAATCCCGTTTATCACGCAGAGTCTCGCAGCGGAGCGAGAACTGAGGTGGTTCGACCCCCGCTCGTGACTTGCGGATACTGAGCCGGCCGCTCAGAAAGCAATGGCAAACTACTGAGCGTAATCTTGCCAAGAGATCAACAGACAGCTGAAAGATGCTGCTGTTGACAGCTAAGTCCTGTAAAAGGATACGCAAAACATTTTTTTTTTTTTATATCCCTTGCAGGACGTTTCAGTCAATACCAGTATTTTCCAGCTGTTGTCTATGTACTAGGCAAGTTTTTACTTTCAGTAGTTTGCCATTGCTTTCTGAACGACCGGCTCCCATACCAGCACGTTATAGCACAACGCGACATGGTCTGCACAAATCGGTCGCGGCTGAGTTTCGAACACCTGGTACCCGGCTCACGAACCGCGTTCGCAAGCCTTTGGCCACGGAGACCGGCTATTGCTAGCAATATATTCCCCCAAAACATACTCAAATAATTAAAAAAAAAAAAAATTGCATTAAAAATTGTCTAATTTTGACTATTTAAAAGTAACAGTGCTACTAAAAAAATTAAATAGCGATGCAAAGAATCTATAAAGGGAATGAACTCTATAAATGACTCCTCAGTCTTTCCAGGAAATGTGGACACAAATGAGGCAGTTACGTCCCTTTATTAACAGAAAGCCAAAGCACATAAAATAATTTATTTGCATGACCTTCACAGGACGTAGCATTCAACCCCAGCATTTTCGCTTTTCGTGATTCCTGGGCAAATTTTATGTTCAGTAGTTTGCCATTGCCGGCTTCGTGGCTTAGAGGTTATGACTGTTCTCCGTAATCTCGCATATTCTCGTCGGTAACGTGATGACGGTGAGAATCAGCAGTGGTTCGAATCGCATCGGTAACTTGCGGGGTATGTGAGCCGGCCGCTCAGAAAGCAATGGCAAACTACTGAGCGTAATCTTGCCAAGAGATCAACATACAGCTGAAAGAGGCTGGTGTTGACAGCGATGTCCTGTAAAGGATATGCATAAAAAAAAAAAAAGTTTGCCATTAGCCGGCTTCGTGGCTTAGAGGTTATGACTTTTCTCCGTAATCTCGTATACTCTCGTCGGTAACGTGATGACGGTTAGAATCAGCAGTGGTTCGAATCGCATCGGTAACTTACGGAGTATGTGATCCGGCCGCTCAGAAAGCAATGGCAAACTACTGAGCGTAATCTTGCCAAGAAATCAACATACAGCTGAAAGATGCTGGTGTTGACGGCGATGTCCTGTAAAGGATATGCCAAAAAAAAAAAAGTTTGCCATTACTTTCTGAACGACCGGCTCCTATAGCCTACCTTTTTCGAAAAAAAAAGGACCACTGTGTTTCGAACCCGGGTATACGGGTTCACAAACCGCGTTCGCAAGTCCTTAGCCATGGAGCCGGGACTTAAGAAAGCCATTATATACAGTGTGTATGTTTAATGACTGTGCAATGTTCGAAAATATTGCCGGTCCAAGTTTTGTATTTAATCAATCAATCATGTGCTATGCCGGAAAGCGTGGGCGGCCATGTCTCGCCATTTCACTCGATCACCAGTGTCGTGGATCAGCTCAGTGTTCCTGTCTCGTCCATGCCATGTGGCCAAGCCATCCAGGTATTTTCCTCTCGGTCTGCCTCTTGGTCGTTTCCTTCGATCTTGCCAGTTGTCACTAAGTTCTCCAATCCATTTCTTCTCATATGTCCAAAAAATTTTGACTGTCTACATCTAATTTCTCTAATCAGTTTACGATGTTCATTTGTCTCCTGTAGTACTTGGTAATTGGTTTTTCTGTCTGTCCATGGTATTCTTTGCATTTTCCTCAGAACCCACATTTCTGCAGCCATCAGATGTTTTACAGCTTGACTGCCCATTGTCCAAGTTTCACATCCATACAAAAGAACAGGCTCTATGTATCCCCTCAACACTCTTTTTCTCGTTTCAATTGACATCTTTTTATTGGTCAGAATGTTTTTCATCTTGCTAAAGGCTACTTTCGCCATGGCGATTCTTGTTCTAATCTCTTCAAGGCATCTCCCATCAGATGTTATAACTGTTCCAAGATAATTGTACCGATTCACTTGTTGAAGAATATTTCTATTTACTTGTATATTACATTGTGGCACTTCTTCCTTCCTAGTGACGACCATTACCTGAGTCTTTTTACAATTTAATTCTAACCCCAGTTGCTCACTGTGTACAACAACCGCAGCTACTAATTGTTGCAGGTCCTGCTCATTGTCTGCAATCAAGACTGTATCATCTGCATATCTAATGTTATTGATGTTTCGTCTTCCAATGCTGATTCCATTTATATCCTCTACATTTCTGAAAATATTTTCACTGTATAGGGAAAAAAGATCTGGAGACATCACACATCCGTGCCTAACACCTCTTTTAATTGGCTGATACTGTCCCATTTCATTAACAATCCTTATTGCAGCTTGTTGTTTCCAATATATGGTTTTTATAATTCTAATGTCTTTCCCATCAATTTGTAGATCTGCAAGCATATCCACCATGTTGACATGTCTAACTCTATCAAAAGCCTTTGTATAGTCAATAAAGCAAAGATGTATATCCTTGTTTACTTCTATAGCACTTTCAATAACTGTTCGCAGCATATACACAGCATTTACTGTACCCTTTCCTTCTACAAACCCACATTGTTCTTCCCCTATTTCAGGTTGTATCTTCTTCCTCACTCTTTGCATGATAATTCTTAGCAAAATCTTTGTGATGTGACTCATTATACTAATTGTTCTATGTTGATCACATTCCAAGGTTCCTGATTTCTTTGGGATTGCAATAAATACAGAGTTACATAATTCAGGAGGTATTTCTCCAGTATCATATGTGTTCATCAGTCTGGTGGCTTGCTATAGTCCAAATTCTTCTAAAGCTTTAATCATTTCTGTTGTGATGTTATCTGCACCGGGGGCCTTGCCAGTTTTCATATGCTTAAGAACATTTCGAACCTCCATCTGCAAAATTGGCGGTTCTTCATTATTAAATCTAATATCATACTGTTCGTCTCTGTTATCATCATAAAGGTGTTTCACATAATCTGTCCATACATGTAGAATCTGGTCTTTTTCTATTATGATTTTGCCATCTTTAGGTTTTAGACACCCTGTTGATGTACTTGTTCTTTTATTAGTAAGTTCCTGAATTCTTTTGTGCACTAATTTGGTATTTTGACTGTTGTGTTGGTTTTCAATTTCTAAGCACTTTTCCTCAAGCCATGATTCTTTTGCCTCCTTACATAATATTCTGACTTGTCTGTGGATTTCTTCATATTTGACAGAATTATATTTGTTGAGTCTTCTTGTTTCCATGAGGTGTAAAATTTCTTCAGTCATCCATTTCTTACGACCCACATTCTTTAATTTTGGAATAGTTGTTTCTGCAGCCATATTGATTGAATTCTTCAACGTGTCCCATTGATCATCCACATCCTGGAATAATATCTCTAGATCAGACAATATTTCAAATCTGTTCTGTACTTCTATGTTGAATTTGTTTTGTATTTCCTTGTCATTACTCAATGTACACAAATCATATTTAGTGTTTCCTGTTATATACTTGACTTTCTTCAACTTTATCCTCAATGTTCCTGTGAGTAATCTGTGATCACTATAACAATCAGCAATGGGAACTGTTTTTGCTACTGTTAGCGCGTTTCTAAATCTTCTGCTAATGAGAATGTAGTCAATCTGGTTTCTAATCCTGCTATCAGGACTCCTCCATGTCCATAATCTTCTAGGGTGTTGTTTGAACCAGGTGTTTCCTACAATCATTTCCTGTTCTTTTGCCCACTCTACTAGTCTGTATCCTCTTTCATTTCTCTCTCCTAAACCATAGTTTCCTACTGTGTATCTATCCCCTTGATTTCCTACTTTTGCATTGAAGTCCCCTATTATGATGTTTATTTCTGAATTTTTACATTTCTTTAAGGCAGCCTCTATGTCATTATACAATTCTTCTACACTATCTTCACTGGATTATCCTGTTGGTGCATATACTTGAATAATATTTATGCTAAAAGGTCTGCCACTTAATTTAACTAGCAGAACTCTGTCCGACACGGCCCAATATCCTTGAACAGATGTTGATGTTTTCCGGTCCAAAATAATTGCCACTCCCCTATGACGATCTTCACCTCCAGAATAAATAATCTTGAAATCGTCATCTATCTTGATGTCTGATCCTATCCATCTCGTTTCGCACATACCTAAAATATTAATTTTTTCCATTTCAATTTCTTGTTTTATGTTCTCTAATTTTCCGTCGTTGTTTAACGTCCTAACGTTCCATGTTGCTAATTTTAACGTCTCTGTCCTTGTCTTGTGATGATCAGTCTTTAAGCGAATCATGATATACTAGGCACTTTTAAAGAGGTAGTTTGCCGTTGCTTTCCTCTATGGCAGTGACCGTACTGGTCGGAGACCGCAGCCATTGACTCAAGAAGAGCTCTTCTGCCTGCCGTCGTGAATTCGAGACCATGACCAACGAATATCTGTCGGCTGCCCTCAAATTTCATCCACCACCTGCCTTCCATGGCTTCTTTTGAAAACTTCCAATAAAAGAGCACAAAATAACATCACATAATCCACAGGAAAACACTATTCGCAGGAAATCCCTAGGAAATCACACGAAATCTAAAGGAAAACACTAAATAGCGTCCCCTCGAAAAGTACGCGTCATCCTGTCGCCATTGTACCGGAAGTATTCACCCTCTGTAAAATTCATGCAACATAATAGGTAAATACAAAACTTGAAACGGCAATATTTTCAAACACCGCACAGTCATTAAAAATATACGCAAAGTAGCAATGTGGACAATAGTGGGAAAACAAATTGAGCTACCAAAATAAGAGTACACATGACAAGATGAGCTTTCATGCGCTAGGAAATTTATGGAAGTCAAAGAAGGTTAAACTTAACACCTCCCCCGATGTGTCTCCACCTTGCCGTGGTGGGGGAGCTTGCGTGTCCCATCGACCCCATGTGCTTGCCGATGGGTGAAAACTACATATCGGACGGCTCGTGGGATAGGGACCAGACTAAGAGAGACACAACCTGCTGCTCTGCAGGTAAGACTGAGGATAGCAGTCAAAATCAGGCAAACGATCCCTAAATCTCAGTCCGGGCATAACCTCTAAGGCTCCCATCCGAGGTGTATGGCTGAACGTCTCTAAGCCATAAACTCTCGGAAGTGAGAGCCTGGCCGACACAAACCTACATCAAAATTGTGATGATGTGCTGAGAACGCTACATGCTCGGCGCAGATTCGTTCGATGGCTCTTAGCTGGGGGCTTTGAGGTATCCCCGGATGAAAGGGCCTGACCGTTACTCGCCCACAGACGCACGGAGGTAAGGTGCTGAGCCGGCAGCACGTGTAGCCTACCTCGTGAGTGAGTACAAAAGGTGGGAAAACACCTCGGTCGCACGTCTCGCAGACGTCCGATAGTCTGTAACCACACTCATGGAGTGAGTGTAGTCAAGGTGGAAAATTGTCTCGTTGACACGAAATGGAACGCCTGTCTTGCGAATCCATTACGTGGCAGCCCGAAGCGAAAGCTTGCTATGTGGAAGCCGAAACAAGAGTCTCGAAACCCGAGGAAGGCTAACCTCATTAAAAAATGCCCGCCGGAAGCCGGAAGTGTCGTCCTACGGGTGGCAAACTAAAAATTGACACTACGCATTTACGCCCGAGTGAAATGTCTCGTCCTAATGTCTCTCGTGCTAGGAACAGCTCTGACTACCTAGTTTCCGAATGCCGCTCTTGTTCGGAACAGCTCTGACTAGGTAGTTTTCCGAATGTCTGTCGTGCCTGGAACAGCTCTGACGGGCGCAACGACAAGCACATGTCCGAAAACTCGCTGAGTGGATGCCGTCTGCAAACCTGTCTGGTTTGTGCGGGAATGGCCCGGGGCAGACAAAATGACCAATATATTGAAGTGAGGATTTAAAGCAGCCATGAGCAGGATGTGACGATTCCCTCGGCTAGCCCAGAACCAGGGCGTTATGTGTCGGCCCTGCAACTATGGAAGCAACCTTGGATGGCGGAAAATGCTATGGACTGTCCCTGCCTTCCTTTGAGGGATGACCGTTGTCTTCGACCGTTCTAACTTGGCCAGCATCGTTGTAGACGGCACCACAAAAGTGAGAGTCTCCCAGGAATGCTACCTGGTCAAAAAAGCACGCTAAAGTCGATGTGTTGGCCTACGGGTTTCGGCCCAAGGGCGCATAACAGACACACCGCAATCACATCTGAAAAAACACTCCGGATGAACGAAAAGAAGAAGAAGAGAAACTTAACACAAAATTTAGAATTTTAAAGTTCAATTGTAAATCATTACTACTGTCTCCGCCGGTCTCCCTGGTCTAGAGTTTACACGACTTTCCCCGTAATCCCGTATACTCTTGTGAGTAACGTGACGTGCGCGAGAATTGGTAGCGGTTCTCTCCGCGTCGGTAACTTACGGGATATGTGAGCCGGTCGCCCAGAAAGCAAAGGCAAACTACTGAGCGTAATATTGCCAAGAAATCAACAATCAGCTGAAAGAGGCTGATGTTGACAGCGATGTCCTGTAAAGGATATGAGAAAAAAAAAATACAGTTTCCGATCAGAAACACGGAGAACAACTAAAAGAATTACAAGGAAACTACAAACATTTACTATCTGGTGTCTGGGCAGAATAGTGGTACTAACATGGTCTGACAGAATCACCAATGTAGAGCTCATGGAGAGATTTCAAAAAATCCCAGTGAATCAGGGTGTGAGGAAAAGACACTGGCACTGTATTGAACACACACTGAGAAAACCCGGGGATAGATACTCTCTTGACTGGAAAACACAAGACAAACTAAATAGCATGGGACCTAAACACACGTGGAAAACAGAATTAGAGACAGAGATGACCAATATAGAGGGGGACATTGAGGGAGATGCTCGAGATAGCAACATATAGGACGGTTTGATGTGGTTTGGCTGAGGACTTATACCGCTGTGAGGAGACTCCGAGAAAATACAGGGTGGACACATACGTCAGACTATTACAGGTATCATTAGGATTGGGGCTCTTCGCTGATGTTTTGCATATGAGGAGGGGGAGCACGTATGGGAATGTCCTGAGTGTTGTGGTTCGGTTCTTGGCTCAACTCATCTCAGGTCCCTTCTGTTGCAACCTCCTGCAGCTACCCCCCCACCCAACATTGATCTGTGTCTCTATTTCTCTCCTCCATGTGTCTGTAAGTCTTCTACAATTTCGTAATTCGAAAGTCATCATCATCATCATCATCATCATCATCATCATCATCATCATCATCATCACCATAACCACCACCACCACCACCACCATAACCACCACCACCACCATAACCACCACCACCACCATAACCACCACCACCACCACCACCACCACCACAACCACCACCACCACCACCATAACCACCACCACAACCACCACCACCATAACCACCACCACCACCACCACCACCACCACCACCATAACCACCACCACCATAACCACCACCACCACCACCACCACCATAACCACCACCACCACCATAACCACCACCACCACCACCACCACCATCACCACCATAACCACCACCACCACCATAACCACCACCATAACCACCACCACCACCACCACCACCACCACCATAACCACCACCACCACCACCACCACTACCATAACCACCACCATAACCACCACCACCACCATAACCACCATCACCACCACCATAACCACCACCATAACCACCACCACCACGATAACCACCACCACCACCACCACCACCATAACCACCACCACCACCACCACCATAACCACCACCACCACCACCACACCACCACCACCACCACCATAACCACCACCATAACCACCACCACCACCACCACACCACCACCACCACCACCACCACCATAACCACCACCATAACCACCACCATAACCACCACCACCACCACCACCACCACCACCACCACCATAACCACCACCACCACCACCACCAACATCATCATCATCATCATCATCATCATCATCATCATCATCATCATCATCATCACCATCACCATAACCACCACCACCACCACCACCACCACCACCACCACCACCACCACCATCATCATCATCATCATCATCATCACATTCATCGTCATCATCATCATGTGCCATGCCGATAAGCGTCAGCGGTCATGTTTCACACGATCACCAGAGTCGTGGATCAGATTGATGCTTTTGTCTGGATTATGCCACGTGGTCAAGTCATCTAGATATTTACTTCTCTGTCTTTCCCCTGTTCTTTTCCCCTCAATCTTGCCAGTTGTCACCAAGTTCTCCTGCTTATTTCTTCTCACTTTCCCACAACATCTTGATTGATTACGTCTAATGTCTCAAATCTGTTTACTGTTTCGTTTGTTTCTTGTAGGACTTGCTCATTGGTTTTTCTGTCTGTCCATGCTATTCTTTACATTTTCCCCAAATATCAAATGTTTGCTGCCATTAGATCTTTATCATATTGTCTGCTCATGGCCCACGCCTCACAACTATACAAAAATACAGGTTTTATGTAGCACTGAATACTATCTTTCTCGATGCAATTGACATCTTGTTATTAGTCAGTGTGTTTTCTAAATCGTCAGTGTCTTTCCAACACCCTTTACGGAAGTAAATAATTGTGACACTGTAACATTTCATGCATGTCGTATAGAGTGAATAAGGATGGTTGACGTGGGAGTGCCGACACATCGCGTCGGAAACTTTAGTTGCAAAATCCAACCAACTGAATCCAAATGTTTGGTTAACAATATTTCCTTTAATCACGTTCCTTAATATATTAGTAATGTCGCAGTGTGAGTGGCACCTTGCAGTCTTGACAGACTAAAGTATGTGAGTTGGAATGTGGCCAATATTCCATCACAATGCCTGGGTAGAGCTTCAGAGAAACATGTGGTGCCCAAACGACATGACCCCTCTCTCGACCTAATTCTTGTGTATTCCAGAGGAATGGGTAACCAATATGTCTGGCACAAGGTAGGCTGCAGACGCTGGCATGTCGCAGTAAACAAGTATAATTATAGTTACGGTGATTACTCAGAATTTACATTTGACATATGCCTGGGTCATTGACATTGAGGTGAGTGACCTGTAGCGGGGCTATGAGAAAAACAACCAGCCCTGAGAAATAATGGTGAGGGTAGATGGAGACCCCCATGGTGGATGGGGCGAGAGACAGTGTATTGTTGTGTGAAGTCGGCGGACTTCAGGGAACAGTTGATATTTGGACTCCGAGCTGGTCGGTAGTCGAAGGATAGGAGTGGAGTTAGAAAGAGAGCTCCTTCCGGCGTTGTGTTGTTCTCCGGGTTTTGAATGCAGGCCTAAAACCCAGTGGGAGTTAATGGAGGCCTGAACCCAAAGTGGGTTGGATAGTTAATGAAGGCCTGAACCCAAAGTGGGTTGGATAGTTAATGGAGGCTTGAACCCAAAGTG
Source organism: Cepaea hortensis (assembly GCA_963921405.1). Classification (NCBI taxonomy): domain Eukaryota; kingdom Metazoa; phylum Mollusca; class Gastropoda; order Stylommatophora; family Helicidae; genus Cepaea; species Cepaea hortensis. Next base: position 31,967,534 of record OY992897.1, read on the forward strand.
GGTTGGATAGTTAGTGGAGTCTAGACCCAGTGTGTGGGTTGTATTGTGTGAGATCCAGCCGTGGATAGTAGCTGGATAACTGTCTTGTGAATTAGAGATTAATAAGGCCTGGAGAGGGCAGTTATGTGTGCTGGTTAAGTTGTGAGGAGGATATATATATATTCGGTGGAGTATATCGTTTTCTGGATATAGAATTATGTTCCGTTTGTCCGTGTTCTTTCTGCATTAAAGGATTATGTGCGCCAACTCAATCTTGTTTAATGACTGGTGGATGTGTACTGTGGGAGGTGAGTTGTAGTATGAGACAGGTGGCTAGCTCAACTTACACTCCATAGTGACATACAAGGAGCAGTGTAACCTAGGCAACGACCATCTCACTCAGTTATTATAAAGAACATCGTGAGAACATTGTTAGTTAACAATATTTACCTTAATCAGATTCCTTAATATTTTAGTGGAATGCGCCTGGCCCTGCAGCCAACCGGGTTAGTATCGGCTAGCCTCTCCTAGTAGAGGTGAAAAGTGAAAATTAGTAGCCTGCCGATGACCCGCAGACTACACAAGTCAACCCCCACCTCCACGTGGTGCAGACCGGGAAACCATGACGGCAAGGTCATGGACTAACGGGGCTATGGCTCGCCATAGGAGATGGACTCCCTGTGGTCAGATTTGTGTCCTAAACCTGCGACTGGCCTAGCAAGCCGGCAGGGGATCTTCATACTGCTCGTAGAAAAACTGAGAAGAATAAACGGTTAATGTTTATACTTCACCTCGACACCGCAAGGTACAAGAGGAACATGATGAGATGAGATGAGATGAGATGAGATGAAATGAGATGAGATGAGATGACACAGTTAGTTAGTCGCGGTTTCAAGTTCACGGCAACGGATCGTCCCCATTATGTTCCGTTCCTATGCCAGTGAATATCACAAACAATGCTCCTCACAAATAAAGTTCATTTGATTTGATTTGATTTGATTTCACTGCCTTATATGAACAATGGAATAGACAGGCGTCTTGGCAAGCCAACAGCCCGCACAGGTACACTGTGCATAATGCCGCCGCCAGAATGCCAACACATAAGTCCTCCATGAAAAATATAGTTCATCGTCGATGGAATCGGTAGTCACCAGAAAGACTTAATTGACCCGGGTTTTATCCCATATGGCTCGGTCTCTTTCCGCAGGGCGACCCACCAAAAAGGGCCGCAAAAAAGCACGAACTCCGTAGCTCCAGCAAAGACTCACAGGAGACTCCCGAAAAATATCCTCGTAAACCGAAAAGGCAAACCAGTCAATTGAGCAACAGCCGGCGGCCATCGTTCCTAACATGCAGTTCATGGAATAGCATTCTACAAGGAAGCTCACAGTGTCGCGTCATGCACTCAGCAAGGCGACGGAACCATGCACTACCAGTCCAACGTGAGGCAAATGTGAATGCAAACCGTAGCCACAAGCGTAAACACTACAAAGGCCTTAAAGGTCTAAATGCCTATCCACCATGTTGGGGACCAGAAGTCCCAAATAGACTGTAGACTAAGTCTCAGCCCTAGCCTCATTAGTCGCCTCTTACGACATGCATGGAAGGCAACCGTGTTACTATTCTTTGCTTCCCTTATGGGCCCCGGCAACACACTGGCACATCTCTAGATACCTATTGTAAACTACTAGCACTACTGCCATTACTACTACTACTACTACTACTACTACTACTACTACTACTACTACTACTACTACTACTACTACTACTACTACTGCTGCTGCTGCTGCTGCTGCTGCTACTACTACTACTACTACTACTACTACTACTACTACTACTACTACTACTACTACTACTACTACTACTGTTACTACTACTACTACTACTATAACTTCTACCACATAACCACTACTACAACTTCTTCCACACAACAACTACTACAATTTCTACCACACAACCACTACTACAACTTCTACCACACAACCACTACTACAACTTCTACCACACAACCACTACTACAACTTCTACAACATAACCAGTACTACAACTTTTACCACACAACCACTACTACAACTTCTACCACACAACCATTACTACAACTTCTACCACACAACCACTACTTCTTCTTCTTCTTCTTCTTCTTCTTCTTCTTCTTCTTCTTCTTCTTCTTCTTCTACTACTACTACTACTACTACTACTACTACTACTACTACTACTACTACTACTACTACTACTACTACTACTACTTCTACTACTACTACTACTACAGCTACTACTACTACTACTACTACTACTACTACTACTACTACTACTACTACTACTACTACTACTACTACTACTACTACTACTACTACTACTACTACTACAACTGCTGCTGCTGCTGCTACTACTACTACTACTACTAACATTTCTTCTGCTGCATCTTCTTCTTAACGATCTTCTTCTTTATCCTTCTTTTTTCCCGCACTCCCATCAACTGCAGTAACTTGGACCTATCCCTGACAATCTTCTGACCAGCGTCAGCAACATGTGTGCACACATCTCCGACAGATGTGATAGACAGTTCCCATTGAACGTCCTTCCCCTCTACACCCGCGCACACACAACTACAACTACTCATACCGCTAACACGTCTAGCGATTCTCATGAACAGGTGACCAATAATTTGCCCAACAATAAACACAAATATTAACAGTATGTAGCCTAGGACGCTGATTGAGTCCTCTTTCTTCTCTTCGTTTTCGGTTATGGTCTTTGATCTTGTTGTTGTTGTTGTTGGTGCATTTTCTCCATTTATTGCAGCCGTTGTTGTCACATCACTATTATTATCTGTTTGTGTCTCAGGTGTTGTGTCTCCTAACATTACAGCAGTAGTTTTTGGCGGTACGACGTTTGGTTTCACGGGATCTAATTTGTCTCTGAGGTAGGTAACCAGAGGGAAGTTCCCAGCTTTGCATGCCGTTCCTGAAAAATCGTCCTCATCTAAGTTCATGAAAGATGCCCGCTAAACCCTAGGCTCTCATAAACTTTATCCTTTCACTTAAGGAGACTTTATCAATGTAACCAACTCACTCATCTCCGTGGACCAGGTAAGCACTTTTCTGAAGAGTATCAAAATATTCCTGGTATGAATCCACTAAAGCACAAATCTCAGGGTATGCCAGTCGGTTATCTATATTATATCTAGGCCCGCGCAGGACTTCACTGGTAATTCCTGCACCCGGATGAAAACTTGTCGGGTTTTTAAGTTGAACGTAATAGCCTAGTGCAATTACTCCCATCACTAATTTATTGTATGGCATTGACTTGCCTTTCCAGAATTGAATAGAATAGTTCAAATTATTTCTGTCGCCGGGGTAACCTGCTTTGTACTACAGTGGGGCGATAAATGATGCGGCAGTGTATGTTATCAGATATCTGCTGTTTACAAACACATAAACTACCACTTTATTAAGCTCCGGGACACCATATTTCTTGTTAATGAATTGAATTGAATTGAACTGAATTGATCTTTATATTCAAAGGGTAACAAATTGGGCGCGTAGGCCCGTCTTACATTCGGCCCTTCCAATCACTCGTCTTTCGTTCATCAACAGTGCATGATGCATTCACATAGGAAAAAAACATTGTCAAACAATGCATATTCTCATTCATAACCCGTCGATAGCACACCCGGTCATTGTTAGAAGCAACTTTGAGGAACTATCCTGGTCAATCACTTTCCTTAGGACCTGGAGCAGTTTTGGAAGAACCTTTTTACCGCTTTTGTCAATAGCCGTTTCCAAGTCAACGTTTATCCCATCAAATCCTTGATCTTTTACATATTTAATAGTCTTTTGTGAAAAGCTTTGGAAGGTTGCATCTATTCTGTTGAGGGATTCGAACGCTGCATCCTCCAACTGATAATATTGTGTTTGTCCAAGGTAGTTTTTTCTTTTCATCATTGAACTGTTAAAATCCACATAAATGAAGAGTATAATAGAAACCAGTTGAATTAGCTCAGTTGCCATGCATGCCATACTGCTGGTTTAGGATAATCATAGTAATAATAACTCCAACAATCCAATGGTACGCATATAATTCTTTTTGGCTCAATGAACTGTACAACCAAGAGCAACTGGAGCCGTAACTTGAAAGTGATGGACGAAGAAGACTCTTGACTTTAAATTATAATTCTCGCTGTTTAATTGTTACAACGTACACCGTTGGCTTCGACAAACACTACAATTCATTATTACTTAACAGCCTGTGACACCAGGCGGGGCTTAAGAACATTTGATATGAATATGCATGAATAGAAGACAAACCTGGTTTTCTAACTATCAGCCATTTGTTCTATTTCTCCGCAGACGACCTTCTGTCCATCCACTCAGTGTTGATCTCGCTGCTCTATGTGAAATATGTCTAGTTTCTCTGCCTGCAGGTTTGTTACTTTTGTGGCGATATCTTGTAGTATGTCTGTCACCTGTTCTTTCTCTGCTATTGTAACTCCAGCCACTGATCTTTATGCCAAAGCCACGCCAATGTTTCACTACTAAAATTTGCACTGCCTTCTCGATTCCATGTCCCCACAAGTATGTCTGATGTTACTCTGATTGCTATGTGACGTTTAGTTGTTTCAGCGTCCCTTAGTTTTTATCGTATTTTGGCGTCGAGGATTTCTCTCTAATTTATATGACGTCATTTCGTTTGCACTCACTATATGGCAATGCAGTTATCGAAATAATTCTCTCAGAATCCCAGGCTGTATTACTGGTGTCAGAGATGAACTGCACTGTCAAACAGATATCTGAATCACCCCTAGATCCCATGTTTATATCGTCTCAACGCGTTAGTTCTCACTGATACTGAATCTACGCGTTGTACGATGGAAAAACACAGCACTGGTGAAGATTTATGGATCAGAAATTGTTCAAGTAGGTATAGAATGTTTCTGAAAGCCCTAAATTTCAGCTATCACTGACCAATGCAATGGACTCAACGTTTAATACATGTTCCGACTAGAACAAAAACCTGTTTCGCCTGGTCCAAAGTTCGATTCTACACATCATTCTTGTCCATCATATGATGAAATGACGCAGTAAACAAGTATAATTGTAGTAACGGTGATTACTCAGAATTACTATCTCTGTACTTGGGACAACCCGATTACTGCTCGATCTCCTCTAGCAGAAGCCAGAGATGTGGATGCTGATTGTCCTTGTTGTGACTTGAAATATCACACCTCGAAATCGTTTTCAAAAATTTCATTGCTCGATTCCCCACTTCAACAGTTCCTTGTTAGATTCCCCACTTCAACGCTTCAATACTCTATTTCGTCTTCAACACTTCAATACTCGATTACCCACGTCGACACTTCAATACTCGATTACCCACGTCAACACTTCAATACTCGATTACCCACGTCAACACTTCAATACTCGATTACCACGTCAACACTTCAATACTCGATTACCCACGTCAACACTTCAATACTCGATTACCCACGTCAACACTTCAATACTCGATTACCCACGTCAACACTTCAATACTCGATGACCCACGTAAACACTTCAATACTCGATTCCCAACTTGAACAGTTCCACACTCGAGTCCCCAATGCAACAGTTCCATACTCGAGTCCCCACTTCAACAGTTCCATACTAGATTTTCCACCCCAACAGTTCCACACTCTATTCCCCACTCCAACATTTTATTGTTCGATTTTCCCACTCCAACAGTTCTATACTCTATTCCCCACCCCAACAGTTCCTCACTCTATTCCCCACTCCAACATTTTCTTGCTCGATTCCTCACTCCAACAGTTCCATACTCTATTCCCCACTCCAACAGTTCCATACTCGATTCCCCACTCCAACAGTTCCATACTCTATTCCCCACTCCAACATTTTCTTGCTCGATTCCCCACTCCAACAGTTCCATACTCTATTCCCCAATCCAACAGTTTCATACTCGATAACCTACTCCAACAGTTTCATCCTCTATTCCCCACTTCAACAATTCCATCTCGTTGATGGAAGGGCGAAGATGACACCATCACTCTTAAGCCTGAAATGTTTTACGAAACCACTTGGGATTGCTAAAAAAGAAAAGTTGAATGTATCGGTCGAAAGGCTCAAATATCGCAGCTCTACTGTAAACAGAAACAACTATGACGTTCAAAAAATAATATCCGAAGAACAAAGAAATAGTAGAATTGAGTTGAATTGTGTCCAGAACCGATATTACTCCACTCGGGATATTTCCATATGCGCCAAGCCTCGTCTTCAACAACCAGCGAAAAGTCCCAATAATAATGGTATCAGTAGCAGTCCGAATATGCGTTAGTCTGGCTGTTTCTACAGAGAACTGAGTGTCGGCCAGATCCTCTGGTCACTCCCTGCAGCACCATTATCTACAGCCCGTGATGATGGATCTGTTCTTCGACACTACACACGGATCCCAAAATGCCTTGACCACATCTGCCTTATATTGTACCAATTCACTCTTTGAAAATAAAGTTGATGAAAGTAATAAAAAAGGCAAGTGAAATATTTCGGCCAAGCTAAAAGACATAACAATCTCATAAAAACCCTATTGTAAGGCAAAGGTGTAGGCACGAGAGCAAGAGATAGACAACGATACAAGTGGGAAGATATCATCAAGAGATGAGCGGACAGCAATGTGACAGAATGTATAGTCAGTGCGAAAGACAGTTTTGGATATCTATTGCAGCCAACCTTCATTGTGGAGACGGCACATGAATGATTGATTGATTGTGCGAATACCCCACCCATGGTTCAGAAGAAGAAGAAGAAGAAGAAGAAGAAGAAGAAGAAGAAGAAGAAGAAGAAGAAGAAGAAGAAGAAGAAGAAGAAAATGAAACGGAAAGCGGCAGATGATTAATAACATCCTAACAACAGTAAGCTGTAAACTATAGATACAATGGATTTGAGCTCGTCACCTACAAACGAACCGCCGCTTTGCCGAATTAACATTTTAAAATTTTTCTGTTGTCTAGATTGTCCTCTGCACATAGATCTATCTACCCCCCCCCCCCCCCCACAATTATGATTTTCAACAGACAACAATGAGCTAGCATAACATAAACCCAGCCAAACTTCGTTACACAGGGAACACAGACGCCAAGGAACGTCTAAGAGACTGTCATCTGTCGACATCTATTTTATTCTGATAAATTACAAAATAAACACAGGCTTTCCATTAAGCAGGTACTTCAGCGACCAATGTCAGCTCAGATAAGATATACTCCACGAATCTACGTCTACGCCTTACAGAATATCGAGAAAATAGGACAAGTGCAACAGACAAACAAATTCCAACTGGGAGCTATACAATAGAGTGGAGACAATATTTCATTGGAATCTATATTTAGAGTCCTATATAAGAAGATCACAGCTGCATTTCAGTTCAGTTGTAGCTGAAGTGTTCAATGCATGGCTCTTAGAATTCAAACCTGATAACCCGGTAGACATCCATAGGTATACGTTTAAGACGAAATATCAAATTTCAATGTTTACAAACCCGCTTTCCACTGGCTCGCCCATGCGCTAAAGAGCCCCATAGGGGAAGCAAATTATAATAATACTGTAACCTACCATGCGTGTTGTAAGTGGCTACGAACTAGGGTTGGGGTGACACTGATAACTTCATCCTATAGAAAACATTAGCTGTAAATTACAAATAATCACGAACACGTTTACAGATGGATTGGTGTGAGATGGTTGATTGCCAAGAAATCACAAACAGCCGGATCATGCAGGGGTTTATATGCGACATCCTGTAAAGCAGTGGTTCTCAACCGGTGGGGAAATGAAGATTATTTCAAGATTGCGTTAATACAAGAACCGATTAGTTGATCTTGTTTTTCCCTTCATACTTTACGGTTCTGTACGTCTAACCCTTCTAAAATTCATTTTATAAAGTAAGTAGACCCACATATCACGTTTTATGTGGACGTCTAGACTTGTTTTAGTATGTGCTATTAAATTCATTGCTTGATCAAGAGACTTTAATATTTAGATACTGAAAGTAACTTGGACATCGAAGATGACTAACATTCATGTTTTGAAAAAGTGTGAGTGTTATGGCTCGTTTGGACCCATTGACTTTGCTTTTGCTTTATTATGGAATTGAGTTGATTGCTTGATTGGTGTAGGACTTTTCATTTTATACCTGTTGACAATGCCCTCTGGATCATCAATGTCCTTGCTATCGGTGACATCAGACCAGTGACTGCAACTATCCAGCTCTAGTGGGGATCTCTCACTTAAATATGTGTTTCGTTAGTGTGTGAGCTGTTTTCTTTAGCGCCTGGTTTGCAGCCTGGATTCAAACATCCCATACGGCTCATCTGGACCAACTCTATAACTAATGATTTGAGTCAAGAATCGACATCACAGCACTCGGGCCATTCCCCTACGGCTCCGTCCTCATGAGCAACAGCCAGCGAAGAGTCCCAATACTAATGGAACCAGTAGCGGTCCGATTATGTGTCCGTCTGGCCTTTCCTCGGAGTTTTGAGTGTCGACCAGATCCTCTGGTCACTCATTTTTAGCACCATTCTCACCAAGCCTGATGATCTACCTGTTCTTCAGCACTATACACACGATTCCAAAGTGCCCCGATCACATCTGACTTACAGTATGTAAGTGCGGTGCAGACCTAGCAAAACTTCGCCGGCTCTAGCACTAACTTATCTACACATTGACGAACATTCCTTGAATGGACCAACTGCCAAGACCTGCTGACACGTCCACGTCGTGCGTCCTGGGCAACAGGTCCCTTCGGGGACCTGGCTAAGATCAGTAGGATCGATGATTCCTCCGAAGCCGGAGAGTATTTGCCTGCATGGCGAGGAACCACCAGTCTGCACACCAATAAGCCAGACATTGGACAACGGATACTCACGCAACCCTCAGGTCCGGTATGACATCACAATGATGTTGGACAACACGATGTATCCATCCGACATACAGGACTTCACGCTGGAGTTCACAGCCAGCGAACACAAGCAAGCAAGCAAGCAATGGACCAACAGAATAGTGGTGCGTTTATAAAATACTAGCTGACACGGCCCGGCATCGCCCAGCTCCTGGTGTGGAGCATCTCATTTAATTCATATAAGTAGTCATATAAGCTCCCGTTCCCGTTCCCGACTGTCTGTCTGTCTGTCTGTCTGTCTGTCTGTCTGTCTGTCTGTCTGTCTGTCTGTCTGTCTGTCTGTCTGTCTGTCTGTCTGTCTAATCATTTATTGGTTGCAGTTAGAACAACCTTAGATAAACGAAGACCAACTTACAAAAAGAAAGAGCACTTGAAAGATCTTTACATCTTCCCCAACAATTAACTTGGGTAAATGGAGCGGCGGCAGCAGCAGCAGCAGAAGAAGAAAAAGGAGGAGTAGGAGCTGGGAGGAGGAAGAGGGAGATGGAGGAGGGAGAGGGAGGAAGAGATAGGTTGAGAGAGGAGGTGGAGGGAAGAGGAGGGAGGAGGAAGGAGTAGAGAGGAATAGGAGGGAGGAGGAGGGATTAGGAGGAGGAGAGAGGAGGGAGGAGGAGGAGGTAGGAGAAGGAGGAGGAGAGAGGAGGAAGGAGGAGGAGGGGAAGAGGAAGAGGGTAGGAGGAGGAAGGAAGAGGAGTGATTAGGAGAAGGGAGGAGGGCGAGGAGGTAGGAGGAGGAAGAGGGAGGAGGAAGGAGGAGGAGGAAGGAGGAGGAAGAGGTAGGAGGAGGATGGAGGAGGGAGAGGGAGGAGGGGAAGAGGAAGATTGTAGGAGGAGGAAGAGGAGGAGGAGCAGGAGGATTATAACGCATATGCCTGTAGATAACTGTACTGAAAAGGTGGGTCTGTCTATCTATCTGACCCGGCGTGGCTTCGCCCAGCTCCTGGCTGGTAGCGTCTCATTAAATCCATACAACAAAAAAAAGGTAACTTAAAAGAATGTCCTTCCACACACCATCCATTATTTTTAATGAAAACTGTTTCTAATCACCTACATGACTGTAGATATCTTCTTAAGCATAAAAAGATGAGTTACAATGTTATGCATTATGCATTATTTTTATGAAAACGTTGAAAATGCCTTAAAGATTGTATCATTATTTATTATAACTCATATGCCTGTACATAACTATAGACAAAGAG
>OY992897.1:31980153-31982653 GCA_963921405.1 Cepaea hortensis
GAAAATTTTCACGTATTTAAAATAGATCCATTATTTTTATGAAAACTTTGAAAATGCCTTAAAGACTATAATCTGTCTCTCTTGTTTAGTTAGTTAGTTGCATATCCCTTACACGACGTCGCAGTCAACCTCAGCATTATTTTACTGTTTGTGATTTCTTGGCAAGTTTACGTTCAGTAGTTTGCCATTGATTTCTGAAAGACTGCCACTCATACTATTGTATGAAAACCAACGCAAGGCAGTCTGCTTCCAAAACGCCTGCAGCTGTGTTTGGAATGCGGTATGCAGAATTGCTAATTGCATTCGTAACACATTCGCCATAGCTACTTAATTCGTAATCACGTTAAAATCACTCCCCTGTACTAATATTATATAAATTATCATGAGGCGAGGATGTATATCGCCACCGCCTCTTGGGCTCTCCTTTCGGGATGTTCCTTTCACGGCATCTCAACCCAGACTGCCCGCCCTTCAGAGTCTTTTCGACTCTTTGGCATGTGTTTATCACATTTTTATCATAGGCCACGTTTTCATCATAGACCACCTTTTTAATGTGGGCCACGTTTTCATCATTGAACACGCTTTCACCATCAACCACGCTTTCATCATGGACACGCTTTCATCATGGACCACGTTTTCATCATGGACCACGCTTTCATCATGGACACGCTTTCATCATAGACCACGTTTTCATCATTATGGACCACGTTTTCATCATGGACCACGTTTTCATCATGGACCACGCTTTCATCATCATGGACCACATTTTCATCACGGACCACGCTTTCATGGACCACGTTTTCATCATGGACCACGCTTTCATCATAGACCACGCTTTCATCATTATGGACCACGTTTTCATCATGGACCACGTTTTCATCATGGACCACGTTTTCATCACGGACCACGCTTTCATAGACCACGTTTTCATCACGGACCACGCTTTCATCATGGACCACGCTTTCATCTTGGACCACGTTTTCATCATGGATCACGCTTTCATCATGGACCACGCTTTCATCATGGACCACGCTTTCATCATGGACCACGTTTTCATCATGGACCACGTTTTCATCATGGACCACGCTTTCATCATTATGGACCACGTTTTCATCATGGACCACGTTTTCATCATGGACCACGTTTTCATCTTGGACCACGCACTCATGGACCACGCTCTCATCATGGACCACGCTTTCATCATGGACCACGCTTTTATCATGGACCACGCTTTCATCATGGACCACGCTTTCATCATGGACCACGCTTTCATCTTGGACCACGCTTTCATCATGGACCACGCTTTCATCTTGGACCACGCTTTCATCATTATGGACCACGTTTTCATCATGGACCACGCTTTCATCTTGGACCACGCTTTCATCTTGGACCACGCTTTCATCATGGACACGCTTTCATCATAGACCACGCTTTCATCATGGACCACGCTTTTATCATGGACCACGCTTTCATCATGGACCACGCTTTCATCATGGACCACGCTTTCATCTTGGACCACGCTTTCATCATGGACCACGCTTTCATCTTGGACCACGCTTTCATCATTATGGACAACGTTTTCATCATGGACCACGCTTTCATCTTGGACCACGCTTTCATCTTGGACCACGCTTTCATCATGGACACGCTTTCATCATAGACCACGTTTTCATCATGGACCACGCTTTCATCATTATGGACCACGTTTTCATCATGGACCACGTTTTCATCATGGACCACGCTTTCATCATTATGGACCACGTTTTCATCATGGACCACGCTTTCATCATGGACCACGTTTTCATCATGGACCACGTTTTCATCATGGACCACGCTTTCATCATTATGGATGTCACGTTTTCATCATGGACCACGTTTTCATCATGGAACCCGCTTTCATCATGGACCACGCTTTCATCATGGACCACGTTTTCATCATGGACCACGCTTTCATCATCATGGACCACGTTTTCATCATGGACCACGTTTTCATCATGGACCACGTTTTCATCTTGGACCACGCTTTCATCATGGACCACGTTTTCATCATGGACCACGCTTTCATCATCATGGACCACGTTTTCATCATGGACCACGTTTTCATCATGGACCACGTTTTCATCATGGACCACGCTTTCATCATCATGGACCACGTTTTCATCATGGACCACGCTTTCATCATTATGGATGTCACGTTTTCATCATGGACCACGTTTTCATCATGGAACCCGCTCTCATCATGGACCACGCTTTCATCATGGACCACGCTTTTATCATGGACCACGCTTTCATCATGGACCACGCTTTCATCATGGACCACGCTTTCATCTTGGACCACGCTTTCATCATGGACCACGCTTTCATCTTGGACCACGCTTTCATCATTATGGACCACGTTTTCATCATGGACCACGCTTTCATCTTGGACCACGCTTTCATCTTGGACCACGCTTTCATCATGGACACGCTTTCATCATGGACCACGTTTTCATCATGGACC
>OY992897.1:31987653-32112653 GCA_963921405.1 Cepaea hortensis
GATAGATTAGAGGGAACACATTGCCCGGGATCAGGGCAGGATAGATGATAGAAAAGGGGGACTATTAACTAGTCCTCACACGAAGGCGTTGACCAGATAGTTAGCACTACTGGTCACGACGGAATCACGCCTGCGTGATAGCCACGATTAGCACTCAACAAAAGACAGCTAATAGAAGCGTGCTAACTGACCTAGCACGCAAAGAGCCGAAGGACGCATGAAGGTCCTTCCACGTGGCGTGTAGCGACGCGAGTGAAGGAAGTCAGACTGGGGACTGACTTTGTAGTGTGCACATCGTATAGAATAGATATGTGTTTTCGTATAGCCTAGTAGATAGAGATTAGCTATAGGGTTTAGGAAAACTAGTGATAGAGAACATTGTGACTTTATGTGTGATTAGATAGCGACTGTTTTGCAATTGTAAAGAGCCAACGGCAATAAAATGTACCATTTCATTCCTCGCACACGACTTGCAAGTTTCTTGTATGGTGTGGGAGAAGTAATCCGATGATGCCTGAAACATGAGTTGTTGACAGGCAATAGGATTAAATGTGGTGTCAGAAGTGCGGCTTGAACCTGAGTTCAAGCTATAACACTTACCCACGGCTCTAGACTAGGTTTACGGATAGGATATTACAAAGATTAAATGTTTAATTTGTGTCAGTGACGATGACGTATGCAGACTAGATCGAGTTGCCAGCAGAATTGTGCCTATCGTGATGAAATAATGTTTATGTGTGCTTATTAGAATGTTATTATATTTAAATAATGTGTTTTTCAAAGTTGTAAGTATCCATATTATGTTCTTCTTTCATTTATTTATGTAATTATTTATTTGTTTTTGAATAATTGTCAAAAATGATTCATGGCGGAGCAATACAGAGGTCAGCGACAGTATTGATTTTTGCAAGCTAAAAATAGCGCTGCGCCTGTGACGTGGCACGATTGACAAGCAGTTGGGCCTCGCCACTTGGAATCAGCATTTCAGTGTTTACAAACTGCCAAGTTGCTGCCTGCCTGAATCTTTACGATATATTAACTATTATTTGTTTATTTAAGTTAGAGAATGAATATATTTATTTATTTACACATTATTATTATATTTATATTTATTTAAAAGCAGTTATTGAATTTTTTTTTCGTACTTTTCGATTTGTTTACCGTCACGAGGGCACTACTTTCGGCTATGCAAATTAGATTGGGTCTGCACCATTCTTCCATAGATTAAACTAGGTTAGTAACGAAAGACAAATTACTGTAGAACGAAGACAGGACATTGACATTAAATATTAATTAATCGATATTCTGTTTGTTCGTGGGCATGTCAGTGTCATTGTACCAATTTGTCAAAAATCTATTTTTCGTTTACGAGTTGTTAATTGTTGCTGCTCTGTAAACCAGGGTGAACAACAGCTGATAGATAACGTGAGTGTATGCCGATGTGCCAAACGAGGTGACCTGAGTAGAAAACTCGTGTGTATTCCGGGGTGCCAAACAACGGGACCGGTGTTGCTGACGGGTTGTTCCTTGTTCTCGGGAACATTAAGATGAGTAAAACCTACGTTTTTGGCATGCATTGTGATTAATAGTGCATCTCTTTTTCAGCGTGTATTGTATGAACAGACTTTGTGCTCTAATTTTTTGGAGAATACAATTTTCCAGATTGTAAACAAAGAGTACAATTTGTAGTGCTCAGATATTAAATAACATAGCATATTAAAGAAAAATAACTGAGTGAAGCAGTCAGTTCAGGTCAACGCGAGCCAATTACCCAACAACATGGCTACTCTAGCTGACTTCATTAAAGCAGGCAAAGAATTGCAATACACAGGTAAAGAGCTAGAACAATATGCGGATCAAAAATTTAAAGAAGCAAAGGATGCAGAGAGAGATGAACGCGCACAGGAAAGACAACACCAGATACAACTAGCTGAGATAACAAAACAAAAAGAAGTGCAAATTAAGCAACAACAATTAGAACATGATAAGAATATTAAGCAACAACAATTAGAACATGATAAGAATGTTAAGCAACAACAATTAGAACATGATAAGAATGTTAAGCAACAACAATTAGAACAAGATAAAGAATTAAAACAAAGAGAATTAGATCTAAAGCAAAAGGAGATAGATGAAATGGCAAGAGTTAAGGAAAAACAAATACAAGTAGAATCAGAGACACAGTTAAAGATGAAAGAGATGGATGTAGACTCACACGCAGAGATCTCTGCCACTAAACTTAAAAGTCAACAAGAAGAAAATAAGTTCAACAAATACAAAAATATTATCAAACCATATTGTAAAGACGATTCAATATCTGCTTGGACAGAAAATGTCGAGTATCAGTTTAAATATCACCAAGTTCCTTTAGAGATGTGGGCTATGATTTATATGAAGAACCTGAGTGGTGAGCCCCTTAAAGTGATAGAATCTATACCAACCGATCTTAGATCTGACTACTAATACATCCGTGATAGGATTATGCAACACTTTTTACTTGATGCCCCTGGGTATCAGGTTCAGTTCTCAAATTTAAAACCTAAACCTACTGAGACTTTCATTGACTACGTTTCAAATGTTCAAAGTGTACTAAATAGGTGGCTTAAAGCAGCTAACATAGGAAAAGACTTTGATAGATTGAAAAACTTAATAACTATGGATAAAGTAATATCCACGATACCATCCTCTTTTGCTAAATTTTTGTAGCAGTCAGACATTGAAACCATAGAACAGTTTGAAAAGAAAGGGTCTGCATATTTTTCTTCAAACAGAAATATTTTTAAGACTTCAAATGACTCTGAAATAGTTTCCTTTGTAAAAGATCAATCTAAAAACTATCAGAGCAATAGAAAACCATTTAATAAATTTGACAAGAAAGATAGAAAAATTTCAAAATGTATCCACTGTCAACTTTTACATGACACTTATTCAATGTGTGACAAATCGCCAAGTTATCCGGCACATCTTGAAAATGTTATTAAGAAGCAACAGAACAAAAGATCTGCATACCGGCGTGCCATCAAATGTTTTTTTTTGGTTCCAGCTACGGCCATTATTCAAATAAGTGCCTAGGGCGCCAACGTATGAAAGCCAACAATGCTATTTTACTTGATACATCTTCTGATAGTGGTAGTGAGACTGAGTGTGATGTTGAAAATGAATTACCTGTTAACCAAACTGAAGAGGTGTGTGGTGTAAACGATATGTTGAGTTTTGACAGTTGTGAGCGATGTCACCAATTTCATGCTGACGGAAAATTAGAATGTGGACATACAGTTCCATTCTCATCTGAGAGTGTGAATGCAGCCTTAGCCTCCAGAGGCAATTTAGAGTTCCACAATGCAATGGTCAATGATAGACCATGCCAATGTTTGCTGGACAGCGGTAGTACCCTTATTGGTCTCAGAAAGGAACTGGTGAGTCAAGAGGATTATATAGGTGACTCTGTCAAATGCCGAACCTTTTCGGGTAACATTAAAATTTACCCTTTGGCCAAAGCCCGTATTAACACTCCTTTCCTTTCGGGTACATTTACTTGTGCTGTACTTGACAACCCTTAATTTAATTCTGGGTTGCTTACCCCAACTAAAACAATGTACTAGCGATGAAATAACTGCATGGAACCAACTGAATGCAGTTAATGCAACAACAAGAGCAGACACTATAAAACATCAAGACACGCTACAAGATGAGAGACTACTGGTGCTTTCTCCATCTAGCACTGATGATACCAACAGACAAAAATTCATAGAACAGCAGAAAGCTGATCCTAGTTTGTCTCCTTATTTAAAAGTATTGAAAGAACGAGCAAAAGTGACAAAGAACGCATCATGGTTCTTCAGATTAAATAATGGCATTCTTACTAGATATTATACTACTGGTAACCATGAGATTCAGCAAACGGTGTTACCTGTACAACATCGCATAACTGTGCTAAAGATTGCACACGAGTCACCGTTTGCTGGCCATCTTGCATATGACAAAACCAGGGCCAGAATTCAGACTCATTTTTATTGGCCAGGTTTTTGCAATGATATTAAATTATTTTGTCGTTCGTGTAATGTCTGTCAACAGTTAGTACGAAAGGGTAAACATGCTACAGCTGAAGTACAACCTTCTACACTGGCTTCTAGGCCATTTGAGAGTGTGGCGGTAGATATTGTTGGACCCCTGAATCAGGTGTCCAGCAAAAAAAATCGCTTCATATTAACGATGGTCGACCTATGTACAAGGTGGGTTGAGGCAGTAGCTTTGAAGTACATCACCTCCAAAGATGTTGCCAATGTATTTCTACACCTGTTCTCACGATTCGGATTTCCACGGACCATTTTATCCGATCGTGGAACTCAATTCATATCGGCTGCAACGCAAGCCCTTACAAAAATGTTAGGGATTAAACAACATTTCACGACAGCGTACCATCCAGCCAGCAATGGGATAGTAGAAAAAATTAATGGAGATCTTAAACATATGCTGGCTAAGGTAACAGCAGAAAACCCAGCTGATTGGGATACACTGTTACCAACAGTGCTGTTCGCCTATCGGGAGATTCCCCATTCAAGCACGGGTTTCTCACCGTTTGAATTAGCTTACGGGGCTAACCCACGTGGACCCCTAACCATTTATCATCAGGCAATAACAAATTCTATTCAAATTCCCGAACCAAAAACACCTTATGAAATGGTGACTGAAACACGAGATAAAATCATGAAATCGTGTATTATAGCTAAGGCAGCTTTGGAGAGGAAGGGTCAAATCTACCGCCAATATGCCAACAAAGGGGCGAGAACAATTGAACTTGAACCAGATCAAGACATACTTCTCTTGCTTCCTGACAAACGAAATTTATTATTGACTTCATGGCAAGGGCCATTCAAGGTGGTACGTAAAATTTCAGATGTTGACTATGAAATATCAATAAACGGAAACTTAAAGATATTCCATGTCAACATGTTGAAACCTTACTATTCACGACAAGAGACAGAAGTAGAGACAGACGAACACAGTGCACCCACACCTAGTGATCAGACGACAGACATACACAACGCAACTACACTAGTTAGCGAGACTGGCATATCCGACGAGCATACACTTAGCGAGAATACAGAATACACACTTAGCACTACCACCGTACTGAATCAGGTAGACGACGACGGAATGGAACTACCAGTTCCTATTGTAGACAAGACTGCTACATTAGATAGCATACATATAGAACAGGGACTAACAGACAGTCAACGACGACAATTAGTAGAATTAGTGACGGAATACAAAGACATATTCTCTGACATGCCAGGTAGGACGGACAGGATCGAACACTCCATTCTTCTTTCGGACTATTAAATGCAGGCCGTACTCAATCCCACTAAGCTATAGGGAAAATCTAAATAAGGAAATTCTGAATTTAGAGGCTAGTGGGATCATCCAGAAATCCACCTCTGAGTACTCTTTTCCAATTGTTCTAGTTAAGAAGAAAGATTCTACAATTCGTCTGTGCGTGGACTATCGAAAGCTCAACAACGTCACCAAGATCGACGCAGAGCCAATTCCTTCCTGCGAAGATCTTATTCTTGACATGTCCACCTCCAAAATCTTTTCTAAATTAGATCTCACTAAGGGATATTGGCAGGTCCCTATGCAGTCTCAATCCATCCATCTTACTGCTTTTTCAACACCTTTAGGACTTTACGAGTGGCGTTTTCTTCCTTTCGGACTTCGAAACGCTCCTGCCACTTTCGTACGCTTAACTAGAGATCTACTTCATGGAGTGACGAATACAAAGACCTATATAGATGATATATGTGTCCATACTGATGCCTGGACAACACACCTACTGAAACTGAGACATGTCTTTAATAGGTTGCGACTCTTCGGGCTCACTGTCAAACCGAGCAAAGTCGAATTGGGCCTAAAAGAAATTGATTTTTTGGGTCATGTCATTTCTCAAGGTCAACTAAAGACTGACCAGAAAATTATTACCAAAATTATGAATCTGACCATGCCTACCACCAAGAAACAGGTCAGAAGCCTTTTGGGGTTAGTGAATTACTATAGTAAATTTATTCCAAATTTAGCGGAGATTACAAGTGTATTTTCCAATGTTTTAAAAGCTTCTGTAAAATTGGATGTCAAAGATGCATTATTAATTTCTGCATTGTCAAAATTGAAAATTTTGTTTAGTAATGTTCCAATCCTCCGCTTGCCTAATCCGAGGCTCGTTTATTATCTTAGGACAGATGCCAGCAGGATCTCCATCGCTGCAGTACTAGGCCAATTTTATGAGGGCATCTTCCATCCGATTTGCTACGTGAGCCGTAAGATCACACCCACCGAGTCCAGATATTCCATATCCGAGTTGGAAGCCTTAAGCGTCATCTATGCGGTGAGAAAGCTGCATCGATTTCTGGCGGGTGTGCACTTCATTGTCCAGACTGACAACTCCCCAATAACGGTCATACAGAGTGGTGTACATCGAAATGACCGAATATACAGGTGGTCGCTAATACTACAAAATTACACCTTTAGTATAGAACATATTAAGGGGAAAGATAACATCTTGGCTGATACCCTTAGTCGACCATCTGATGTAGCAATACCAGAAATTTCCACATAAGAGTGTAGAGTAATAGATGTTAATTTAGTACAGTCAAATATTCTATGTGAAATATGTTAGAAATACATGGATATTATGTGCTGAACTAAGTACCAAAAACATTGACCTGCTATGTGTCCGTAGACATCAAAAGTAAGAACTTTACTCTGGGAACAAATATATCACCTTGTGAACTAGGACAGCTTATTACTTGCTAAGCTCCATATATGTTCCAGTGAATTAGGTGTGTTAAACAGAGAAAAAACAGTGTCAGATGATTATATACATACAGACACGACAACAGTGGTCTACTTTACAAACGAACTCTACAGGTGCAATACCCATAGAACAATTATGCCTGTGTAATGGATTTCAAATACCCAGAACAATTGTATAGATATTATGCCAATGAAAGCATGTTTCTGAACATTAATGGCAATGACTAACCTGAGGTATTTAAAGACCATGTATATATAAACTTAATGTGATATGTATCATAATGTTTTAATATAGTGATAAAATATAGATAGATTATGTCATTTTAATTTATAGTTAGATTTAAATAATATAATACTTTTTCATTTTAGTTTAGATAGATTATTAATTTGCCCATTTATTTAGCTTTAAAAGTAGATTAGGATAGTAATTTAAACATGACAACTAATTATAAGAAGTTTAGACAGGAATAGTATCATTCAGTTTATTATATTTCACTTTGTTTCATTTCATTTGATTTCATTCCATCTTAACCAATCCATTTAACAAACGTTATCATTTAGTAGTATGATTAGGTTACACCATAATAGAATAGAAATATTATACACTTAAAGATACATCATTTACACCATATAGAATAAGAATATCAATCATATAGGTTTTTTCATGTAAAAACATTAGTTAGAATATCACCCATTTTAGAAAGGGACGTAACTTATTAAATTTCACATTACCCATTTCACAAAGGGACATAACTCATCTCACATCAATTTCATCTCACATAGGTAAATTACATCCCTTAAATTAGATAAATATTAGGAGTAATGTAAGCTTATTTTAGGATTAATATGACAGATAGATTAAAATAGGCAACGCATTAAATGTATATTTATAGAACTAGTATTAGTATGTCAGTATCTAGAGTAATATTTCAGTAGAATAGAGTGGTTAATAATACCAGGGTACAAACCATCAACCCTTTTTTCTTACATGTAAATATGTTGTAAATACTTGACGTGTGCAACGGTTGATGCACAGTCATTAGGCTCAACTCTGTCAAACTGAGCCAAACTTGTACAGTGTCACTCCAAGGTTTTTAAATAACTATGAGGGTAAAAGATGCGTGACAAAAATGAGAGTGAAAGTTATGTGACAGAAATGAAGGTAAAAGATGTGTGACAAAGGTGAGGGTGAAAGATGTGTGACAAAAGTGAGGGTAAAAGAAGTGTGACAGAAATTAGGATGAAAGATGTGTGACAGAAATGAGGGTAAAAGATGTGTGCCAATAGTGAGGGTAAAAGAAGTGTGACATAAGGGAAGGTTAAAGATGTTGACAGAAGTGTGAAAGTGAGAGCGAATGTAAAATATACAGGAGAGAGTGAGAACAGTCAGCGGATTTTTTCTGCCGCTCAACAGGACTTTTTATTTTTGTTGTCGTCAAATGTTGGTTTCAATGTTGAAAATGTGTTGTAATGAATGTATTTTGTGTAGTTTAGTAAAGGATCTTAGTGAAAGTATTTTGAGTCTCATAAGACAGAAACGTAGTCACAGATTTGTATTATACACATGTTTGTGACCACAGTTAAATGAATTATGGCACTTGAAAAACTAACTTACATATACATGATAGTTAGATACACATGTTAGAGGGTAGATTATACGTTTAATTACATCCAAACACACAAACAACCAGAAAAACAAACATATAAATTGCATACACTTTTATTAGATCAAAGGGAGATAACTCCGGGTCAGGGGACATAATAGACAACGAAACACTAACTTAACAGTGAAATATGACTTTACACGCGGAAGCGAGATAGGTAAAGCCTGTCGCTCACAGCTTGTGTAATGGTTGTTTAATATTATATGGGGGACATGAAGCAATTCATGTGTTGACCTTCAGAAAGTCAACTTTGTATGGGTAGTGAGTTAATTTACTATTTGAGGGCAGGTCTTATAAGACAACGGTCCGGTTCAGACATACCTCTAATTAATATAATATTGCGATTGAGAAGAGGGCTCACGCCAACCAGACAAGTTTGTGGCGATTGCCAGTAGCCAAGTAAAGTGATGCTACATTGTGACATTAGTCAGTAGGTCTATTGAGTAGCCCAAAGCCAGGTTATCTACAGTCTTTGACAAAAATTAGACACACTAATTTTTTAGAAACCCCTTGCGTCACAACCAATGAGTCAAAGTTGATGACGCAACACAGGAGGGGAGGGTGTGTGTCAAAGACTGAAACAGGAGGCAGGAAGCCTGCCTCATGATAGAACACCACCGGGACGTGGGGTCAACCTCAGATAGATTAGAGGGAACACATTGCCCGGGATCAGGGCAGGATAGATGATAGAAAAGGGGGACTATTAACTAGTCCTCACACGAAGGCGTTGACCAGATAGTTAGCACTACTGGTCACGACGGAATCACGCCTGCGTGATAGCCACGATTAGCACTCAACCAAAGACAGCTAATAGAAGCGTGCTAACTGACCTAGCACGCAAAGAGCCGAAGGACGCATGAATATCCTTCCGCGTGGCGTGTAGCAACGCGAGTGAAGGAAGTCAGACTGGGGACTGACTTTGTAGTGTGCACATCGTATAGAATAGATATGTGTTTTCGTATAGCCTAGTAGATAGAGATTAGCTATAGGGTTTAGGAAAACTAGTGATAGAGAACATTGTGACTTTATGTGTGATTAGATAGCGACTGTTTTGCAATTGTAAAGAGCCAACGGCAATAAAATGTACCATTTCATTCCTCGCACACGACTTGCAAGTTTCTTGTATGGTGTGGGAGAAGTAATCCGATGATGCCTGAAACATGAGTTGTTGACATTATACATAATACAATAAAGATATATTTATGAGATCATCACATCATAGATCCACTCTTAACTATACTGTATAGGCATGATGATGTAAGAGACAGCAATAGTACACCTGTGCATAGTCAAGTAACTCGTCTGGGCTACAGATAGCCCCCTAGCACCAGAGTCGACTGTATGACTCTGTCAAAGCATCCTTCGCCTGGTGCTAGTCCACTCCGGTTCCACCTTCCATCATCAATCAACAAATACACCTACTTCCCGTTCAGTGTAGTGATTACTTTATCTAGGAGGTACCCAGCCGGACATCTCCTTCCAAACATACTCACCAATTAACCAATCCCTTCACCCATGGATTGATCAACTACACACATTAATAACTATATGACCATAATAAATTATACTCCTTATAATTCATTACTATAGTATTAACCAAGGATAACTCATGAATTGTTAAACTTAAATAACAAACTCATATCACAGCCATCGCTCCGTCCTGGGACCCCTGTCCCAGAACCTGAGTTGCCTTTTATTATCTGACCTTCCATTCAGGTCGGTCACCTCTGTGCCGGTCGAGCACAGCTTTGGTGGCCATCCACCAATACACTTTCCCACAGCTACTGTGTGTCCCGTGCATCTTGTCCCGTGACGACTTAGGTCACGTCATCCAATGTAGCAAGGCTTCCAGCCTCTCCTCTACCAAAACTCAGCTCCTCATTTTGGGGGGTTCATTCCCCTAACATACTACTCCTACTTCACGGCAGTACCTCAAGTACTCCATGAACAGAGTCAGGTTTCTGGAAGAGTAGAACAATAGAGACAGACCCGGTTCGGTTCCTATCTTGGATCTACCTAGACGCAACGGCCTCGAATTACAGAGCGCCGCATCACTCTCGGTCGGGTATGTTCAACCATCGGATAAGCACTATCGATTTGGGTTGGACCTGCAACCTAACGGGTCGGGTGGACCAGCTTACTTCCCAGTCGGTTGACTAGACATACGCAAGATTGAACACGCACGGTCCCTCTAGCGGACGGGCATGTAAACAAGCAGTGACAATAGGTCTCATAAATACTTCCTATCAACTGTTATCCAATAAATGTAACGCCATTCTTCCTACGTGGACTAACACTGGTACCATTACACCGCAAATACTTACCTGCCGATCTTTCCCATGAATCACACCTTGATTCCAAGAATAATCACCACCACTGATCTAACATCTAAGTTACAATCCTAATCTCACGAAGCAAATTATACATCTATAATAATCACAAGCCCTAACTTATCATTATTAACAGCATCAACATTTCTATGTAATGAATGACAAACAACCTGCCTTGCGTGTGTAATTACTAAACCAAACAGGTAACTGCTACACACTTGGTAAAGTACCGGAATCTTCCTTACACAAAGCAGTGATAATAGCATACATATCACTAACCATGCAAATCATTTGTAAACTAACAGTTTAGAATTCTATCAATCTACAAACAAAGGTTTTACACCAGTACTAGAAAGAACACACGTTCCGGCCTATTGTGTATACACACTCCCAGCTGTTGTGCAGGCCGGCCCCGTCTGTCAACACATTACCTAGCCGATCGATAATCGCTAATTAAAAATGCAGACGGCCGGCGGTAAATTTATGCGCTTCGCGAAGACGACCTCGGTCGGCAAATCATTCTCTCGGGAAGGTAGGCACGGTACAAGGACAACAGTTAAACAATAGACAAAGTATTCAACTGACCTGTGATTCACAATCACAATCTTGACTGCTGATGTCCCGCTCTGGCTGCGAACACTGACATCAAATTTCAGCAGCACATTTCTGTGATCTGTCTACGCTTAGGTCCGACTGGCGACTGATCACAACCAACTAAGTGCGTCGTCACAATGCCTTCACCGGCCGAGTGAATTCCATGAGCCACGGAAAAGTCCTGGGTCACGGATATTTCCACAATCCCGTGTTCCATGAGGCAATTGTGAGTCTAGCGTGATCTCGACCACGTACGCACTTACTGGGGAACATTCTAGATTTCTCTAGAAATAACCAGAATAGTGATGTCACGCACTACTTTCGACGGGAAACCCCCTATTTATTGTTACTAATTCCAGGGAGACTAACCCTTCGCCATCCCATCAAAGAGATATAACTCAGAGACCAGACTATCTGCAGTCGTTTCGTCACAGGGGTTACACCTGGTTTTGGTTCTTATCCGAGGAGGCTAGATGTGCAAGCCACTAACCTCGTTAGCCTCCTCAGCATGACTCACTTTCGGGCTCCTTGTATCAGATTTGAACTGCGGTTCCTCATCATGGCCTGCTAACACACTAATATGCCTCACCGCCGATGTTCAGCTCCAGAACCCCGCTTGCACACCGCACTGGTGTCTGAGCTTAGATGCTTGCTGCTTGATTGCTTGTGTTCGTTGGCTTGAGCTCCAACGCCAAGTCCTGTATGTCGGATGAAGACATCCTGTTGTCCAACATCAGTGTGATGTCATACAGGACCCGAGGTTTGCGTGAGTATCCGTTGTCCCATGTCTGGCTTATTGGTGTGCAGACTGGTGGTTCCTCGCCGTGCAGGCAGACACTCTCCGACTTCGGAGGATCTGAGCTTAGAGAAGGGAAGAAGAGTTTTACAACACGTTTCCCGTGGAGATGGTACTTTGGTAACAGATCGGAAGGGAGGTCTCCCATTCCACCTCACCGCGATAGATGCAAGCCTGTTTAAGGGCTAAGGTCAAATGGAAGACAATGCATCTTACTTAGGAATTAACACGCATAGTTTTTCAGCGCATACACACCTAATGAATGAACGAACGAACGACTGAATGAGCGAGCGAACGAATGAAGGAGCGAACGAACTAACGAACGAACCAAAAAACGAAATCAATCAATCAATTAATTAATACAACACCCATACAATCATCCGACCAATACACCAACCAAGCAACTAGTCACCCAATAAATCAATCAACCAACCATCTAATCAACCAGGAAAATCAACCAACCAGTCAAACGCCTAATCAACAAACCAAGCAATCAACTAACCAATCAACTAACCAACAAAACCAGTCAACCAACCAAACAACTCACCAACCATCGAATCACCCACCCACCCACCCAACCAACTAACTAGCCAACAAGTAACTTATTTTCTCCACTCCTTTTGATGATTGACTCCAAATGATTCGACTCATTCTAATGATATCATTTCTTCTTCGTGGTTCCAAATGTTGCTGTATGTAGCCGGGGCGCAGTGTTGGGGTGAGCGCCCAACCTTGCTTAAATATCCCAAATGACTCGTGAATACATAACCTCTGCAACAAAAGTCCAACCCCTGGCCTTCACGTGGCGGAACTGTTTTAACCAACAGGAGAAGGGGCGAGGGCGAGTTTCTGGCACCGAAAAATAACCAGTATGCTCGAGATGTGTATGCACGTACATGCATGCGCAGACACATGTGTGCGCGCGAATACATCTAAACTCGAGTAAGACCACAGTCTTCTCTAGCAAAGGAAAGGTGCTGAAGACGGAGGCAACCAGCCAGGAGGCGCACCACAGAAATCATGATGCTATGCAATTACGCAAAATGGAATATGTCGACTACCGCTAAATGTTATGGTGCTCGCTCTGCTTTGGACCCCCAGACATGTGCAGTGCCGGGCCCTATGTCTCGAAATGGTCCAACCACAACTACTGGAGGTCCTTCTCAGATGTCCTGTTGAGCCAGGGGACCTGAGAATAGAATGGCTAGCCATAATAAACAAAGACTTAAAATAATGCACTGAAATGCAGAGGGAGTCAGCAACCAAAAAAAAAAAAAAAAAAGAATTAGAAAGCATCTTGGACCAAGAAAAAGTAAGCGTATGTTGCTTGCAAGAAACTCACCTCAACGAAAATATAGCCTTCAAAATCAGAGGCTACCAGTGTTACCGATCTGACCGAAAGGACAGACGAAAAGGTGGGATACTGACCCTTGTAAGAAACAACATCATGGCTTCCCAAATCGAAGTCTACATGGAAGGGGCTGAGTATCAGACACTTAAACTTAAGACAGGCAATACAGACCTGCATCTAACCAATTAATACTGTCCAAGTGACCGCCCACAGGCACTGGACGCACTACCATTAAAAGAAAACATGATTGTATGTAGCGATTTCAACTGCCACTCGCAGAGCTGGGGCTATGATCACATGGACCAGAGAGGAGAGAGACTGGAAGACTGGCAAGATGAGAATAGATTCATCTTGATTAACAAGCCGTCCGACCCATATACTTTCTACTCGAGGTCATGGCACACTACAACTACATCTGATCTGGCTTTTCATTCACCAGACCTGGAGTGGAAAATTACACGAATTGTTGGGAAACAACTTGGTGGCAGTGACCATTGGCCAGTCTTTCTAACTGTAGAAAATGAGCTTGTAAGTGAAAGCAGCACCCTCTTGAGGTGGAACTACAAGAAAGCAGACTGGGCAATGTACAAGCATCGCACCAGCATACTGGTTAGAAACCTGAACACTGAGAAAGACATAAATAAAGTAGTTGAAGAGTTTGGGATATACATACTAAAGGCAGCGCGAGAAACAGTACCAAGAGGAGCCCGTGAACAATAAACACCCTACTGGAGTAGTGAACTGCAACAGTTGCATAATGATGTCGAAGTGTGTAGAAAGCAAGCAGAGGCCACACCCAGCCAAAAGCACCACAATAAATAAATTCCAGCACGCAAAAGCCAAATTTCAAAGGGCCAAGCTGCAGGCTAGACGGAAAAAACTGGCAGGAGAAAACGGAGTCTCTGAACTTTGAAAGAGACACAAGGAAATTGTGGAAGCTAATAAAACAACTTAACGATGAGGGCACAGGGAGAAAATCAGAAATTGCACAACATACAGATGGAAACATCTTAACAAGAAAGCAAGCAGCTGATCATTTTGCGAACTCATTCGCACAAGATAACAATATCAAAATTAGTCCAGAGAAACAACAAGAGATTAGAGAGAAACGGCAACATACAGAACAGAAGGAAATACATGAGGTTCTGGAAGCACCCATCACAACAGCGAACTGGAGCTAGCCATATCAAAACTGAAAATGAAAAAGTCACCAGGTGCTGATGGTATCTCAAATGAAATGATTAGGAACGCAAAATGGAACAGAGGCCAAAGCAAAGCTGTTGCAGATCTTCAATAACAGCTGGACCTTAGGCAGTGTTCCACAAGCCTGGAGAGAAGCAATCATGATAACCCTCCTAAAATCAGGGAAAGATAGTTCCATTGCCTCCAGCTACAGACCAATTGACCTCCCTAGCTGTCTCTGCAAAACACTGGAGTGCATCATCAATCACAGACTGCAGTGGTACATTGAAAGTAAAAGCACCCTTGTGCCATGGCAGGCTGGCTTTAGGCAATGCTACTCTACGGAAGATCAGACAACCTACCTCTCTCAAGAAATTGAGGATGCATTCCAAGAGAAGAAGCTGGTGCTTTCGGCATGGATAGATCTGAAGAAAGCCTTTGACAAAGTCTGGAAAGAAGGTCTGATGAAGAAACTGAGAAACTGCAATGTCAATGGAAGAATGTACAAATGGGTGAAAGCATACTTGCACAACAGAAGAGTCCGAGTACGGATAGACGGAATCAAGAGCAAGAAAGTACTACTGCGTTATGGTGTTCCTCAGGGCAGAGTCTTGTCCCCCACACTTTTTCTAATCTTCATCAATGATCTTGTTGCTAATCTACCGCATAGAATTTAAAGCGGCAATGTACGCCGATGACCTGGTTCTATGGAGCACAAATGAACATGAATCAGTGGCCACCAGATTGCTACAAAGAGCTGTAGAAACATTTGTTGCATGGGCAAATAGATTGTGTGTCAGCATAAACATGGACAAGTGCAGCACCACTCTATTTACCCTCTCTGCAAAACAAAAAGCAGGGATCATCCAGATAATTGGAACACCCCAAAGAGAAGATAAAGAACCAACATACATTGGAGTAACATTTGATGGCAAGCTGACATGGAGAAAGCACATCAACAAAGTAGTAGCAAAAGCCAGAAGGAAAATAGCCATCCTGAGAAAGCTATGTGGGACCACATGGGGAGCCAGTGGGAAAATAGTTAGCAAAGTTTACCAACAGAACATACGACCACACCTGGAATATGGGTCAACTGCGTGGTGTTCGGCATCAAAAACCACAGTACAAGAGCTGGATAAGGTGTAAAATCAAGCACTTAGAGTCACTACAGGAGGGATGAGATCAACCCTTATAGTGGAAATGGAGAAGATGGGGAGGACATAAGCACTGAGAGAGCGCAGAGATACGAAAACGCTAATACAAGCAGAAAAGTTCCTCAGCTTGCCAGTCCACCCTATGAACAACAGATTTGAAAACCTAGCAATGGGGCGGTTGAAAAGAAGTAGTTTTATCCACCAGGCCAAACGACTCTGCAGAGAAACTACCGATCTGCCCACAGTTTGTATCCCCCTAACAACTATTCCAGAGCGAACTCCATGGAAAGATGAACATAGACTATCATTACAAATCCAGACAAAAATGGCAGGAATATTTGACAAGGAAGAACAGAACAGTGTGCATCGCAGAACAGCCACTCTCAGATTCCTTGATGAAGGAATTACTAAGGACACTACTTTCTGAACTTAGCAGTCAGCATAAGGTCACCATACAGTGGATACCATCCCACTGTGGAGTACCCGGAAACGACAGAGCTGATCAATTGGCTAAGGAAGGAGCCAAAGAAGAACAGCCTGATGTGCCCGTTACATACCACCAAAAGAAAAGAATGATCAAATCAGTCAGAAAGCCACCAAAACCTGCTAATGATGACTACCATGTTGTGGACAGACCAGAACAAGTCACTATTCAGCCTCAGAACAGGACACAATAGATTACGCAACCACAAGTGTACAAAATTCAAGATTGGTGAAACAGCCATGTGCACATGTGGATTGGCGTCGCAGACAGCAGAGCACATACTCCAAGACTGCCCAAAATATAACATATCTAGGCAAACCTTCTGGCCTAGAGAGACGACAGTGGAAGATAAACTCTATGGACCGCTGTGTGAACTAAAAAAGACAGTTAAATTCTTACAAGAGACAACATTGCAGTTATAAACATATTTCAAGCGAACGAAAGAAGAAGAAGAAGAATTTTTTCTTTGTGAGAGACTACGCAACCTTGTATATGTCGGTCTTCGTGAAAACCCACATCCGCCCTTTCTGTCTAATATTTCACTTCACTGACCCAGTGCCAAATAAAAAGTAGGGTTGGGCTAATATACGAAACAGGAAAACGAAAAAGCGTTTTAATGTAAATTTCCATTCACTGAGCATTGAAACTGCAGAAGATGCCACGAAACAAACCAAATAACACGGTAACCCAAGTACAGCATTATATAGCCCTTATGTACAAATAGGAGATTACATGTGGTGACATATTATTCTTCTGCAGTGAATCAGTTAAACACCAACTGAATTTATTTTAAACGAAACAGCAAAAAAAAAAAAGCTTAACCTTTTATCACAACGCCGTCTCCCATTCCTCATGTGTTCTATTCTGGGAGACAAAAATACGGATTATCTCTATGGTAGTCTTCCAAAGAGGTGTGATGTGACATGGTTGATACACTATGGGATTTTCCTGCGGTGGATAAGTTGACCCACATACGTGAACATGGCAAAAAATATGCCCTGTCTTATGCAGAATGTAGTGCCCAACCCATAAGTTGAGTTTCTGGGAAATTTTGCGTTCAATAATTTGTGAAAGCTTTCTGAACGAGAAGTCAACGTTTAATACCGGAGTAGGGATTGAACCATCTACCCCGCCATCAGCGCATATGATGTTTAAAAACGAGTGTACTTATCCTTTTGACCGCGTTGACGTCTATGTAAACATGGACATACATAGACAGATACCTTTCTACTAGTAGACTAATATACACAGGTAGCCATACACGCCTAACCATATGCACACACATACAAGCAATCATATATGCACACTCAAACATACTCGCTGATATTTATGGTCTCATACGCACTCACACGTAAAATAAGATGCACTCACACAAATACAACGTACCCATTCACACTGACACACACACACACTAATGCAAACTAATACACTTACATCCCTCAACACATTCATACAGACACATTAATAGACACATACCCATACACAAGCGTACAAAGGCACCCATACACACATTAATACAAACATGCATTAATACACAGGTATCCAGACACAATTGTACAAAAGCACCCATAGACACAGACATAGACACATTCATACACGCACACATTAATGCACACATACCCACACAAAATCGTATACAATCACCTATACACACCGACACACACACACACGCATACACAGTCACACACACACACACACACAAACACACACATACATACATACATACACACATCCATACACAAATACACACTCATACACACACCCTTTTACAATCCTGCAATACAAATTCATAGAAAAGAATATGTCGTATATTATGGAAACAAAAACAATCACATGCAGAGGTTCTAGAAAAACTGGGAATGCAAAGAGAGATGATGAAAGAAATAACCAAGGAACAAGTCAAGTATTTCGGCTACGTTAAAAGACATACAGTTGGTTGCATATCCTTTACAGGACGTAGCAGTCAACCCCACCATGTTTTGGCTGTTCCTGATTCCTGGGCTAGTTTACGTTCAGTAATTTGCCATTGCTTTATGAACGACCGGCACCCATACCATTTACTAAAAAACCAACGAAAGGCGATTTACTGTCAAATCGCCCACAGCTGTCTTTCCAACGCGGTTATGCGGGATTACGAACTGCGTCCTTAAAACCTTCGCCACGGAGCAGGCATAAAAGACATAGCACTCTTATAAAGAAAAACAAAACTGGAGGGTAAAGTTGAAGGCAAGCGATTAAGAGGTAGACAACGATACAAGTGGGAAGATACCATGAAGAGATGGTCGAACGGCAGTCTAACAGAATGCGAAATCAAAGTGAGAGACAAACATTGTTGGAGATCCGTTGCAGCCAACCTTCATTGTGGAGACGGCACCTGATTGATAAATACACATTCATATAGATACCCACATAAACTTAATCTTAACAGTAGATTTATGAATACACATTCATATAGATACCCACATAAACTTAATCTTAACAGTAGATTGATGAATACACATTCATATAGATACCCACATACACTTAATCTTAACAGTAGATTGATGAATACACATTCATATAGATACCCACATACACTTAATCTTAACAGTAGATTGATGAATACACATTCATATAGATACCCACATAAACTTAATCTTAACAGTAGATTGATGAATACACATTCATATAGATACCCACATAAACTTAATCTTAACAGTAGATTGATGAACACACATTCATATAGATACCCACATACACTTAATCTTAACAGTAGATTGATGAATACACATTCATATAGATACCCACATACACTTAATCTTAACAGTAGATTGATGAATACACATTCATATAGATACCCACAGACGCTTAATCTTAATAGTAGATTGATGAATACACATTCATATAGATACCCACAGACGCTTAATCTTAATAGTAGATTGATGAATACACATTCATATAGATACCCACAGACGCTTAATCTTAATAGTAGATTGATGAATACACATTCATATAGATACCCACAGACACTTAATCTTGATAGTAGATTGATGAATACACATTCATATAGATACCCACAGACGCTTAATCTTGATAGTAGATTGATGAATACACATTCATATAGATACCCACAGACGCTTAATCTTAATAGTAGATTGATGAATACACATTCATATAGATACCCACAGACACTTAATCTTGATAGTAGATTGATGAATACACATTCATATAGATACCCACAGACGCTTAATCTTAATAGTAGATTGATGAATACACATTCATATAGATACCCACAGACGCTTAATCTTGATAGTAGATTGATGAATACACATTCATATAGATACCCACAGACGCTTAATCTTGATAGTAGATTGATGAATACAGATTCATATAGATACCCACAGACGCTTAATCTTGATAGTAGATTGATGAATACACATTCATATAGATACCCACAGACGCTTAATCTTGATAGTAGATTGATGAATACACATTCATATAGATACCCACAGACGCTTAATCTTAATAGTAAAGTTGAAAAAAAAAACAGTAAGAGATATTTTTTTTTTAATGTTGCATATCCCTTGCAAGACCAACACCAACATTTTCCAGCTGCTGTTGATGTACTAGGCAAGTTTTTCCGTTCAGTAGTTTTCCATTGCTTTCTGAACAACCGGCTCCCATACCAGCCCCTTATAACACAACGCGACACGTTCTGCTGCACAAATCGGTCGCGGCTGAGTTTCGAACGCCTGGTACCCGGCTCACGAACCGCGTTCGCAAGCCTGTGGCCACGGAGACAATTTTACATTCCTTAAAACACATTGGGCATATTGTGCTTTTTTCCCCACACATCCTATTTACAGGACATCACTGTCAACACCAGCATTTTATCGCTGTTGTTGATGTCTTGGCAAGATTGCTCTCAGTAGTTTGCCATTGCTTTCTGAGCGACCGGCTCACATACCCCAGTAAGTACTAACGCATCGCGATCCGCTACCGAATCTCTCGCAGCTGCGTTACCCTCCGTGGATATACTGTATACGGGATTACGGAGAAAGTCGATAACACCTTAGCCAGGGAGACCGGCCATATGGTGCTAGGTCCATATTTTATCGACAAACGGCCCTCGCGGGTTATGGGGTCGGTATCACGTCCGCCGGCTTTACCTCCCACGATTTTCCTGGTACTTATGTTAGGCTGGGTCCACCCGGGGGCCCAGGTCAATTTTAAAGACTTCGGATCCTCCTCAATGCGGATTGAACTCTTTACCACCGGTACGACATGCTAGAGTATATATACACACACATACATACATATACACACACACACACTTCGCCACAATAGGGAATTGAACACATGCCTACAGGGTCGGCAGTCACTGTAGTAGCCAATGCGTCACTATGGTTTCCCTACACTCACCTCAATCCACCGCCATCCTCTCTCTATATAGATCATTGTGCCGGCCATAGAGAAACTGACACAAACACCAGCAGTGCAATGACTTACAAACACCAGGCACCTCAACAGCGCCGAGAGCAACCCATCTGAACATGTAGAATGTTCTTTGCAGAACGTAGCTCTCCTCACGGCCCATCCAAATGCTTCTACGTCTCATAAAATTTCCTCTACCTCATGAACCCGCATCTCCAAGGTGTCTTCGATGTCCCGTGCCCATCTTCGTGCTGGTCGATCGATGCCTCTTTTTTCCGGAACCATGCCTCCCATCAGGGTTCTTTGGGAACCACTGTGACGTTTAACACGGCCAAAATACTCGTACTGAGACATGATGCTCTATGTGAGCCAGTTGTCTTTGATGTTCAGGTCTTCTAGAACAGTGGTTCTCAACCGGTGGGGAATTTCAAGATCGCGTTAATACAAGAACCGATTACTCGATCTTGGTTTTCCCTCCAAACTTTACGGTTCTGTACTTCTCGCTCTTCCGAAATTCGTTTTATAACATAAGTAGACCAACAAATTACGTTTTATGTAGATGTCTAACTTGTTCTAGTATGTGTTATTAAATTTAACTTCCATTTTTACGTATACTGTGTAAAGGGGTGGGGGGGGGGGATTTATAGAGAGGAAATACGAAAGAGGGGGCGGGGATGCCATTCTGAACATAAGGTGAAGAGATGCATGGGCCAAAAAAGGTTGAGAGCCACTGTTCTAGGATGTGGTTTTCTTTTTCTTGGTCCACGATATTCGAAAAGAACTGTTCTGTACTATTTAAGCTCAAAGTCTCAATTTTCTTGTAGAATCTCAGTCGTTGCTTGTTCTTGGTCCATGGTATTCTAAGTATTTGTCGATAACATGTAAGCTCAAAAGCCTAAATTTTCTTGTAGAATGTCTGCAGTTGTCATTTTCTTGGTCTATACTATTCTAAGAATTTAACGTTAATATTCTAGTTCAAAAGCTCAATTTTCTTTAACAATGTCCATATTTGTCTTTTTCTTGGTTCGTGATTAGAAGGCAGCAAGTCAAATGGTTTGACCATGGAAGTAGGTTACCAACTAACAGTATACCATAACAAGCAATGATGTACAGATCAGAGGGAAGCAGAGGAAGAGGCCGACCACGTAAACGATGGACGCAGGGAATAACAGTCCATGGGAATATGGATACATGAAGCACATAAGCGGGCACTCTCCCGCTGTTTATACTTCACCTCGACACCGCATGGTACAAGAGGAACATGATGAGATGAGATGAGTGATATTCTAAGAATTTGTCGATACCTATTAAGTTCAAAAGCCTCAATTTTCTTGTAAAATATTTGTGGTTGCCTTTTTCTGTGTCCATGCTATTCTAAGAATTTGTCGGTAACGTTTAAGATCATCAGTCCCAAATGTCTCCTTTAATGACAACGACGTAGTCCAAGGTTCACACCTGTGTACAGCAACAACATCAACGAATCAGAGCTGGCTAGGGGCAACCATTGACGTATCTGGTATTTGTTTTTGACAACCATGCCTTCACAATTCATCAATACATTTACAATTCACTTATCTTGACATACCAATGCATAATGCGTATTTGCCGGTCAATGATTTCATCATCCTTATCTTGTCAGTCACCGACCGTCTATAAGTTTAGCAGTTCGAGTACGGTATGTGCCCATTCAGTTGTTAAGCTATTTCCTGTTTATCAACATTCCCAACTATTACCCACCACCCAGCATTCCTATTTAGCTAACCGCAAATCAACTTACATACCTAGATTCCTGCCCGCTAATATGCCTACCTATCTGCATGTCCACCTACCTACTTACCTACCTGGTTGTCTGTCTGCTTGCCTACCAACCCCATTGAGGTACCTACCTACTTGTCTGAGTGCCGGCTGCCTACCTACCTACGTACCTACCTACCTACCTACCGGATTATCCAGCTACTTATCTATTTATAAACACATCCAACCATTACCTACCTACCTTCTCACAAATCTATCTACCTTCACATCAACCTACTTAACAACCAACATACATACCTATTACGTAGCAAGTTACTTACCTAAATACCTACCTCCGTACCCACCTATCTAACTAACTAAGTAGTGGGAGACGCAGAAGAAGAAGAAGAAGAAGAAGAAGAGGAAGAAGAAGAAGAAGAAGAAGAAGAAGAAGAAGAAGGAGAAGAAGAAGAAGGAGAAGAAGAAACAGACGGAATAACACATACTCATACGCATAAACACCACACCCACACACACACGCACACACACACACACACACACCCAGCGAGACGACACGCTGGATACTGACCCCGCGGTCGATAGTGTGTACATAACTGCTCAACCAACTATGAAATACAATGAACGTGCTGCCAAATACAGCAATAGCGTATGGCTCTTGGTAATATTCCCTCAATGAGAAAACATTAGCGTGAATTTAAGAAGACAGACTTGTACATTCATCAAAGTCGAGTGGGAAAGAAATTGTCCTCATCTGGCGATCAGATCACCTCCTTGATGTTAAGATGATAGAAGCAGAGGATAGAAATTGAGGATAGAAGTAAAGGATATAATTAGAGGATATAAGTAAAGGATATAAGTAGAGGATAGAAGTAGACAATAGAGGACAGTAGAAGACAGTAGAGGAAAGAAGGAGAGAAAAGAAGTAAAGGGAAGAAGTAGAGGATAGAAATAGTTGATAGATGTAGACGATAGAAGCAGAGGATATAAGTAAATGATAGAATTAAAGGATATATGTAGAGGATAGAAGTAGAAAATGGAAGTAGGGGAAAGAAGGAGAGAAAAGAAGCCGAGGATATTAGTCGAGGATATAAGTACAGGAAAGAAGTAAAGGATAGACGGTGATGATAGAAGCAGAGGATATAAGTAGATGATAGAAGTAAATGATATAAGTAGAGGATAGAAGTAAAGGATATAAGTAGAAAAACAAAAGTAGAGGAACAAAGAAGAGAAAAGAAATAGAGGAAAGAAGTAGAATATAGAATTATAGATTAGAGAATACAGTAGACAATATACAGAATAAAAGCTAGAGTTACCAACCGCAATTCGAAATTGTCACCTCTAAATGAGGAAAACGTCTCGCTAAAAGAATCAGTGTACTTCATTAGGTCACCAGCTAGACGCATATAGAAAGGTGCCTTCATAAGTCTTTAATCGCTTCACTACCACGTCTCTCCTGGTAGACAATGCACAGGTGTTTCTGTCTTGATATTTGGTTGTACTTCTTCTTCTTCAGCGTTCCGAGCCATTGAGGTTCTTTGCTGCAAATACAATCCGTCTCCATTCGTCTCTCTGGTGGACCTTCTCTTGCCAGTCGTTGATTCCAAGTGCTTGTAGGTCTGTACATGTATTATCTCTCCACCGCCTTCTTGGTCTACCACGGGGTCTACGGTCATTTATTTCCTGAGTGTAAGCGAGTTTTGTTTCCCTATTATCTTCCATTCTTTCTATATGCCCCAGCCATTGTAGTCTATTAGCCTTCATGATACCAGTGATTAGCGGGGACTTAAACAGATCATAAATGTCTTTGTTACTTCTTCTTTTCCACTCCCCACTTTGTGTATCCCTAATGGGTCCAAAGATGCGTCTTAAAATTTTGTTCTCAAAGGTTTGTAACAAGGCTTCGTCTCCTTTCGTTGTACTCCAGGTTTCAGAGCCATACAGCACAACTGGTCTGATCAGTGTTTTGTATATTGTGATTTTGGTGTTACGAGATAGCGCCTTTGATTTTAGTAGATGTTGTAGTGCATAGTATATCTTATTTCCAGAGTTGATTCTAGTTTGTATTTCTTCCCTTATGATGTTGGAGCAGTTGAAGATTGTACCCAGGTATTTGTATGTTTCCGTTCTTTTAATGGTCATATTATCTATTTGTATGTGGCCAGAGTTTCTAGCCATTCCGTCTCTTGAAATTACCATATATTCTGTCTTATCTTGGTTGATAACCAGCCCCATCTGTTGGGCTTTTCCCTTTAAGTGAGTCAATATTTCCAATGTCTTTTGTTCACTTTGCCCTATAATATCTATATCATCTGCATAACCAAGCAGCTTGGATGTTCCTCCAATATCACATTCCTCCTTTACCTTCCTTACAACTTTCTCTAGAGCCAGATTGAAGAGTAGCGGCGATAGTGCATCACCCTGTTTCAAGCTAGATGTTATTTGGAAGGGGTCTGATTTCCTGCCTTTATATGTTACTATATTATAAGTATCTTCCATGCATAGTCTGGTCATGTTGATTAACTTCCTTGGTATTCCAAATTCCTGCATAGCATTCCATAGACTATTCCTATGGACACTATCATAAGCCTTTTTAAAATCCACAAAAATGTTATGGAGATCTCTTTTATATTCCCAATGTTTCTCGGCTATTTGTCGTAAGATAAATATCTGATCTATTGTTGATCTGTTTTGTCTAAAACCCGCCTGGTAGTCACCTAATATGTCTTCTGAATATGGTTTTAGTCTATTTAGTAATACTGAGGATAGTATCTTATAGCTTGTGGACAGTAGTGATATTCCTCTATAATTTCCACATTGGAACTTGTCTCCTTTCTTAAAGATAGGTATCAATAATGACTCTTTCCAGTCATGGGGTAATTCTTCTGTCCTCCAGATTTTTATTATTAGTTCGTATAGCTTTAGATGTAATGCATGGCCACCTGCCTTTATAAATTCAGCAGCAATTCCATCAGTCCCAGTTGCCTTATTGTTTTTAAGTCGTGTGATTACATATAGGATTTCTTCAAATGTAGGTTCTTCAATTTGTGGTTCGCATGTTAGAACCTCTTCCTGTGGGAAAATGTGACTTGGAGCTTCACAATTTAGTAATTCAATAAAATATTCTTTCCATGTGTTGCACATTTCCTCATTGGTATTTATCATATTCCCATTTTTGTCTTTTAAACCATATGTGTTTTGTTGGTGCCCTCGTTTCATTGACTTCAGTTCTTTAAAAAATTTTCTGGATTCATTTTTCTGGTGATTAGTTTCCATATCTTTGATTATATTACTCATATATTCTCGCTTCTGCTGTCTGACTATTTTTGTAGCCTCTTTACATTCATTTCTATAATGCTCTTCCTTTTGGATGTTATTGATGTCATTTAACCATACATGTCTGGCATTCTTCTTCCTAATGACTGCTTCTTCACATTTTTGATTGAACCATCTGTTCTTTCTATGCGTGGTTAACACACCGAGACATTCTTCTGCGGTAGACTGAATTGTATTCTTGATGTTCAACCAAGTTTGGTCAACGCTTTCCTCCAAAGGGTTTTGCAGAGTTTCAAGTTTACATTTTATTTCATCTGTAAATTTCTCTTTGACTGTAATGTCTTGCAGTTTTTCTCTGTTATATGTTGGGTGTAATCTTTGTAATTTAGTATAGAAAGCTCTCTTAAGTTTTATTTTAAATTTTGCTCCAACGAGGAAGTGGTCACTGTGGCACTCAGCTCCTCTATAACTTCTGACTTGCTGTATGTTTGATGCATTTCTGTTGTTAATTAAAATGTGATCTATTTGATTATAGGTTCTCTTGTCACATGATTTCCAAGTTTGTTTGTGTATATCCTTTCTTTGTAGTCTGGTACTGCTAATCTGCAGTCCTTTGGCTTCTGCCAGGTTGATGACTCTCCATCCATTATCATTTGAAGTTGTATGTAGGCTTTCCATTCCGGCCACTTTTTTTTATTAGTTTGCTCTCTACCTATTTTTGCATTGAAGTCTCCCAGCACAATCAGGATGTCCTGTTTGGGGGTTTCTTCTATGACATCTTCCAGATCATTATAAAAGTCTTCTTTAATATCATCTTCTTTCTCTTCAGTAGGTGCATGTACATTAATCATCGTTATATTTTTCCATTTACCTTTTATTCGTAATTTACTAATCCTGTCATTAAAAGCTTTAAAGTTCCCCCATAACTCTTTTTTGATGACAAATCCTGTTCCTAATTCATGTTTATTTTGGGTGTTTCCTCCATATATTATAATCATTCCATTTTGCTCTAAAGTACCCTCCCCTGGCCACCTTATTTCTTGAATTGCTGTTATATCCATTTGATATTCACCCAGCTCCCGGGTTAGTTCTTCGGCCTCTCCAGCTCGATATAGTGTCCGTACATTCCATGTTCCAAATCTCAAAAGTCCTTTAACGTTCCAAGGTCGTTGTCCAGATAAGTCAGTCCGATATCGAGGCTCATGTATTTGTTTCGTAACAAAGAAAGGTTTTTACAAAGGTGGGGATGTTAACCCCACGCTTCAACCCCCAACCTGGAGGACCAGGGTGTTTCTCTTTGTCTGTTCTCTACCCTTTGACCTGTCCGGCTTGGGAGGCCCTGCTGGTAGCTACGCTACCGCCGGCATAGCTCTCAGGGTCATTGAGAAACTCAAGCTCCCCCACCACGACAAGGTGGAAACACCATCGGGGGAGATTTGGTTGTACACAATGTCAAAATATGTTTGTCTTGATCTTTGGTTTTACACTGCGTCAAACTTGTTTCTGCCTTGATCTTTTGGTTGCACACTATGTCAAATTGTTTGTCTCGACCTTTGGTTGTACACTATACCAGATTGTTTCTTAGTGATCTTTGATTGCATACAATAACACAACGTTGTATCTGTCTTGACATTTGGTTGCAGAAAAAAAGTCGGTTTTCTGCTTTAGGACAAATTTTAGTTGTTAGTTTTGAATCAACAACATCGAGAAGTGGAGTAGGTCAGCTATACAGAAACATACTCACGTGTGACAGAATCGACGTTGCGGTTAGCAAGACTTTGTCGGCAGTCAAAAACACAAAAAGGCAATGTTGCTGTTACATTAAACACTGCAACAAGTAAAATAA
Organism: Cepaea hortensis; assembly: GCA_963921405.1. Classification (NCBI taxonomy): domain Eukaryota; kingdom Metazoa; phylum Mollusca; class Gastropoda; order Stylommatophora; family Helicidae; genus Cepaea; species Cepaea hortensis. The sequence goes on from OY992897.1 coordinate 32,015,306, forward strand.
GTAAATTCTTTGGGACGTCTAAATCATGGGATATAGAAATCAACTGTTCCCAAAATATCACCCCAAAAAATTAAAATTTTCACAACATATCAAGCAGAAAACAACATTTCACAAGATATCAAACAGATATCAACCTTTCACAAAATATCAAACTGAAATCAATCTTTCACAAAATATCAAATTGAAATCAACCTTTTGTAAAATATCAAATAAAATTCAAGACAGCTTAATTGTTATTTACTGGGCTGTATATGTTCCCGGGACCTGAGCTTCCTCTTCTTCTATGATCCTGTATCACTAATTGGGGCATCAGCTCACTCCAACTCACTCCAAAACATCCTATCCTTAGTTACCCTATGCTCACTCCAAAACATCCTATCATTAGTTACCCTATGCTCACTCCAAAACATCATATCATTAGTTACCCTATGCTCACTCCAAAACATCTTATCCTTAGTTACCCTATGCTCACTCCAAAACATCCTATCCTTAGTTAACCTATGCTCACTCAAAAACATCTTATCCTTAGTTACCCTATGCTCAGTCCAAAACATCTTATCCTTAGTTACCCCATGCTCACTCCAAAACATCCTATCCTTAGTTATCCTATGCTCACTCCAAAACATCCTATCCTTAGTTACCCTATGCTCACTCCAAAACATCCTATCCTTAGTTACCATATGCTCACTCCAAAACATCCTATCCTTAGTTACCCTATGCTCACTCCAAAACATCCTATCCTTAGTTACCCAATGCTCACTCCAAAACATCCTATCATTAGTTACCCTATGCTCACTCCAAAACATCCTATCATTAGTTACCCTATGCTCACTCCAAAACATCCTATCATTAGATACTTTATGCTCACTCCAAAACATCCTATCCTTAGTTACATTAAGCTCACTCCAAAACATCCTATCATTAGTTACCATATGCTCACTCCAAAACATCCTATCCTTAGTTACCATATGCTCACTACAAAACATCCTATCATTAGTTACCCTATGCTCACTCCAAAACATCCTATTATTAGTTACCCTATGCTCACTCCAAAACATTCTTTCATTAGTTACCCTATGCTCACTCCAAAACATCCTATCATTAGTTACCCTATGCTCACTCCAAAACATCCTATCATTAGTTACCCTATGCTCACTCCAAAACATCCTATCATTAGTTATCCTATGCTCACTCCAAAACATCATATCATTAGTTACCCTATGCTCACTCCAAAACATCTTATCCTTAGTTACCCTATGCTCACTCCAAAACATCCTATCCTTAGTTAACCTATGCTCACTCCAAAACATCTTATCCTTAGTTACCCTATGCTCAGTCCAAAACATCTTATCCTTAGTTACCCCATGCTCACTCCAAAACATCATATCCTTAGTTATCCTATGCTCACTCCAAAACATCCTATCCTTAGTTACCCTATGCTCACTCCAAAACATCCTATCCTTAGTTACCATATGCTCACTCCAAAACATCCTATCCTTAGTTACCCTATGCTCACTCCAAAACATCCTATCCTTAGTTATCCAATGCTCACTCCAAAACATCCTATCATTAGTTACCCTATGCTCACTCCAAAACATCCTATCATTAGTTACCCTATGCTCACTCCAAAACATCCTATCCTTAGTTACCCTAAGCTCACTCCAAAACATCCTATCATTAGATACTTTATGCTCACTCCAAAACATCCTATCCTTAGTTACATTAAGCTCACTCCAAAACATCCTATCATTAGTTACCATATGCTCACTCCAAAACATCCTATCCTTAGTTACCATATGCTCACTCCAAAACATCCTATCATTAGTTATCCTATGCTCACTCCAAAACATCATATCATTAGTTACCCTATGCTCACTCCAAAACATCTTATCCTTAGTTACCCTATGCTCACTCCAAAACATCCTATCCTTAGTTAACCTATGCTCACTCCAAAACATCTTATCCTTTGTTACCCTATGCTCAGTCCAAAACATCTTATCCTTAGTTACCCCATGCTCACTCCAAAACATCCTATCCTTAGTTATCCTATGCTCACTCCAAAACATCCTATCCTTAGTTACCCTATGCTCACTCCAAAACATCTTATCCTTAGTTACCCTATGCTCAGTCCAAAACATCTTATCCTTAGTTACCCCATGCTCACTCCAAAACATCCTATCCTTAGTTATCCTATGCTCACTCCAAAACATCCTATCCTTAGTTACCCTATGCTCACTCCAAAACATCCTATCCTTAGTTACCATATGCTCACTCCAAAACATCCTATCCTTAGTTACCCTATGCTCACTCCAAAACATCCTATCCTTAGTTATCCAATGCTCACTCCAAAACATCCTATCATTAGTTACCCTATGCTCACTCCAAAACATCCTATCATTAGTTACCCTATGCTCACTCCAAAACATCCTATCCTTAGTTACCCTAAGCTCACTCCAAAACATCCTATCATTAGATACTTTATGCTCACTCCAAAACATCCTATCCTTAGTTACATTAAGCTCACTCCAAAACATCCTATCATTAGTTACCATATGCTCACTCCAAAACATCCTATCCTTAGTTACCATATGCTCACTCCAAAACATCCTATCATTAGTTACTCTATGCTCACTCCAAAACATCCTATTATTAGTTACCCTATGCTCACTCCAAAACATTCTATCATTAGTTACCCTATGCTCACTCCAAAACATCCTATCATTAGTTACCCTATGCTCACTCCAAAACATCCTATCATTAGTTATCCTATGCTCACTCCAAAACATCCTATCATTATTTACCCTATGCTCACTCCAAAACATCTTATCCTTAGTTAACCTATGCTCAGTCCAAAACATCTTATCCTTAGTTACCCCATGCTCACTCCAAAACATCCTATCCTTAGTTATCCTATGCTCACTCCAAAATATCCTATCCTTAGTTACCCTATGCTCACTCCAAAACATCCTATCCTTAGTTACCATATGCTCACTCCAAAACATCCTATCCTTAGTTACCCTATGCTCACTCCAAAACATCCTATCCTTAGTTACCCAATGCTCACTCCAAAACATCCTATCCTTAGTTACCCTATGCTCACTCTAAAACATCTTATCCTTAGTTACCCTATGCTCACTCCAAAACATCTTATCCTTAGTTACCCTATGCTCACTCCAAAACATCTTATCCTTAGTTACCCTATGCTCACTCCAAAACATCCTATCCTTAGTTACCCTATGCTCACTCCAAAACATCTTATCCTTAGTTACCCTATGCTCACCCCAAAACATCTTATCCTAAGTTACCCTATGCTCACTCCAAAACATCTTATCCTTAGTTACCCTATGCTCACTCCAAAACATCCTATCCTTAGTTACCTTATGCGCACTCTAAAACATCCTATCCTTAGTTACCCTATGCTCACTCTAAAACATCTTATCCTTAGTTACCCTATGCTCACTCCAAAACATCCTATCCTTAGTTACCCTATGCTCACTCTAAAACATCCTATCCTTAGTTACCATATGCTCACTCCGAAACATCTTATCCTTAGTTACCCAATGCTCACTCCAAAACATCTTATCCTTAGTTACCCTATGCTCACTCCAAAACATCCTATCCTTAGTTACCCTATGCTCACTAAAAAAACATCTTATCCTTAGTTACCCTACGCAATTCCGTTCTGTCCTCCCTATTATTCACTTCTGTTTCTACTTCTCTTCTCCAACTGTTTTTCTTTTAGGATTGCGTTTGTTTATTTTTTCCCGTGGATTCCCTTTCTAAGCGATATAATTTCTTCGTGAATTTAAACACAAAAGTACCAAAGGAGGCGTTAGCAATTAGGCGGCTCGAGCCGGTTTTATGCAAACAGACATGCTCAAGTTACCTTGGGGTTAACAGATGTTGCACATTCGAACAATACCTGTGGCTATGTGTTTTAATTGTCTCAGCTGAAGTATTATTCACTTATTATTCATCACTCCGTGGCGATGGCGTTGCGGAAGCGATTCTTAATGCCGCTTACCCGCATTCGAAACACAGCTGTGACCGATTTGGCAGAAGACCGTATCGCGCTGGTTTTTCGCGTGTTGGTATGGGAGCAATGGCAAACTACTGAACATAAAACTTGCCAAGACATCAATAACGGCAATATAATGCTGGTGTTGACTGCAACATCTTGTAAAGGATATGCAACTGTAAAAAGAAATTATTCATTTATTCACTTCATATTATAAATATCTCTGCAGTATGCGCCTGACAAGGGGCAGCGGAATATGCCAGGCAATAAATCGTGCAACATATTGTTTGTGTCTTCCGTGTTTAAAGCCCTTTCTTGTTATACCATTGTAAAGCATTACTAATGCATGAGCCAGCGCCATCTCTTCACATTTTGGCTCACTGGCATTTGTCTATGTCTGTCCATGAGCTCCACATTGGTGATTCTGTCATAACATTTTCCTCCTTCTATTTTACGCAGTCACCAGCAGGTGAATGTTTGTAGTTTAAGGCGGCCGAAGAAGCTACATGGTATTTTTTTGTATCATTTTAGTGTAACTGTCTCAATGTCTTTTCGTTTTTATGTGCCGATGTAACCTTTATAGCGCCAATGTCTAACACCCCCCCCCCCTCCCCCACCCCCTTTCCTCCTTCCTTGATATTGTATTGCAGTAAATATAACTAAATTAACTGTAGGTTTTTGGTTACTTTACTGCTCGCGTATTTCTGTCAGAAACGCCCCGTTTTATTGACTTGTTGTATACCAGATACGGGTTAAATTGCCCTGATAAGGAAAAGGGAACAGTAATTAAACAAATCAATTCGAGGTGTGTACGACGTTACATCCGGTGTGCTGATGCCGACGTGTTGGGTTCAACCTTCCAACAACGGTCAGTTGGACTAAAATGTTGATTTGTGGTCCTTGATTTGGGGACATAAATTAAAATTACCTTAGAAGTCGGAATGGGATCGCCTGATGGCAAGTGTCAAAGATCTGGCTATCTTGCTGCCCTCACAAACTGGTCTCGGACAGATAAAGAAATAACTCCACTCGGAGAGTAACAGGAAATGCTTCCTGTACAATATTTATTATATGTATCACAACGTGTTAAAGAGCCATCTCACCACACGTTCGCTCACTGCACAACTTACACCGATACTACTACACACGATTACAGTCGGGCGAAGATTCTCGTCAAACACTGGGTCCGTCTTACTTGTTATATTTACATAGAACCGTTCGTCTCTGAAATGCTGGCCGATTGGCTACAACGCCGGACTCTCCTTCGGGAGACCCGGGTTCGATCCCTCGGTAAGGCGTGGAATTTTTTTCTGTGTGGGGCAAAAAGAAAATCATATCCTGCACAGTTCACGGCGACTGCACTAGCCAAGCGGCCTTTATTCCTCAGGTCTCAAGGACCTCTCTGCCATACACCGCCAGGTACTATATTGGCAGTAAATGACAGTTCAGTCTCTCGAACAGTCATTGCATTCTCCCGTCTTACAAGCATATCACAAATGTTGTACTGTTTGTCCATCAAGAATGATGATGACTATTCATTTCATCCAGTGGGGTTGAAAGTATGGAGCCGTGGGTTCTAAGATGGCTGATAAGGCCTATTTTAGCTCGAAATGTTCTTTAACAATGTGGACAAAGAATGCTTGACGTTTCTGGAGGAGGATTTCCTCCTATGGTTTTTCTGCCCTGCTTTTTCTTTACAGCTCTTGCAGTCCTGGTTGTCTCACACATGACTGCACCCTATAATATATCACATTAGATGAAGAATGACTTGCGTGTTGACTCTCGCCTGAGTCCATCTGAGTCCAGTGGCAAGACAAGTCGAGACGACTGGAGACGAATACAGGTGCAGTGGATGACCAGGGCGCTCTACGTGCTTTGCCGTGCTCATTACGTTCCACAACGCTTTGCAGGTAAACGCCGTCTTGCCCGTTGAATCAGGAATGATTTATTACGCACAGTCTGCCGAATCCTGTCTTCACATGCTGAGTAGGCATACCCTTGTTTACCGCTTGGTTTGACACCAAATCGGCTACCCGCGCCTGGTTTAGCCAGCCTCTCACAGCTGTTGCCCGGGGGGGGGGGGGGGGGTGGCCGCTTTCGCATGCTGACAGCTACTAGGAGCAACAGGCGCGAGCTGGGTGTCAGGCTTGGACCAGTGGGGAATGGGTCCTGAAAAGGCAAATGAGAGTCATCCTTACCAAAGGTGCTACCAATGCCTGACACCCCGTACCCCCCATATCACAAATAGCCAACGACTCGAATGCAAACACACACGCCTGTCACATTCATTCGTCAATCTCTATTGGTCTATTGTCCAGCTCTCTCTCTCTCTCTCTCTCTCTCTCTCTCTCTCTCTCTCTCTCTCTCTCTCTCTCTCTCTCTCTCTCTCTCTCTCTCTCTCTCTCTCTCTCTCTCTCTCTCTCTCTCTCTCTTCCTCTTCTCAATTCGTCCGTCTCCGTCCGTGGTCGCACACATTCTGTCTGCACTGTCCAGTCTTCCCCGAGTCACGTGGGTCTTGTCACGGGCTTCTTGTCTGAGCCTCAGCCCTGCGTAGTAGGCTAGCTGTCCTTGACCCCGGCTGAGTGTTTGTGGTCGCTTGTGACCCGTCTTAAGTCAATACTTATTGATTGGCTGTCATTCTAAGTCCTGAAAAGGATATGCTAAAAAAAAAAAATGCACATGCAAATATCAGTCCAGTGCGCTAGAAGTAGTTTTTTTATTTTTTATTTTTGCATATCCTTTACAGAACATCGCTGTCACCACCAGCATCTTTCAGCTGATTGTTGATTTCTTGGCAAGATTACGCTCAGTAGTTTGCCATTGCTTTCTGAGCGGCCGGCTCAGTATCCCGCAAGTCACCAGCGGGGGTCGAACCGCTCCCAGTTCTCTCCCGCTATGAGACTCTGCGTGATAAACGGGATTACGAAGAAAGTGTTGTAACCCCTCAGCCAGAGAGACCGGCGCTAGAAGTAGTACATACATAAATTTAAATAGTAGCACGCGTAGGACTACGCTTGAGTTAAAAGCGTCTGAACGTTAAAAACAATGTCAGACGGACGAACAACATCCAGGCTTCCGTTTCGCAACAATGTCTATTTTTAATGGGTTCGCAAGCAGTGACCTGTTGGGGTCTGTGATATGATGGCGCCTTACATTCCGTAGGCCTAGAGCAAAGAGGAATAGGTGGCAAATCTGTCCCTCTTTTCGACAAGCGAAGCGCCCGGGCATCGAACCCGCGCACGACCGTATTCATGGCATTACCAGCGCAGTTCGCTATCAACGTCGCTAGCATTCATTCATTCATTCATTCATTCAGTAGCATCCTCCTGCAGAATCTCGCTCCCATAACAACCTTCCGGAAAACATCTCGGTCATAATCAAGATGTCCCGCGTCCGATACACCCATCTGGAGATCATCCACCACATCCTGCACCCATCTTCTCTTTGGTCTTCCTCATGCTTTCTTCCCAGGCATATACCCCTCATTATTGTTCTGTCCACTCTTTCATGAAGTTTCAAGTGATCAAAATATACCACGCATTGCTCGAACATAATCAGCATCATTAAGTAAGTAAAGATCCTTTTTACACGCCTTGCCGTGCACTGGGATTATAGTGTTGCACCCATATGTGTATAGACAAATCGGCACTTCATGGGTGATGTGGTCAATATCGGACCGACCTACTTTACTTCCCAAATCAATTTCTGGTACTCATTTTAGCCTGGGTCGACCTGGGAGCTAGGGTTAATTTGTAAAATTCCAATTTTCGCTTTTGCGGATCGAACTCAAGACCACCAAGGCGACAGATGAGCGTCAAGGCATTACACTACCGTGGATTGCCATGCATATCAGCGGCGGAGATGTTACCAGTAACCCAGGTAATCTATCTTCGTCTATTGTAGAACGAAGAAACGGCTTTTTGTGATTCAGTATCCTTCTGCGATTGCGCTAGTTATGGGTAATTAATAACATAAACTGGAACATGTTGTGAGATCCGGAAATATTTGTGGAAAGAGACATAGAGGATGACAGTGTGAGAAGATTCTTGACAGTCTTGTGTCATGGCACGGAAGGGAGTCAACACACGAATTGATTCATGACGTCGGAGATCGCAATTTGTGGAGAGGCATGATTTCCAAGGCCAGCCGGCAAGGCACTGGCTGAAAGAACCTATGGGCAAGCTATCGAAGTTAATAGCGAACTCCGCTTGTAATGTCACGAGCAAACGTTCGACCACTAGGCTCGCCGCTTGCCAAAGTGAGGGTAAGACAGGCCATATCTTTCTCCTTGCTCTTCTTCTCTTCTTTTTCTTCTTCAGCGTTCCGAGCCATTGAGGTTCTTTGCTGCAGATACAATCCGTCTCCATTCGTCTCTCTGGTTGACCTTCTCTTGCCAGTCGTTGCTCCTTGCTCTAGGCCTATAAAATGCCATGACGCGATGGCATCACATAACAATATCAAGAAACTTCTAAGGGACTTAATAAGAGGTGGGGGGGGGGGGGGGGGGGGGGGGGGAGAGAGAATGAATCTACGTTGGTCTTCATGGCCGCAGTGCTTACTGCGCTTGAAATTCTGGTGCGCTGAGAGCGGGGTAGATAAATTGTTTTCTACACTGGTCAGTTCAACTTAAATGTTGACTTCACGCTAAGAAAGCAGTGGCATACCATTGAATTTAAAATTGCCTACAAAATCAATCTGAATTTAGGGTTTAATGCAACCTCCAGCAAAGGACATGCAACATTTAAAAAAAAAATGAATCCATGAAAGGTCTAGCGAACCGGTAGGGAATTTACTTGTAGGTATAATTAAGCTGGCTGTGAGTGTGACATGGTGATTGTAGCAAATATAACAGAGTTAAGTAGGTCAGGAACCTATGACAGGTCTAGCAAACCGGTAGGGAATTTACTTGATCCTAGAAAACTACTACTCATGAGTCATGTAGTCAAAGGCGCTGGAACTTAAATTACCCCCCCCCCCCCACCACCCCCAACGATACCTAAGTAGTAGACAACAGTAAAAAAAATGTTTGCATATCCTTTACAGAACATTGCTGTCAACATCAGCATCTTTCAGCTGATTGTTGATTTCTTGGCAAGATTACGCTCAGTCATTGCTTTCTGAGCGGCCGGCTCACATACCCCGTAAGTTACAGACGCGATTCGAACCACTGCTGATTCTCACCGTCGCCACGTTACTTACGAGAGTATACGAGATTACGGATAAAAGTCGCTAACCTCTAGGCCAGGAAGCCGGCGTAGACAACAGTAACAGCTAAATAATACTGCTCAAGAAACTACGGAGGCACCTGAAGCAGTGGCATTGAACATCGGAACGTTTCACGACAGAAGTTAAAAAGAAAAAGTTTAACACGAAGATGATTGGTACGGTCAGAACAATGCGGTCAAATCTGGACTGATTGAGATAAACGGAGCATTGAGATAAACGGAGCATTGAGATAAACGGAGCATTGAGATAAACGGAGCATTGAGATAAACGGAGCATTGAGATAAACGGAGCATTGAGATAAACGGAGCATTGAGATAAACGGAGCATTGAGATAAACGGAGCACATGTCAATGAAAATCATTTTTTCTTGTTTCATTCGTACGCTTTGAACTCAAGCGTATTCCATACACGTCTAATGCAATGGAATGCTTTTTGCGTGTGGATTAGTTTTCCCTATTACCAGTGTCCGTCGCCATTAGCACACCCACTCCGACATCTGAGATTCTTGTAATTTACGTCCCCATGTCAAGAACTAACTAACTAACTAACTAACTAACTAACTAACTAACTAACTAACTAACTAACTAAATAACTAACTAACGAACTAACGAACGAACTAACTAACTAACTAACTAACTAACTAACTAACTAACTAACTAACTAACTAACTAACAAAGTAACTAACTAACTAACTAACTAACTAACTAACTGATTGACTGACTGACTGACTGACTGACTAACTGACTGACTAACTAACTAACTAACAACTAACTAACTAACTAACTAACTAACTAACTAACTATCTAACTAAGTAAGTAAGTAACCAACCAACTAATTGACTGACTGACTGACTAATTAACAGCTGACTGACTGACTGACTAACTAACTAACTAACAGACTGACTGACTGATTGATTAACTAACCAAGCGACTGACTAACTGACTTATAAGCTACTTAACTAGCTAGCTAGGTAACCAATTACTAACTAACTGACCGACCGACGGACAGACAGACCGACCTACCGACAGACCGACCTACCGACAGACCGACTGACTGACTGAATGACTGACTAACCAACCAAGTCTTATAAGATTTGTTTAAGTTTCAATTATCTTTATAATGTAAACACAAAACACGAGCTCGTTGTTTCCCACCTATGTGACTAAGACCATCTGAATTTCCGCATCCTGTCGTGCAAATGTTTTAACTTTTCGTGTCATCAGGTTAGGACCGCACTAATCCAGTTTAAGATCAATTTCAATGAAATTTAATCAGCAAAATAGCTAGTAGATATAATCAGACCACACCCAAAAGTTCTGACTTCTAATGCACACGCACACACACACACACATACACTCGCACACACGCTCGCTCACAAACACATACATACAAACGAGCATACATGCGCACACATACAAACATGTTCATTTCTCGAAAGAGAAGTCGTTATTGTACTGCTGAGGTTTAACAACATAATGAGAAGCGTGCCAGTTTGAGAATATCGGCAAAGGAGAAGAGAGGGTCAGAATGTCCCGAGGAAAAGTCAGACTTGTGCAGAGACATAATCGAATTGGACTGGGAGTGCAGAGAGGGCCAGGCACATAGCACCACACCATCTACTTTGAAAATCGAGGTGGAGGCGGTCACAACTGTGGTCTGGTGGCTGAAGGACAAACAGCACACGCATGTGGGGAGAAAATGCCGAGAAAGTGAAGACATCATGCTTCTTGCAGAGTGACAGGCTTCACTTCATAAATCAAAGATAGGAAGGATATTTGGGATATTTTCAACAGGGCATGATGTTGTGGCGGGAAACGAGCAGGCGGATAGATTGGCTGGGTCTGCACAGCTGGGTAGGGTCTTGGTGCATAAGGCAGATGTGGTCGGGGTCATAAAAGATCATGCGCACAGTGTGAAAGAACAGATAAATCATCATAGCCTGGACAGAATGGAGCGACAGGAAGCGACCAGAGGATCTGGCTGGCGATCAGTGCACTGTGAAAAGATTAGAACCAGACTACAACTGGTACCATTAGTATTGGGACTATTTGCTGGTTGTAGAAGACGAGGACGGAGTACGTATGGGATTTTCTCGAGTGCTGTGATAATGGTTCTTGACTCAACCCAACTGCACCCAATACTCATATCTCATACGAGAAGCGGGTATTGTCTTTCGGGGCTTAAACAACAAACCTAGCCTCTTCACAGTGTTGCGAGTGCTCTGGCAAGTGGTCTTTAGTCTTCAGTACAGAAATTCCTTCTCGACAAACACTAGCACTAGAACAAATGCCCTTATGATTGTTTTATACGAGTAGTTTCTCTCTCTCTCTCTCTCTCTCTCTCTCTCTCTCTCTCTCTCTCTCTCTCTCTCTCTCTCTCACACACACTCTCTCTCTCTCTCCCTCTCTCTCTCTCTCTCTCTCTCTCTCTCTCTCTCACACACACATTCTCTTTTGGCCACTGTCTCTCAAGTTAACTTTCTCTGTATCTTCGTTTCACTTTATCTGCTCCGTCCATGTCTCTCTGTTTCTCCATGACTCTCTTTCATCTCGTTCTGTTTCTTTCATTTCATCTCCGTCTCTCTCATTCTCTTTGATTCTAATTGTCACTCAGTATCTCAGTCATTCTCTCCCTAATTCTCTCTGTGCCTCTCTCACTCTATTTCTGATCTCTCTATTTCTGATGTGTTACAATACCGCAAAGTGTCTGCAAGGTGGGTACCACGAAAGCTTACTCCAGAATTGAAACAACGACGCACTGATGCTTGTCAAGAACTTTTGTAATGCTTTGAAGCAGAAGTTGATGGTTTCCTATCAAGAATTGTTAGTGGAAACCAAAGAAGTATTGCACGCAGCCATCTGCAGGGAAGGTTATGCTGACTCTCTTTTGCGATGAAAGAGACGTTATTTTAGAGCACTACATGCCAAGAAGGAAAACTGTCACCAGTGATATTTATACAAATCTTCCCAGGAATCATCTTCGACTCGCAATCGAATCCAAACGACGTGGACTTCTGAGTAGAGGTGTCCTTTTGCAACATGACAATGTTCGACCCCATACTGCCCGTGCAACGGCTGGAACCATCGACGACCTCCATTTTCAGTGTGTACTACACCCTATACTCGCCAAACCTCGCCTAGCTCCAACTGATTTCCCCCCTGTTTGGACAACTCAAGGAAAGACTTCAGTGCCATGAAAAGGTACAGCAGGTGGTGCATAAGTGGTAACACATGCGACCAAGATAATTTTTTTTAAAACAGGAATCCAAGCACTTAATAGGCGCTGGAGGACTTGCATTGAACGCAGTGGTGACTACATCGAAAAATGATACATTATTTCTGTACGTTTTCAAAATATATTCACCAAATTTAAAAAAAAAAAGGTTTTCATTTGAAGCCCCTCGTATGCTGATGTGAAAAAAAAAGTGTCTGGATTTATAGAATTTCGAGCATCGGCTGCTGTTGCCTTGCAGGGTCAGACGGGAGCAAACGTGACACAAATGGCTGCCGAAGACGGAAACACTGATCTATGAGGTGAAGAACGTTTTTTTTTATAGGCGTGTTGCAATTCTCCGAAAGAGGATAAAAAACGACGGGGAAGAAGTGGACTAAATGATTTCGGCCTGAGGGCCGGATGTTCGCCTCCACGGCTTTAGACGACTCTCTAAACTTAAATTAACCAAACTGCTACTGAAATAATCAAATTGAGAACTCTTCAGAGGCTTTTGTAGAGAGGGACGGAGCATGTTTGGGAATGTCCGAAGTGCAGAGATGTTGATTCTTAAATTAACTATTATGCATTAAATAATTGCTAAGTAGTTTCTTTAGAAAGTAGCGGCAAACTACTGAACGTAAACTTACCATGAAATCACAAACAGCCCCCCCCCCCAATGCTGGGATTGACTGCGACGTCCTGTAATGGATATGCTTTCTAAGTATTTTCATGGACATTCTTGCCTCAATGCATTATGTTCTGCATTATTTTCAAGACACAAAAACCATATAATGTATCAGTAAATGAACGACATAAAACGTAACTTTTACTTTATATAAACACAAAGACATAATAGAAAACACAATCTTTAACGGTATATAAACTCAAAAACATAAAAGAAAACATAAACACGAACAGTGTAAAAACTCAAATACGTAATGGAAAACACATACGTTAACAATAAATAAGCTCAAAATCATAAAAGAAAACACACTTTAACTGCAAATAAACTCAAAGATATACAGAAAACATATACTTTAACAGTAAATAAACTCTAAAAAAATAGTTATTTTCATATCCTTTATAGGACATCGCAGTCAACACCAGAATTTTTCTTTGTTGTGATCTCTTGTCAAGTTTACCTTCAGTAGTTTGCCATTGCCTTCTGAACGACCGGCACTGATACCGTTTCGTAAAAAAAAAACAACAACGCCAAGTGATCTGATCCCAAATCGCCCGCAGCTTTGTTTCCAATGCGGGTATGCGGGATTACGAACTGCCTACGTAACTCTATCACCATATAGATACAAAGAAAGACAAATATACGTTAACACGAACGCATCTCGCATATCTTAGGAAAAAAATTAACAACCTCTGTCACGGTAACTTTTCCTTTCAAAATCCGATACTCTACTTTTTAATATCAATTAAAACAACACACACAGCATTAAAAAGAAGCATGAGTAATAAATGATAGACACCCAGGTGAAGAAATACGATCGGTGTCATATATATTATGTCTACCCGCACCCGCTGAAATTACTATCAATTTAAATGAACCGATTTCTTTATTTTTTAGCAGCCTGGCTGTGTTATTGTCTGAAATATATACTACGTCATCTCTTTCTCTGCTTTTATCCCTGTGCGCTACGTCATTTTTGTTTGATCTTTTGTGTAGCTAGGCAAGCGGTTCTTCTTATAATCTATGCCAGGTGGCGTTAGTGATCTTTGTCCACAACCTTATGTCTCTTGTACTGTCAATCATATCTGATGCTGACGTTATTATTTCTTGATTTGAATACGGTCGGCGGTTGACGGTCGGGTAGCACCGTTAGCCCACACTGCTGTTCCTTACCAGATGAGGTAGTTCATGAACTCCTCCAATTAACGTCGTGTCCGTTGAATATACCGTCAACAGACGCATCTTCAAGGCATCTGTTAAGAAAGTAGTTTGCCATTGCTTTCCTTCTTTACAGTGACCATACTGGTCGGTGACAGTAGCCATTGTCTCTTTAACGATCATCAACATCTTCATCAGCATCCAGTGCCTTGTCAGCTGGCGTGGACGATCATGCCTCTCCACAAATTGATTTCTCCGACGTCATGGATCAGTTCGTGTGTTGACTCCCTTCCGTGCCATTACACAAGACTGGCAAGAATCTTCTCCCACTGTCATCCTCTTTCTCTCTTTTCAGAAATCTTTCCGGTTGCCACGACACGTTCCAGTTTTTGTCTTCTCAAAAAAAAAAAAAAAAAAAAAAGAAAAGAAAAACGATGACTGCTTCTTTCTTTTGTTTGTGATAAGTTGTCTTTGCGACAGCTTCCCTCAAAATGTCCAGATGGCTGTCCAATTAATTTTCAGCATTCTTGTATACAGTCACATGTTATTTTAATTAAAAAAAACTTCAGACAATGAAAATTGGCCCTAATGTAGTCACTCTAATATCATCTTTTCTATCAAACAGAAAGCAAGTAGTATCACATAATAAATGTCTGTCTCATACCACTACCTTCAATATTGGAGTACCGCAAGGCTCTATTCTTGGCCCTCTATTGTTTGCCATATATATTAACGATCAACCTTTACATCTTTCGCCGTCCTGCGATCTATTTGCAGACGACTGTACAGTGTACACAAATGCTGAAAACTGTATTTTATTGGAGTCGTCTTTACAACAAGAATTAAATAATGTAGTTAGGTGGAGCTATTCAAACCGTATGCAAATTAACATCACTAAAACAAAATCAATGTTACTAACAACCAGACAAAGACTTCAAACTCTAAGCTCACACACATCACTTCAACTTCACATCGATAACATGCCAGTAGAAAGTGTAATTGAGCACAAAACATTAGGCATAATCATTGATAGAAACCTAACCTTTAATTCCCATGTTCAAGCGCTTATTAAACTGTCAGAAGTCGGGGTGCCCCACCGGCTAGATGAATGTATTATTCACTGGCGAGCAACCCCAGATAGTCAGAAACTGACTAGGGACAAAATCTATATGGCTGAACTACAGATTAAGCCCTTGAATATCCAACGTACAGTTCCTAGTGGCTCGTTACAAAATTGAAATGAACTGTGCTGAATATTCGCCAAGGATCAGGAAAGAGAAGTTTAGCTGAGATAGATGTTTAAGTCTAAATATATGAATATAGACGACTATTCTCAGTACAGGTTTTTCTCCCTGACTGCTCCCTTCCTTGGTGTGTAAGTGAACCCCCACCAATGTACACACACAACACGTATGCACAATTGGAATTAAAAGATAACGACAGAACTATGAGTTACAATACTACAACATTTATTTACTAATCATAATCATAGACATCTGATGGTTCAAGATGAGGATGATGAAATCATATAACATATTGTGATGAGAAACATTACGTAACTTTACTTGTTACTTCATCTATCTGGAACTGTGGTCCAGATCCCCACTCTCCAGTAGACTCAACAAAAGAAGAACAGCTTGCCGGTATTCTGAGATCCTGTCAGTCCTGACACTCCTAGTCAGTAGTCTCTAGTCTTGAGATCTATAACATAGGGCTCCTTGTGAGAGCTTGAAAGAAAGTCAAGAATGTGTTATATCAGTTCTACATCAGCGCAATCCTAATTAAAACATATAACACATACATATACAATGACCAGTCTGGCCAAGTTTATCTTTCAGCTCGACTGCGTTCACCATCCTCCTTCTCCCTACTGTCTTTAGTCTGGGACGGGCTTTTCAATTGTCTCACACGCCTGTAATGATTACATTTCTGCTGCCCCATGTCCACGTCGCTAATACAGAAATTCTGTGTTGTACAGCCGCTCCATCCAATGTTAGTTTAGCAGCTCACCGGGTCGGTAATGGTATTATAATAGTACCGGGTCATCCGGGCTTACAAGCCGTGACCCGTAGCTATGCCAGGTTTCCATGCATTACCGTGGACGCACGCCCACAATACACTGAGAAAGTTTAGCACCATATACCAATTGTGGGTAAGGTCTGTACCATTACACCTCTGCTTCCAACACAATCATTGGCCAATGTGCCAATGCGCAGACAATAGCATAACACTTCATATTGGTAGGTTTGCATATGACAAATCAATATATCAAACATCCAATACACATAAACATATTGATTAAACTAGACATATTATGATACTTTAACATCATAGCATAATGCACTAGTTAGTTTATGAAATTACACATACATACATCCAACATATCAGTAAACATTATATTACTTCAAGATAGACATCTAATGATACTCACATAATAGCATCAGGCATTATTAATGAGTACTAATATTGTATAGCTACAAAATGAGATATACAACAAGTCTAATTGAAGTGACCAAACAGACCAGCCATATTTGCTGAGCTGCCCGGTTTAATCACAACTCAGTTACTGCTGTTGTAAGAATTAAATAAATAGTCAGTTGACTATAATCTGTACAACAAATGCACACACCAAAAAGAGACTAGTCTAGTTTACAAAGAACTGGCAAGCATCTGCTACGATACCTCAAGTATATCTAGACAAGACCTGCCTTCCATAAGTTTCTACTTCTCAGAAGAGTAGCACTTACAGCACAATTATATTGAACACAGAACTCAGAAAGAACACTCAAGTAACCTATGACAATGATAGTTCTTGCAATAACCTAGATCAGATATAGACTGAAAATCGGTCCATCCATCTAAGAAACTAAGAGAATTACTAAGGGACTAGTTACTAAGAAATAATTCCTAGAAGCCAACAAAAAAAATCATGCATATGACTACAGACATTGAGATAGTTCCTACCTGTTCTGAAGTCAACTTTAATCTAACATAAAACAGGCTAGGGACCCTTATTTAAGCTGAGTCTAGCAGACAGTGTCTGAGACACTATTATCTCTTTGGCATTCCCGTCATAAATTCTTCTTATCTCCTCCTGACAGTGATTGCAATTAAATCCAAGTCTGTCCAGTCATAAAAATTCTTTTAACCACTAACCCTCACCATAGTGTCACACCTGGATGGTTTTGCGTTGCCAGCCCCAGATCAGTTTCACAGTCTTATCAGTGATTTCACACCTTGCAGAGTCTGCCAGTCCGAGTGGACGGGGCTTGTTTACCGCCCTGGGGCCATTATCTCTCCCTGTGTCAATGTTGTTCACGCCTGGGTGGTTTTATTTCACTCACTGGCCCAGTTCATTGTTGATTCAGTCTGGGTCTACCTGGGCAAGAAGGTGCCAATGCGTCTGTGTGGTGTCATAGCCCGTCTGGGTCAGCAGTTTTCTAAGGTGTAGACTAATTTAAATTATCTAGTTGTGTCCATCTCAAGTACCCCATTTTACTTGCCATCTGCAAGCTTACGTCATGGCTAGAGGCTTTTTGTGAATAATCTTACCTCACGACTAGATAGCCGTGGAGTAGTGTGATTAATTCATTCTTTCTCAATTTGGCCTCTCAAATTTGGAGACCGAGAAAAATATTCTGGGATGTTAAGGCGGCCAATTCGTGACAGAGCTTTCCCCTTAAAAAAAAGTTTCTGCCAGAAATCTTTTGTCAAAGCACGCCGTACATCCCAGAATAATGCCTAAGCACTCTCCGTTCTGTATCTGCCTAAAGGTTTCCAATATTCCTTGTGGCAGTGGGTTGTCCTGCATCTGCATAAAGACGTTCCATTTCCATAACCCAAAGATACACGGGATAGATCCTTGTACCTGGTTTTAGGCCGGGATTCCATGCAATAGCTTGGTAAAATCCGGTAATTGTCAGAAGGTTGTAATTTTACCCCTCTGGGAAAGATCACAATCAACGGGATTCTTCTACGCCTCTGGGCAGCAATTGTTTTACACCATTCACTCACGTGATTTACTCCTTTCAGCCGAGGATGTACCCATAGTGAGGTCTTGCATAAGCTGGCCACAGCAAAGCTTGTCTCCGTGATATTCCTCCATCCTTTATAGATCCTTAACAGATTCATCAATATCTTCCTTTTGAAAGGAATAATGTTACACATCATGGTCCCATGATATAAATTCAACTGGCGCTTTCCTCCTTCAAAGTTGGGCGTAACAATCTTCCCTCCTCGGTGTCGCGGTTTCTTCCCCTGATAATCAGTTAATGGGCTGAGTTTCTCTACATTAGAGTTTCTTGTAAAAACCGTGCTAGAAATTGGAAATTTAGTGTGCCAAGTTGTCCTGCCTTGAGAAATAACATAGTTACTCCAGGGCGATAAAGTGGTGTTACTTTTGAATAAAGTATCCACAAATAGCTGATCTACTCCTATCAAATCGACCTGACTGAAGGGTAGATTGAGTCCTAAGAGTGTTGATTCCAAACCACTCTTGACTTCTGTTACTTCAGGTTCCTGTTGCTGGAATTCCCTGATAACTTCAGCTAATGAGATGATAGGCGTTTCTTCCTCCATCTTGTGCAAAGAATTTTCTTCTTTAGCAACTACAGACAATGTTGTCTGCACAATATCAGAGTCCATATTCTGGCTCCTAACAATTCCAGGTGTTTCCTGAGTCTCCGAACTGGTATGCTCCGAGATAACAACTGGAAATGTTTCCTGGTCTGGATGTTCCTCTCTGGTCGTGCTTTCATGGGCTAAGTCCAGTTGAGGTAACTCCTGTGATGGGCTGGTGTCTACACAATCCATCACGCTACGTAAATCATTTGAACTGATATCTAGTGTCTTTTCCTGAGCTGCAGCCTCAAAGATCACAAAGGGTTCCGGGTCATCCTTCATCCCACTGTCAGTCAAATTTAATCCCACTTCTTCCTCGTCTGGGCTGAAGGGAATAATAAAGTCGGTTACCTTTCGATCTCCGACCTCCTTAAAAGATGTCCTCAGGTCATCTTCCTCTTGAGTTTCACCTCTCGTTGAAGTAAAATGAGATTCCTGGGAGTCTTGTACTGGCAAACCGTAGTGCAAACAGTTGTCCTCTGGGTAACTGTTACTAGGTAAATTCTCTGAACTGATAATTAGTGACTCTTCCCGCGTTGCAGCAGTGAAATTCACCTGGGATTCTGTTCCTTCCTTCCTCCCTATTTCAGTCAGATGTAATTCCACTTCATGATTCTGTGACCAGAAGGGAATGTGAGAATCGGCTAGGTCTCCGCCTGCGACCTCATTAAAGGTTGTCTTCAGTTCCTCTTTCTCTCAAGATTCATTTCTCATAGAAGTCAAGTGGTTTTCCTGAAGGTCCTGTACTGTTAAACCACCATTGCCGTGGTACAAACAGTTATCACGTTTGTGACTGTTTGAAGTGCCCTTGGCACGTTTCTTCTTCCCTCTTTTCCGTTTAGGACTGGGTCGAATGAGAACCTGTAGTTCCCGGTCCACTACCTCTGATTCTGCGGTGGGTGGCAAAGATGTCCCTTCCTTCCTGGTTGGGTGAGCATCCATATCTCCTACCTTATGTTCCGCTAGAACGGTTAGCTTCTCTGCATTGACTACTTCCATATGCTGTTTATTAATCTCTGCTTCTTCAGTTTTGCTACGCTCTTGTGCTCCAAAGAACTCATCATTTTCTTTAAACATAATTTCTTCTTCTTGGTCCCACCATTCTAACTCAGCTGTGATATACATTTCTAGTTGCTCTCCCTTTAAGCCTTTTCTTATGCCCCACCCTTTCGCTGACTCTGCGAAATCTGCGCGCGCCTTCATGTCCTCTTCGGGATTCCGGTAACGTAAGGCCATAATTGCTAATGACTATATTCAGGTAAGCTCCTATGTATATATCAAAAATCAGATCTAAGCTAGAAAGACAAGAGTTAACTACTGACAGTCTACGCTATCCAATGTGTATAGTTTAGCCTCAGCAGTGAAAGACAACTGAAAATAATATTCAAGTAGTACCTGGCGACAGCAGTGAAGTAAGTGTGAGAGATATACTACACAGTAATCAACAGTAATATTTATCTAAATAAACATTAAAATGCACTGCATACATGTCAAAATGAACATGGCATATATTAGCATAAAATTGCAAATCAGTCAAGCAGTTAAATCATCAAACACATCAATGTAAATATGATTAAAGTGTTCAATTATCAATAAATGATTAATGGTAACACTAATTGATAATAGTTACAAACAGTTATCAATAAATGATAGATGATGGTAGTTTTCTCATAAGTTCTTATCTGTTATACTTTTGAAAAGTTATATATGTACTCTGAAACTTCCTCACTAAAAGTAGCTACATTTGATGATAGTCTATTTTGATGACTGAAGATTACAAGAGTTAACTTTGAAAAATCGTTTGTCTAGGGTCTAGTAGAATCACTATGATTACTAGAATCCTGATTCAGGATCGCGGACTGGACCCCAATCTGTCAGAAGTCGGGGTGCCCCACCGGCTAGATGAATGTATTATTCACTGGCGAGCAACCCCAGATAGTCAGAAACTGACTAGGGACAAAATCTATATGGCTGAACTACAGATTAAGCCCTTGAATATCCAACGTACAGTTCCTAGTGGCTCGTTACAAAATTGAAATGAACTGTGCTGAATATTCGCCAAGGATCAGGAAAGAGAAGTTTAGCTGAGATAGATGTTTAAGTCTAAATATATGAATATAGACGACTATTCTCAGTACAGGTTTTTCTCCCTGACTGCTCCCTTCCTTGGTGTGTAAGTGAACCCCCACCAATGTACACACACAACACGTATGCACAATTGGAATTAAAAGATAACGACAGAACTATGAGTTACAATACTACAACATTTATTTACTAATCATAATCATAGACATCTGATGGTTCAAGATGAGGATGATGAAATCATATAACATATTGTGATGAGAAACATTACGTAACTTTACTTGTTACTTCATCTATCTGGAACTGTGGTCCAGATCCCCACTCTCCAGTAGACTCAACAAAAGAAGAACAGCTTGCCGGTATTCTGAGATCCTGTCAGTCCTGACACTCCTAGTCAGTAGTCTCTAGTCTTGAGATCTATAACATAGGGCTCCTTGTGAGAGCTTGAAAGAAAGTCAAGAATGTGTTATATCAGTTCTACATCAGCGCAATCCTAATTAAAACATATAACACATACATATACAATGACCAGTCTGGCCAAGTTTATCTTTCAGCTCGACTGCGTTCACCATCCTCCTTCTCCCTACTGTCTTTAGTCTGGGACGGGCTTTTCAATTGTCTCACAC
The DNA here is from genome assembly GCA_963921405.1 of Cepaea hortensis. Classification (NCBI taxonomy): domain Eukaryota; kingdom Metazoa; phylum Mollusca; class Gastropoda; order Stylommatophora; family Helicidae; genus Cepaea; species Cepaea hortensis. Next base: position 32,036,931 of record OY992897.1, read on the forward strand.
GCCTGTAATGATTACATTTCTGCTGCCCCATGTCCACGTCGCTAATACAGAAATTCTGTGTTGTACAGCCGCTCCATCCAATGTTAGTTTAGCAGCTCACCGGGTCGGTAATGGTATTATAATAGTACCGGGTCATCCGGGCTTACAAGCCGTGACCCGTAGCTATGCCAGGTTTCCATGCATTACCGTGGACGCACGCCCACAATACACTGAGAAAGTTTAGCACCATATACCAATTGTGGGTAAGGTCTGTACCATTACACCTCTGCTTCCAACACAATCATTGGCCAATGTGCCAATGCGCAGACAATAGCATAACACTTCATATTGGTAGGTTTGCATATGACAAATCAATATATCAAACATCCAATATACATAAACATATTGATTAAACTAGACATATTATGATACTTTAACATCATAGCATAATGCACTAGTTAGTTTATGAAATTACACATACATACATCCAACATATCAGTAAACATTATATTACTTCAAGATAGACATCTAATGATACTCACATAATAGCATCAGGCATTATTAATGAGTACTAATATTGTATAGCTACAAAATGAGATATACAACAAGTCTAATTGAAGTGACCAAACAGACCAGCCATATTTGCTGAGCTGCCCGGTTTAATCACAACTCAGTTACTGCTGTTGTAAGAATTAAATAAATAGTCAGTTGACTATAATCTGTACAACAAATGCACACACCAAAAAGAGACTAGTCTAGTTTACAAAGAACTGGCAAGCATCTGCTACGATACCTCAAGTATATCTAGACAAGACCTGCCTTCCATAAGTTTCTACTTCTCAGAAGAGTAGCACTTACAGCACAATTATATTGAACACAGAACTCAGAAAGAACACTCAAGTAACCTATGACAATGATAGTTCTTGCAATAACCTAGATCAGATATAGACTGAAAATCGGTCCATCCATCTAAGAAACTAAGAGAATTACTAAGGGACTAGTTACTAAGAAATAATTCCTAGAAGCCAACAAAAAAAATCATGCATATGACTACAGACATTGAGATAGTTCCTACCTGTTCTGAAGTCAACTTTAATCTAACATAAAACAGGCTAGGGACCCTTATTTAAGCTGAGTCTAGCAGACAGTGTCTGAGACACTATTATCTCTTTGGCATTCCCGTCATAAATTCTTCTTATCTCCTCCTGACAGTGATTGCAATTAAATCCAAGTCTGTCCAGTCATAAAAATTCTTTTAACCACTAACCCTCACCATAGTGTCACACCTGGATGGTTTTGCGTTGCCAGCCCCAGATCAGTTTCACAGTCTTATCAGTGATTACACACCTTGCAGAGTCTGCCAGTCCGAGTGGACGGGGCTTGTTTACCGCCCTGGGGCCATTATCTCTCCCTGTGTCAATGTTGTTCACGCCTGGGTGGTTTTATTTCACTCACTGGCCCAGTTCATTGTTGATTCAGTCTGGGTCTACCTGGGCAAGAAGGTGCCAATGCGTCTGTGTGGTGTCATAGCCCGTCTGGGTCAGCAGTTTTCTAAGGTGTAGACTAATTTAAATTATCTAGTTGTGTCCATCTCAAGTACCCCATTTTACTTGCCATCTGCAAGCTTACGTCATGGCTAGAGGCTTTTTGTGAATAATCTTACCTCACGACTAGATAGCCGTGGAGTAGTGTGATTAATTCATTCTTTCTCAATTTGGCCTCTCAAATTTGGAGACCGAGAAAAATATTCTGGGATGTTAAGGCGGCCAATTCGTGACATAAACAAACAGCGAAAAAAGTCTACCAACTCGCCAAAATTAAAAACTTCCTTGATGAGGACACAAGGAAACTATTCTATACTTCTCATATATAGACACACTTTGACTACTGCTCTACAATCTGCGACGGTTGTTCTAATTCAAACACCAAGCGACTTTACTCACTCCAGAAACGGGCCATGAGTCTAATTTATAACAAACATTTATCTGACAATCCTAGCCTGTATAAACGCCTTCAGTTACTACCACTCCGCAAACGCCTGCTTTTCAATAAAGCTAAACTAATTCACAAAATCCTGCATCGGAATGCCCCAAATTACCTTTGGCCATTGTTTAAATATAATGCTAGACACAGTAAACGTTTAAATATATTACACATTCCGAAGCCTAGGATTGACTTATACAAAACAAGCTTAACGTACTCTGCAGCTCAGCTGTGGAACAATCTTCCACAAGAAATCAAAGACATCACCAATCCCTATTCATATAATCGCAAATTACTCGAACACTATCTCAGTACGGATTATCTTCCCCCTTAATAATAGAGATAATAATAATAATAACAACAAAACCCTAGTATAACAGCCAGTCCCCTTTTGGTAGGCCAGTATATTCCACATGGCTAATAACAAGTGTCAGACCATTATCTAATTTTACTGTGTCGTGTAGTTTTGATGTTCGCATTTTGCCCATGCCTTTATAATGCATATCTTTTTTATTGTTGCTGTTCTCTGTTAGCCTTGAATGATGTGTGAATGAAATAATGTATGAAAGAGAGTGATAGAAGGGCAGAATGTTAGACGGGCCTGCGTGCCCAATTCTTAACCCTTTGAAAATAAAGTTTGTTCGTTCGTTCGTTCGTTCGTTCACATCTCCAAGACTTCGAGAGATTTTGACTAATTGTCCATGATTCACAGCCGTATGTTAACATTGATTCTGTGTAACATGCAAGAACTATCTTTCTGACTTTCAAGGACAATGACTTATTGCTTAAAACATTCTTCATTTGATAGCATCTTTAACGAGATCTTATGGCAAAGGTAGCCTTTTACAAGATGGAAAACACACTGACCAACGAAAAGAAGTCAACTGAAAAGAGAAATAGAGTGTTGCAGTGCTAGATAGAACACATACTTTTGTATGGATGTGAAGCGTGGACAATAAGCAGTCACGTTGAAAAACATGTAATGGAAGTGGACATGATTCTGAGGAAACAGCAAAGAATACCATGGACAGAGATAAAATCCAATGAGCAAGTCCTAAAAGAACCAAATGAAAACCGTAAACTGATTAGAGAAATTAGACGTAGACAGTAGACTCTTTGGGCACGTTATGAGAAGAAATAAACTAGAAAACTTGGTGACAACTGGCAAGATTGGGGGGAAAAGTACACGGAAAAGATGGAGAGGTCTCCATGTAGAGGGTTTTATCCTATATGACTCGGTCTCTTATCGCAGGAGGACCTGCCGAAAACTTCGCACAAACTTCGCAGCCCCAGTGACGATCCCAAGGTGTTTTCGAGAACACTGCTCTCTTGAACCGGACGACCTAGCCCGAAATCGAACCCACAACCTTCGCAACGCGAGGCACGCAGCGTAACTGCTTAGCCACGAGGTGGAGAGAATGAAGCCTGAGAGAGGTAAACAGTTAAAAAATGCTGGGCTATTGATACCAGATAAGAAGATTTAAGTCCCACGATATGGCCCTGCTATTCCCATGACTACGACAGAACACTACCCCTATCTTACTACAATCGAGGGGCAGATTTGCATAGATTAAGAATAAGCACAAGAAAGGAATGGGTGGATAGGTAGATGGGTGGATGGGTGAATGGGTGAGTCAAAGAAACAAGGATGCGACAGGTGTTTATACAAAGCGTTCACAATATCCTCAATGGTGTTCTATTTTCGAATAGTAGATATCGTTGTCGTTTCACTGGAACAAACTTTTCGCAACACGGATTCAAAACCATAAATTCAACGACTAACAAATCTCAATAAGCTTATCACTGGTTCATGTTTGCGTTCTGGGTGTGGCAAGATAAGTTTAACCTAGCATGCAATTTGGTGTTTCTGTGAAATCCACGGATTCATAAATTCAACAACAGGAAAAACTAAATAAACTTAACGCAGGCTCACATTTGAAGTTTAAACGTGGAAAAATGAAATTAACCTAGTTTTGAACTTAGTGATTTTGTAAAATTCGTGGACATATAAATTCAACAGCTCAGAAAACTAAACTTAACCGATTAAGTGGCAAACGAAAAGTTAGTTTGAACCAAACAAAAACGGATCGCAGAAAATGAGTGTTGGGGTGTACCATAGTTATGACTTCAAAGTTGTTAATGTGGTAGCAGACATGTTGTATTATATCTCAAATTAAAGAGAGTTGCATCTGAAAAAACTACTGTATATAGCCATTGGCAGAAACGGGAAGTCGCTTAAGACGATTAATCATCACATATCACTTTATCAGTTAACAAAGACTCATTTTTGTATTCAGGAAGTGTAACGGTGTATTTAACTTGGTATTTTTTCTGAAATCCGCGGAAAACATACATTCAACAGCTCAGAATACTAAATAAACTCAACACAGATTCATTGTTTTTTTGTATTCAGAAAGTGTAACGGCGAATTTAACGTAGTATTTAACTATGTGTTTTTGTGAAATCCGCGGAAACCTAAATTCAACAGCCCAGAAAACTAAATAAACTTAATACGGATTCATAATTGTATTCCTGGTGTAGAAATGTGAATTTAACATAGTATTAATGTCGTGATTTTGTGAAACCCTTGGAAACATAAATCCACAACCCAGAAAACTAAACAAAGACTCAAGTTTTCTCTTCAGGAAGTGTAACGGATAATTTAACCTAGTAATTAACTTCATATTTTTGTTAAATCCGTGGAAACCTAAATTCAATAGCTCAGGAAACTAAATCAACTCAACGCAGGCTCATTTTTGTATTACGGGATTGTAACGATGAATTTAACCTAGTGTTTATTTGTGGTTCTTGTGAAATCTATGGTAAGAATATATGTTTGTGATTACGTTTGTGATTTCTGTTTTGTAATATTGTTTCCATTGTACACAGATACTTCCATATAGTGTATGCAAGCAGCTGTGGAGCAGTGGATAGTTCGTTTGCCTGCCGGCGCGGTGCTAATAAGTTCAAATCCTCATAAAGAAGAACTTTTGGTAACAATTCCCCTGGGATCTCAGGTCGACAGTCTAAATTGAGTAGCAGGAAAGACTCTAAGATGCTAGCATCATTTATCCAATGGGAATCGAGGTAGCGTACTGGCTACACAATTGCCTGTTGACCCAGTGGCCACGGGTTCGATTCGCAGTTTGTAATACCCAGCCTAAAATTGGTACCAAGAATTTAGTTTAGTTTAGTTTAGTTTAGTTTAGTTTAGTTTAGTTGACAGATCAACATCACGGCACATGAGTGTAACCCATAAGTGCTCCGTTCTACTCCTAACTCAAGTCTGAGTCCGGAGAAACTCAGCTCAGTGCACGAACCCCTTAGCATCGGCGAGGATCCTGAAATACTTTGGGTAGATATTTAACTCGAAATTTTGCCCGGGCAGCGCCTTTACGCTACTCTTTTTCAGTTTACAACTGCCAAGGGATTTTTTTACGTGCGCAATAATACACACGGACGTCCGATCTCACTATCCAGAGACCAGGGGGAATTTTGTTACTAGAAGTCCACGTGAAAAAATCCCGGCCCTCGCAGGGGCTTGTACCCGGGACCCCCTGCACTCGAAGCGTACACCATACCTCGAGACCACTCAGTCCCCCTTTCATAACTCTTTCATAAGGCGGCTGTGGTACTAAGAAGATTGTGGGGAGTAAAGGCGGCAGCCGTGATACTGACCACATCAGCCGCTGGGTGGTCATTGGTTTATTACGTATGTGAGTGTAGCACCGTGTGACCCGTACGCTTTATGGTGTGCAAACGTTCATTTAGTTACCTTCTCTTATCATATGCACATTACGTCTTTCAATCAGTTAGTCAATCAGATGACGTCTCTACAATGAAGGTTGTCTGCAATGGATCTCTAACACTGTCCGTCTCTCGCCCTGACTGTAAATTCTGTCAGACTGATTTTCGTCCATCTCTTGTTGATGTTATCTTCCCACTTGTATCGTTGTCTTACTCTTGCTCGCTTGCCTTCAAGCCTCCAGTATGGTTTTTATAAGAATCTTTTCCTTCCTAGTTTGTGTAGAACCTCTGTATTTGAATGGTTTTGTTTCCATGAAATACGACATATTCTTCTATATATCCACATCTCCAGGGCTTCTATTTGACTTTCTAGTTGTTCAATGTCCAGGCTTCCGCGCCATACAATAGTGTTGAATATAAGTAACATATAACAATTCTCATTTTTAATGCGACCGACAGACCAACAGACCGACAGACCGACAGACAGACAGACAGACAGACAGACAGACAGACAGACAGACAGACAGACAGACAGACAGACAGACAGACCGACCGACCGACCGACCGACCGACCGACCGACAGACAGGCAGGCAGGCAGGCACGCAGACAGACAGACAGATAGACAGACAGACAGACAGACAGATTTCTAGATTGTTTGGCAAGATTGAGGGGAAACGAACAAGTTGAAGGAAGAGAAGTAAATATCTGGTGGACTTGACCACGCAGCATGGTCGGGACAAGTACACAGAGCTGATCCACGACTCTGGTGATCGTGTAAGATAGCGAAACATGACCGCCCACGCTTACCGGCATGGTACATAATGAATGAATGAGAATGTTTGTTCAACACGTGAACATTTACAATGAATTGCCGTTTCTGCCAACGATAATCGCAACCAAAGAATTGCCAGTGATCCGGAGGTAAAAGAAAGAACTTGAAAATAAACCCCTTCGATTATGAATGAGCTTAACCATGCAACAATAGGTTACACAATTCTCTGCAGCATGTTGGTTGAAGCAACCTCGATATAGGATTGTATATACAAATGTTGCCATATGGAAACTCAATAGGATAAGGGATTTTAACAGATTCAGTGGCACACAAAAATAATATATGAACCTTACAAAAGTGGATGGCGGAAAATGGGAAGCAGGGGTGTGTCATATTATGACTTCAAAGTTAGTAATACGGTAGCAGGCATGTTCTATTATATATCAAATTAAAAGGGTTGTATAAGAGAACACGTGTATATAAGCCATAGCAGATACGGAAAGTCGCCTAACACGATTAATCATCCCGTGACACTTATTCACTTAAGGCAGTATAGACATCGCTGTTGTAGATACTATTCTAATTTAGAATATATTAAAAACACTACAGGAGATCCTCCTCCTGGAACGTCAAGCATTCTTTGCCCACATTTTCAAAGAACATTTCAATCCAAAATAAACCTTACCAATCATCTTAGAACTCACGGCCCCAAACTTTCAACCCCACTGGATGAAATGAATGGTCATTATAATGTTTGACGGACAAACACTATATACTATTCAGGGGCCCGGTAGGGAATCGATATGAAAGATCCCGAGTTTTGGAATCCTCCATGTAATCACATCTCTTAACTATATTGTTGATGCTTCATTATAATCAGCATGTGCCCTGCCAGGTGGCGTAGGCGTTCATGGCTCTCCACAGATGTCGGTCTTTGGTGTTCTGGTTCAACTCTGCTGATGATAATTCGCCATGCCACTGTCTCAGTCCATCCAGCATCATTTCCCTTGGTCTGCCTCTGTCTTTTCCCCATTGTTCTTTCGTGTTGCTTATACATGGTGTTTGTAAAATATGTAGGTCTACATTTGAAAAATGAAGTAAATGACGTCATCGAAAATGTGCTAAAAATTAGTTACAACAGTTACTGCTATGGTCTAACGCTGTTTTGGGGAAGCTAGAAAGAACCAATGAAGAATTCATTATAACAGCTATTGGCAATGTCCACCACGGGCTTAAAGACACGACTATACTCTTCTATTCATATGATCAAATACCTTCTGCAACGCGTCTGTTGTTATTCCCGTGTGTATCGACAGCCGTTTCGAAACGCTAGTTCACCCAACAAAATTCTTTCTTCCTTTGATAACACCATTATGTTTCGAGAGCAAAGAATTACTCCAGCAGACGACAGCCATTCGCTGCATATTGCTTCACGGTGAACTGTGGGATACACTTTTTGAAGACGTCATATACTTAGTTTTTCAAATTTCTTCTACATACAAAGTGTATTGAGACTTTACAAACATTGTATTATTTTTATTGCTCTGTGTTTGTGAGTGCATTCTCTGTTTCTTCTTTTATCCCTCCTGACTCCTACTGGAATATAGGACCGCATAAAGGAACGCAAACCATCCATTTGCAAGCCAATTATTTTAGTTGGATGCTGACTGAATTATTTCTACTGCGTGAGCCAGCCAGTTCCAGGCCAACCCTCTTGGATCGCCTTTTACGACATACACAGGTCTACAGTGTTACTATTCATTCCTTACGCCTTGGAACTCCAGAAACACACGGAGGGCTTACGCTTTACACTTAGATCTTTCTCTTTCTTCCGCTGTCTTGTATTTTCTCACAAAAGGCTAAGTTATCTATTACACAACTTCTGTTAGTATGCCCCATAACAGATCACTTGAGGTTTCCTTGTGGTTCTCGTGATCAATTTCAGTTACCCCTCCAGCTGTAAATACCTCGGAGTTCGATTTCTTCTTTGTCGACGACACTCTCAACACTCTTATCAAGAACAAAATCTCTATTTAATCCAGGTTTCTCATCGATTCTTTCAATCAATCAATCATGTGCCATGCCGGAAAGCGTGGGCGGTCATGACTCGCCATTTCACTCGATCACCAGTGTCGTGGATCAGCTCAGTGTTCCTGTCTCGTCCATGCCATGTGGCCTAGCCATCCAGGTATTTTCCTCTCGGTCTTCCTCTTGGCCTGTTCCCTTCGATCTTGCCAGTTGCCACTAAGTTCTCCAATCCATTTCCTCTCATAACATGCCCAAAAAATGTTGACTGTCTGCGTCTAATGACTAATCAGTTTACGATCTTCATTTGTTTCTTGAAGGACTTGTTCATTGTTCTCTTGCCTTATGTACTGTAATGACCAAGGAGCCTGCAATGTCTTGTGTCCATCTCCGTGCTGGTCGATCTCTGTCTTTCCTTTCCAAAACCCCCGTAGTCTGTCCAGAAATGAATGCCTTCATTCACGATCAATTATTTTGAAAGCTGTCTGTTGCATCGTTATGAAATTTTTCCTGCCGTCTTATATTTACTCCCACCCAAGGAATATATCTTTAATAGGTCCAAAAGCAACTTAAATTATTGAAAGCGGCCACATTTCTTTGATGTTTTGGTGAAAAACAAGTGATTTCTCGCTAACAAACTTGTTTTACAGTAATGCCCTGTTCCACTACGCGCGGCTCTTGTCATAAGGTCCATCCCATGTCCCACGAGAAAATTAACTATTCAACGCTAATGTTTCCGTGTGAAGACGTAATACATTTAACGATGTGCACTTCATCTCTGACCCGTAAATTATATACCGCATATAAACAAACTTTGAAATCTGCTGTACAATCTCCAGAACAAAACTTTTTTTGTTGGGTGGCCACAATGATAAGGTTAAATGCTAAATTTCACCCATGTCCTTCAGTTGGTTACTGAGATATGGAATTTTATAATGGCGCAGACAAAAGTAAACAGACTATTGTAGCACAGGTCTAATTTTTGCGTGTGGATTAGCTTCCCCTATTACTGTGCCATTCACAATTCCGCATACCGCGTTCGAAACACAGCTGCGGGCGATTTGGAAGCAGACTGCTTTGCGTTATTTCCTATACAATGGTATGAATGTCGGTCGTTCAGAAAGCATTGGCCAACTACTGAACGTTAACTTGCTTAGGAAATCACAAACAGCCTAAATAAATGCTGGTGTTGACTGCGACATCCTGTAAAACCACATGCAACTAACTTAATAATGCACCTGAGGAGATGCAGCAAAATATGACAGACAATAAATCGTGCTGCCTATTGTATACTGCTTTTTTGTTTACATTCACCAAGGGGATGCATTGTTTGAATATACAATTGTTTATAAATTACTCCCACCACTTGACTGCGTATTCTCTTAACCTGCTTTGGTCTTACAAAATGACAACTGCCTACTTTCCTCTTTGATCTTTGTAATGAAATTCATTGTCATTATAATTATCACTATCAAGCGCCATCCCCGCATGTAAGGTCGGACGTGTGCCTCCAACACCCTCTGTCCTGCGTCTTCGAGTTACATTTATACACATGTCTCTCAATATTTCTTTTGGTGTTGTTTCTATACCTCAAGTTGTCTTCTGCTTCACGCTTTCCATGACCATGTCTCGTCAGAATGTCTCTTATCAAGGCGATGTGTCGAATGGTTAGGGTGAACTCATGCCATATCGTGAGAGGCGTATCCCCAATAAATTATTTTTTGTCTCGCGTAGGTGTTTTTTATAGTGTGATCGCTTTGCTTTGAATTCTAGCGTAGTCTATACACATATTACTACTTGCCACTACTGAGAAGTGAACTGGACTTTTTTTTGCTTGTGGATAAGCTTCCCCTACTATCAGTGTTCCTCGCCATTTGGCGAGCTCACTCCGACTTCTGAGGTACTTGTAATTTACGTCACCAAGTCAAGGACTAGAAGTAAACATTTAGTCCAGCTGACCGGTGTAGGAGTTGAACATATAGCTTGTCCACTTGGGACGGAGAAGAGAACTAGAGACATAAAGCATGCCCACATGAAATGTAGAAGATAACTTTAGACATATCGCAGGCCAACATGAAATGTAGAAGATAACTTTATACATATCGCATGCCTATATGAAATGTAGAAGATAACTTTAGACATATCGCAGGCCCACATGAAATGTAGAAGATAACTTTATACATATCGCATGCCTATATGAAATGTAGAAGATAACTTTATACATATCGCATGCCCACATGAAATGTAGAAGATAACTTTAGACATATCGCAGGCCAACATGAAATGTAGAAGATAACTTTATACATATCGCATGCCTATATGAAATGTAGAAGATAACTTTAGACATATCGCAGGCCCACATGAAATGTAGAAGATAACTTTATACATATCGCATGCCTATATGAAATGTAGAAGATAACTTTATACATATCGCATGCCTATATGAAATGTAGAAGATAACTTTAGACATATCGCAGGCCCACATGAAATGTAAAAGATAACTTTATACATATCGCAGGCCAACATGAAATGTAGAAGATAACTTTATACATATCGCATGCCTATATGAAATGTAGAAGATAACTTTAGACATATCGCAGGCCCACATGAAATGTAGAAGATAACTTTATACATATCGCATGCCTATATGAAATGTAGAAGATAACTTTATACATATCGCATGCCTATATGAAATGTAGAAGATAACTTTAGACATATCGCAGGCCCACATGAAATGTAGAAGATAACTTTAGACATATAGCGTGCCCACATGAAATGTAGAAGATAACTTTAGACATATCGCAGGCCCACATGAAATGTAGAAGATAACTTTATACATATCGCAGGCCCACATGAAATGTAGAAGATAACTTTAGACATATAGCGTGCCCACATGAAATGTAGAAGATAACATTAGACATATAGCGTGCCCACATGAAATGTAGAAGATAACTTTATACATATCGCAGGCCCACATGAAATGTAGAAGATAACTTTATACATATCGCATGCCTATATGAAATGTAGAAGATAACTTTAGACATATCGCAGGCCCACATGAAATGTAGAAGATAACTTTATACATATTGCAGGCCCACATGAAATGTAGAAGATAACTTTATACATATCGCATGCCTATATGAAATGTAGAAGATAACTTTAGACATATCGCAGGCCCACATGAAATGTAGAAGATAACTTTATACATATCGCAGGCCCACATGAAATGTAGAAGATAACTTTAGACATATAGCGTGCCCACATGAAATGTAGAAGATAACTTTAGACATATAGCGTGCCCACATGAAATGTAGAACATAACTTTATACATATCGCAGGCCCACATGAAATGTAGAAGATAACTTTATACATATCGCAAGCCCACATGAAATGTAGAAGATAACTTTAGACATATAGCGTGCCCACATGAAATGTAGAAGATAACTTTAGACATATAGCGTGCCCACATGAAATGCAGAAAAGAACTAGAGACATATAGCGTGCCCACATGAAATGTAGAATCTTCTAGTCTTCTAGTCTCTGCTTCCTTCTTCTCCTCCTGTGAGCGCCAAATAATACTATGTGTGTTTATTTATGTGATTGTCTTAGTGGCCTCAACTGTTCCCCCATTGACCTCTTTTCATAGAACGGCCTGCCAGAAGCAACGCACCCAACGCGAACTCCATAACTCCAGCGACAAAACAACAACAACAACAACAACAACAACAACAACAACAACAACAACAACAACAACAACAACAACAACAACAACAACAACAACAACAACAACGCGCTTGTGAACCAAAGTTCGGAGTCCGAAAACGAACCTACGCCTTTCGTACTGCGAGGCAGGCGCGTTAACTACTTCGCCACTGGACCCGCTCCCTCCCTCTCCCATGTAATTTAACTGATTCAGTGACAAACAAAATGTAGGTTTGGACCAAACACGGTACACAATCAAATAAACAAGTATTGTAACGTCAACTTCCGTTCACTGAACACTGAAATTGTGACAGGTATCACGGAACGAAACAAATATCACGATGCCCCTAGTATATCGATATATCGCCCTTCTGTCCCATTGAGAGGTCAAATACGGTGACATACTATCCTTCGACGCTGATTCAGTTAAAATAAATAGATAGATAAATAAATAAATAAAATAAACTGTAAGAGGACAATATGTAGAAAAATGACACGTCATAATAAATTTACACAGAGAGTCCTATGGAGCGACTGGCCAAGGGGCTAGAATGCTTGATTCTCTTTCGGGAGACCCGGGTTCGAATCCTCGGTAGGATGTGGAATTGTTTTCTGTCGCGAGCAAAAATAAAACTCTAACTTGTACAGTTCACGGCGACTGCACTAGCCAGGCGGCCTTAATTCCTCAAGTTCAAGGACCCCCCCCCCCCCCCCCCCCAACATACTTCGCAAGATACTATATTGGCAGTAAATGACAGACAGTTCCATGGAAGCCCCTATAATAAAAAGGAAAACCATCTGGAGTAATTACTAAACATACAGCTAGCTACATAGAAAAAAAAACAAAAACATTCGCTCCCAACACAAACAGCCAGTGAAGACTTCCCAGGGTGTGCATGAGACAAGCTCAAATCGGCGTTATAGGAAGTTCAAAGTACAATTTAACAGGAAATATTAAGATAAGGAAATAACTGTCTGGAACATAAATCTGCCAATAACGATTACCACTTGATACAATTTGATAATATGCTACCAATTTTAGAATGTAGTTTGATGTTGAAGCCAATCTTCTCATAGTCTATAGTATCAATTAAGCCTTGCCAAAACCTAAATTCACTTTCACCGTTTCAGCAATGTTCACGAGATTTTCTAGAAGTGGCAAGCTATTTACAATCCGAATATGTTGTACCGGTATCTGTTACTCCACTTACGAATTGTGAATACATGTTGTACCAGTGACTGCTCCTCCACTTACAAACTGTGATTACATGTTATATCAGTGACTGCTCCTCCAATTACAAACTGTGATTACATGTTGTACCAGTGACTGTTCCTCCACTTACAAACTGTGATCGCATACTCCAGAACAGAAAGGACCAGCCCCTCGTAAAGAAGACATGCATGGCGCTGTTCACAGTTTGCGGCCGCCATCACCCGTATCGCAGCCAAACCCCGCTTGGTCTTTGTTATCACCTGGTCTACGTGCTCAGTATAAGCTACGCTTCAATCAAATCGTTTCCCAAGGTAATTCATTGCCTGCGTTCTTTCCACCGTCTCTGAACCCAGATTTACATTTGGCGTTGGGATATTGACAATATGGTTATTTAAAGAGAACCATGTCACTGTTGCCTTTGTTGGGTTGACCATTTCCCTAGCTTCAATACACCAAGTGCTTATGCGACTGAGTTCGGTTTGTAGTTCTACAGCAACCTGATCTATGTCCTTACACTGACGATACACTAAAATCTCGCGTGCATACGACAATTTCCTCCCCGGACCTATGATTTGCTCGCTGGTGATTCTCACAGTGTAGGCGTTGAACAGCACCGGAAATAATGGTGATCCCTGTGGTAGGCCAGGATATATTGTTATTGGTTCTGAAGTCCAACTGCCACATCTAAAGACTACTTTACGTTGAAAGAGGGCAGCAGCGATCCAGCTAAGGAGGAAAAGACTTATCTTGAGTTCAAAAAGCTGAAGCATTAAGAAATCCAATGGTACTCTATTGTACGCGTCCTCAAGATCAATCGCTGCAGCAAAAGTTTCAATGCCTGAGTGGAAACCTTCATAGACATCATAGGCAAAAGCTGCTGCATTGGTCCAGGTTTCACTTTTTGGACGGTACCCACCCAGGGTAGTTGGGAAAACACCTTGCCTTTCCAGCTGGCTTGATATTTTTCTGGCAATTAACTTCTTCAGCAGCTTGCCTATTGTGTTCTGCATGGTTATTACTCGATATCCTTGAATGTTTGTGTGGTCTTTGCCAGGCTTCGGTAAGGGAATCAAATAGTTGTGTAACCATTCCTCCCTATACTGTTGTTGTACATGTCCGCTAGTTTCTCTAGTTCATTGTCGGTACACGTATTGATGTCGCCATATCATATGCCATCTGGCCCTGGAGCGCTATGTTTTGATCGCCGAAGCACAACTTTGATTTCTTTAACTGTCACTGTGTCTTTATCCGAAATGTTCTGGGCCTTACACCTATCAGAGGTAACCTCCTTGGCAAGATTTCGGCTTCTCATGTCTGTCTGGTTGCTAGATAGCGTTTGAAGAGGGCTTTGCCCTTGTTCTCGTCAGATGAGGTCAGCACCTTGGAAGTCAGGAATACTCTTATTCTTGACTACCCCATTCATGATTTTATGTAGTCGCCAGAACAATTTCAGTGACTTGTCTGTGCTTACTCTTTGTCATATCTCTGCACATTTTTCACTTTTAACCACCTTAACCAGTTATTTGAAGTAGCTTACTTTTCTGTGCATCTCTCTTTCTAAGTGCATACAAGGACTAGGATGGGCAACTCTGTTCTTCTTGGCGTTTTGCCATTTACTTACAGCACTGCGCTTATCCACCCATGCCTTTTCCACCTCAAAATTTCACCAAGGTGGCTGCTTCCAGCTTTATTTTTCCCCACCAAAAAGCTTTCTGCGCTTGTCGCACCTTATTTTACTCACCACATCTTGCCCTGTACTGTCATACTGGAAAGTCTTGACCATTGACTTGTGCTGCCTGGTTCCGCCTTTCTCCACAAATATGCTGCACGGGTGGTGGTCGCTGCCGTGGTACCCTAGAACAACCCATCTACACACTGTAGTGAGTGAAGGAGAAACCAGCGCCAAATCAATAACACTGTCCTCATCACCTGGACGACTTGCTTTCCCGGTGACACAGTCACTGTTGATACAAACCAGGTCAATGGTTTCAAGTGCATACTCGAGCTCCTCCCCCTGTGTGTTGGAGGAAATGTTTCCCCATGATCTGCCTTTAGCATTGAAATCGCCACAGAAAATAACATTTCTCTCATGACCTTATATATCACTTAAGCACTGCCACTTCTGCGAATCCACACTCGCGTTGTGGGCATAAACATTAACCGACACGAATGGTAGACCGGATTGAACTCTAACCGCCTGTATTTGTATGTCATTACTTACAAACTATGATTACATGTTGTACCACTGACTGTTTCCCCACTTAAAAACTGTGATTAAATGTTGTATCACTGACTGTTCCTCCACATACTAACTATGATTACACGTTGTACCACTTATATACTATGATTACATGTTGTACCGGTGACTGTTCCTCCAATTAGAAACTATGTCTACATGTTCTACCGCTAACTGTTCCTCCACTTACAAATTATGATTACATTTTGAACCACTGACTGTTCCCCCATTTACAAATTGTGATTATATGTTGTACCACTGACTGTTCTTCCACTTACTAACTATGATTACATGTTGTACCACTGACTGTTCCTTCACTTTCTAACTATGATTACACGTTGTACCACTTATATACTATGATTACATATTGTACCAGTGAAAGTTTCTCCACTTACTAACTATAATTACACGTTGTACCACTGACTGTTCCTCCACTTACCAACTATGATTACACGTTGTACCACTTATATACTATGATTACATGTTGTACCACTGACCGTTCCTCCACTTTCTAACTATGATTACATGTTGTACCACTGACTGTTCCTCCACTTTCTAACTATGATTACATGTTTTACCACTTATATACTATGATTACATGTTGTACCAGTGTCTGTTCCTTCACATAAAACCTATGATTACATGTTGCACCGGTGTCAGTTGCTTCACATACAAACTATGATTACATGTTGTACCGGTGTCTGTACCTTCACATACAAACTATGATTTCGTGTTGTACTGGTGTCTGTTCCTTCACATACAAACTATGATTACATGTTTTACCGGTGTCTGTTCCTTCACATACAAACTATGATTACATGTTGAACCAGTGTCTGTTCCTTCACATAATAGCTATGATTTCATGTTGTACCAGTGTCTGTTCTTTCACATACAAACTATGATTACATGTTGTACCGATGTCTGTACCTTCACATACAAACTATGATTACATGTTGTACCGGTGTCTTTTCCTTCACATACAAACTATGATTACATGTTTTACCGGTGTCTGTTCCTTCACATAATACCTATGATTTCATGTTGTACCAGTGTCTGTTCCTCCACATACAAACTATGATTACATGTTGTACCAGTGTCTGTACCTTCACATACAAACTATGATTTCGTGTTGTACTGGTGTCTGTTCCTTCACATACAAACTATGATTACATGTTTTACCGGTGTCTGTTCCTTCACATACAAACTATGATTACATGTTGAACCAGTGTCTGTTCCTTCACATAATAGCTATGATTTCATGTTGTACCAGTGTCTGTTCTTTCACATACAAACTATGATTACATGTTGTACCGATGTCTGTACCTTCACATACAAACTATGATTACATGTTGTACCGGTGTCTTTTCCTTCACATACAAACTATGATTACATGTTTTACCGGTGTCTGTTCCTTCACATAATACCTATGATTTCATGTTGTACCAGTGTCTGTTCCTCCACATACAAACTATGATTACATGTTGTACCAGTGTCTGTACCTTCACATACAAACTATGATTACATGTTTTACCAGTGTCTATTCCTTCACATATAAACTATGATTACATGTTTTACCGGTGTCTGTTCCTTCACATACAAACTATGATTACATGTTTTACCGGTGTCTTTACCTTCACATACAAACTATGATTACATGTTGTACCGGTGTCTGTTCCTTCACATCCAAACTATGATTTCATGTTTTACCGGTGTCTTTACCTTCACATACAAACTATGATTACATGTTGTACCGGTGTCTGTTCCTTCACATAAAACTATGATTTCATGTTTTACCGGTGTCTTTACCTTCACATACAAACTATGATTACATGTTGTACCGGTGTCTGTTCCTTCACATACAAACTATGATTTCATGTTTTACCAGTGTCTTTACCTTCACATACAAACTATGATTACATGTTGTACCGGTGTCTGTACCTTCACATACAAACTATGATTACATGTTTTACCAGTGTCTTTACCTTCACATACAAACTATGATTACATGTTGTACCGGTGTCTGTACCTTCACATACAAACTATGATTACATGTTGTACCGGTGTCTTTTCCTTCACATACAAACTATGATTACATGTTTTACCGGTGTTTGTTCCTTCACATAATACCTATGATTACATGTTGTACCGGTGTCTGTTCCTTCACATACAAACTATGATTTCATGTTTTACCAGTGTCTTTACCTTCACATACAAACTATGATTACATGTTGTACCGGTGTCTGTACCTTCACATACAAACTATGATTACATGTTTTACCAGTGTCTTTACCTTCACATACAAACTATGATTACATGTTGTACCGGTGTCTGTACCTTCACATACAAACTATGATTACATGTTGTACCGGTGTCTTTTCCTTCACATACAAACTATGATTACATGTTTTACCGGTGTTTGTTCCTTCACATAATACCTATGATTACATGTTGTACCGGTGTCTTTTCCTTCACATACAAACTATGATTACATGTTTTACCGGTGTCTATTCCTTCACATACAAACTATGATTACATGTTTTACCGGTGTCTGTTCCTTCACATACAAACTATGATTACATGTTTTACCGGTGTCTTTACCTTCACATACAAACTATGATTACATGTTGTACCAGTGTCTGTTCCTTCACATACAAACTATGATTACATGTTTTACCGGTGTCTTTACCTTCACATACAAACTATGATTACATGTTGTACCGGTGTCTGTTCCTTCACATACAAACTATGATTTCATGTTTTACCGGTGTCTTTACCTTCACATACAAACTATGATTACATGTTGTACCGGTGTTTGTTCCTTCACATACAAGCTATGATTACATGTTTTACTGGTGTCTGTTCCTTCACATACAAACTATGATTACATGTTTTACCGGTGTCTTTACCTTCACATACAAACTATGATTACATGTTGTACCGGTGTCTGTTCCTTCACATACAAACTATGATTTCATGTTTTACCAGTGTCTTTACCTTCACATACAAACTATGATTACATGTTGTACCGGTGTCTGTACCTTCACATACAAACTATGATTACATGTTTTACCGGTGTCTTTACCTTCACATACAAACTATGATTACATGTTGTACCGGTGTCTGTACCTTCACATACAAACTATGATTACATGTTTTACCGGTGTCTTTTCCTTCACATACAAACTATGATTACATGTTGTACCGATGTCTGTACCTTCACATACAAACTATGATTACATGTTGTACCGGTGTCTTTTCCTTCACATACAAACTATGATTACATGTTTTACCGGTATCTGTTCCTTCACATAATACCTATGATTTCATGTTGTACCAGTGTCTGTTCCTTCACATACAAACTATGATTACATGTTGTACCGGTGTCTGTACCTTCACATACAAACTATGATTACATGTTTTACCGGTGTCTTTACCTTCACATACAAACTATGATTACATGTTGTACCGGTGTCTGTACCTTCACATACAAACTATGATTACATGTTTTACCGGTGTCTTTACCTTCACATACAAACTATGATTACATGTTGTACCGGTGTCTGTACCTTCACATACAAACTATGATTACATGTTTTACCAGTGTCTATTCCTTCACATACAAACTATGATTACATGTTTTACCGGTGTCTATTCCTTCACATACAAACTATGATTACATGTTTTACCGGTGTCTATTCCTTCACATACAAACTATGATTACATGTTTTACCGGTGTCTATTCCTTCACATACAAACTATGATTACATGTTGAACTGGTGACTGTTCCTACACATAATACCTATGATTTCATGTTGTACCAGTGTCTGTACCTTCACATACAAACTATGATTACATGTTTTACCGGTGTCTTTACCTTCACATACAAACTATGATTACATGTTGTACCGGTGTCTGTACCTTCACATACAAACTATGATTACATGTTTTACCGGTGTCTTTTCCTTCACATACAAACTATGATTACATGTTGTACCGATGTCTTTTCCTTCACATACAAACTATGATTACATGTTGTACCGGTGTCTTTTCCTTCACATACAAACTATGATTACATGTTTTACCGGTGTTTGTTCCTTCACATAATACCTATGATTACATGTTGTACCGGTGTCTTTTCCTTCACATACAAACTATGATTACATGTTTTACCGGTGTCTATTCCTTCACATACAAACTATGATTACATGTTTTACCTGTGTCTGTTCCTTCACATACAAACTATGATTACATGTTTTACCGGTGTCTTTACCTTCACATACAAACTATGATTACATGTTGTACTGGTGTCTGTTCCTTCACATACAAACTATGATTACATGTTTTACCGGTGTCTTTACCTTCACATACAAACTATGATTACATGTTGTACCGGTGTCTGTTCCTTCACATACAAACTATGATTTCATGTTTTACCGGTGTCTTTACCTTCACATACAAACTATGATTACATGTTGTACCGGTCTCTGTTCCTTCACATACAAGCTATGATTACATGTTTTACTGGTGTCTGTTCCTTCACATACAAACTATGATTACATGTTTTACCGGTGTCTTTACCTTCACATACAAACTATGATTACATGTTGTACCGGTGTCTGTTCCTTCACATACAAACTATGATTTCATGTTTTACCAGTGTCTTTACCTTCACATACAAACTATGATTACATGTTGTACCGGTGTCTGTACCTTCACATACAAACTATGATTACATGTTTTACCGGTGTCTTTACCTTCACATACAAACTATGATTACATGTTGTACCGGTGTCTGTACCTTCACATACAAACTATGATTACATGTTTTACCGGTGTCTTTACCTTCACATACAAACTATGATTACATGTTGTACCGGTGTCTGTACCTTCACATACAAACTATGATTACATGTTGTACCGGTGTCTTTTCCTTCACATACAAACTATGATTACATGTTTTACCGGTATCTGTTCCTTCACATAATACCTATGATTTCATGTTGTACCAGTGTCTGTTCCTTCACATACAAACTATGATTACATGTTGTACCGGTGTCTGTACCTTCACATACAAACTATGATTACATGTTTTACCGGTGTCTTTACCTTCACATACAAACTATGATTACATGTTGTACCGGTGTCTGTACCTTCACATACAAACTATGATTACATGTTTTACTGGTGTCTTTACCTTCACATACAAACTATGATTACATGTTGTACCGGTGTCTGTACCTTCACATACAAACTATGATTACATGTTTTACCAGTGTCTATTCCTTCACATACAAACTATGATTACATGTTTTACCGGTGTCTATTCCTTCACATACAAACTATGATTACATGTTTTACCGGTGTCTATTCCTTCACATACAAACTATGATTACATGTTTTACCGGTGTCTGTTCCTTCACATACAAACTATGATTACATGTTTTACCGGTGTCTATTCCTTCACATACAAACTATGATTACATGTTGAACTGGTGACTGTTCCTACACATAATACCTATGATTTCATGTTGTACCAGTGTCTGTTCCTTCACATACAAACTATGATTAAATGTTGTACCGGTGTCTGTTCCTTCACATACAAACTATGAGTACGTGTATGAAAACCAGTACAGTTATGTGTGTCTGCCTGCGGCATGCATTTGTCACGTTTTCGAACTTAGACAGATTCCATGTAATTGAATAAGCTCTATGAACCGTGGGGTGTTTTTTCTTTCCTTGCAATTTTACGGGGGCAGCTGTTACGGTCTACATTTCGTGATTTTCAACTGCCGTGCAGAACTTGCATACGAGATCTGTTTTTTTTTACCTGTATAGGTTACTCGCTATCAAAGAGATCAGGGGAGTGGGGGGGGGAAGGGTGTATTGATATCATTAGATACCAGTGGTTCTTCAGTATCAGGTCTTAGTCAGATATGACTGAGCTACCGTATGATTGTAGACGGTACTACCTGCTTTCTGTCTTTGCGCCGAATGTTGGGCTGCGCTCACCAAACCCGACACCCTACATTGTGCCAACGCCTTCGGGCGGGAGGGTACACTGTATAAGCTTTACCCTGGGGCGAGGATATGCAGCCTAAAGACCAAATGTCATGGTAGGGCAGTCCAGGCCCTAAGCCGTGGTTGTCGTCTAGAATCGAAGCTCCGACAAACGGACAGTTAGAGCATTGCTTTGCTGATCCGACAGCTTCTGCAGCTTGTCATGTTCCAGATTTATTGTGTTACCTTTCCTCTGGAGTGAACTAGGCAGGCCGAGAGAGGAATCACGCTGCATGGGCAATACATGATCTCTACAATTCAGCCCAGATTTTGTGCTATAGTGAGGTATAAATTTTGTGAAGCACAATGTAACAAACTATCGTCTGTCAAGACGGCCAGGTGCCAATATCAGTAGAATGGCTCTTGGACAAATTCCTAAACATATCCTGGGATCGAACCCGTGCCTTCTGAAGAAGAGGAGGACACCATAACCTCCTAACCCAAAAATCGTAAACTGATTAAAATAATTTGAAATAGACAGTCAAACTTTTGTGTGTGAGTTTATGAGGAGAAAAAAACTTAAAACATAACAATAACTGTCAAATTGTTAGAGGAAATAGCCAGAGAAAGGAAAATTAAATAGATGATATTAGAAGAAATAGACATGGAGAACTAGGAGACAACTGGCAAGAGTAAAGGGAAAAGAACAAAGGGAAGGCAGAAAGGTAAATATCTAGATGGCTTGGCCATAATGCCATAATGGAGATAAAAACACAGAGCTTATCCACGAATCTGGTCACCGTGTGAGATGGCGAAACATGACCGCCAACGCTTATTGGCAAGGCACATGATGGTGATTATGATGATTGTAAGACTGACGTAGACGTATTGTTTATTTTCAGATATTAGACATTCCAAGACGAAAGACCATAAACAACTAAACAATGGGCGCCTACAGTCAACATGGACTTTACTGGGCGACCTGGGTAATCGTGATTTGTGTTGTCACACGTAAGCCATTTATTTCCATTTGCAAGTATAGAGTGCATTGGGCTTTCATCTTTGAGGCTACCACCTCGGCATTGTGCATTTATCTTTAAGACTAACACTTCAGCATTGTGCTTTTATCCTCCTGGCTAACACTTCAGCATTGTGCTTCTATCTTTGTGTCTAACACTTCGGCATTGTGCTTCTAACTTTGTGTCTAACACTTCGGCATTGTGCTTTCATCTTCCTGGCTAACACTTCGGCATTGTGCTTCTATCTTTGTGTCTAACACTTCGGCATTGTGCTTCTATCTTTGTGTCTAACACTTCAGCATTGTGCTTTCATCTTCCTGGCTAACACTTCGGCATTGTGCTTCTAACTTTGTGTCTAACACTTCAGCATTGTGCTTCTATCTTTGTGTCTAACACTTCAGCATTGTGCTTCTATCTTTGTGTCTGACACTTCAGCATTGTGCTTCTATCTTTGTGTCTAACACTTCGGCATTGTGCTTTCATCTTCCTGGCTAACTCTTCGGCATTGTGCTTCTATCTTTGTGTGTAACACTTCGGCATTGTGCTTCTATCTTTGTGTCTAACACTTCGGCATTATGCTTTCATCTTCCTGGCTAAAACATCGGCATTGTGCTTTCATCTTCCTGGCTAACACTTCGGCATTGTGCTTCTATCTTTGTGTCTAACACTTCGGCATTGTGCTTTCATCTTCCTGGCTAACACATCGGCATTGTGCTTTCATCTTCCTGGCTAACACTTCGGCATTGTGCTTCTAACTTTGTGTCTAACACTTCGGCATTGTGCTTTCATCTTCCTGGCTAACACTTCAGCATTGTGCTTCTATCTTTGTGTCTAACACTTCGGCATTGTGCTTTCATCTTCCTGGCTAAAACTTCAGCATTGTGCTTCTATCTTTGTAGCTAACACTTCGGCATTGTGCTTCTATCTTTGTGTCTAACACTTCGGCATTGTGCTTCTATCTTTGTGTCTAACACTTCGGCATTGTGCTTTCATCTTCCTGGCTAACACTTCGGCATTGTGCTTCTATCTTTGTGTTTAACACTTCGGCATTGTGCTTTCATCTTCTGGCTAACACTTCAGCATTGTGCTTCTATCTTTGTGTCTAACACTTCGGAATTGTGCTTTCATCTTCCTGGCTAACACTTTAGCATTGTGCTTCTATCTTTGTGTCTAACACTTCGGCATTGTGTTTCTATCTTTGTGTCTAACACTTCGGCATTGTGCTTTCATCTTCCTGGCTAACACTTTAGCATTGTGCTTTCATCTTCCTGGCTAACACATCAGCATTGTGCTTTTATTTTTGTGGCTAATACTTCAGCATTGTTCTGAAGATTCCTTGGAGAGATATAGATCTCGGATTAGACCATTAAGTTCACACTGGTCGAAGCGTTGAGCAGCTAGAAAATCATTTTCGAAATAACTATCACTGTCACTTGTCGTTCAACATACCACTGCTGTTTATCTTCTTGCAGTGAATCCGAAGTCTAACTGGAATTGGTATGTCATCTCCGTGTGGAATAAATCGTCTAGCAGAATCTAAATCTGATCTAAATTATTTCCATGTTTTGTGATTTTTTCCTATTAATTCCTTGAATATTAACAACACAGAAATAACAGTCACTATAGTGGTTCTTGGGCTCACTCCAAACCATTAGAACTCCAAATTTTGTAAGGAACTAGATAGCAATAGTTTTTTTTTTTTTTAAATTCCAGAGCCTTATATAGAAAATACTGTAATAATATTAATTAAATAAACAAATGCCTGCATCTCAAAAACCAGAGCTGCTGCAGACAAATACATGTGATATTTAGGGATTTAGCAGGCTACAATTATGCAAAATCAGGTGTAAAATATTTTGCAGCAAAAACATTAGTTTTTGGGTAGGGTTGTGTTATTCAAGCTAAGGCCCATTGATCATGTTAAATAAGTTGCATATACTTTACAGGACGTTGCAGTAAACCCCAGCATTTGTTCGCTGTGTGTATGTACTTGTGACGAAACGCCTACAGATCGGCAGATCTCTGCATAATATCCCTTTGAAGGGAGTGCGATGCGGTCTCCCTTGAATTTAATATCAATTAATAGGGGATTTCCCATCTGAAGTAGTGCGTGGCGGCGCGATACTAGTTATTTATAGAGACATCTAGAATGTTCCCTCAAGTGCGTACGTGGTCGAGATCTCTAGGTTCACGAGTGCTTCATGCAGCACGGGTTGGTAGAACTTATCGTGACTCTGGTTTTCTCCATGAATCATGGAATTCACGCGGCCCGTGTAGGCAAGTTGAAGGCGCACTGAGTTAGTCGTGATCAGTTGCCAACCAGACCTCAGCGTAAGACAGATCACAGCCACTGGGCTGCTGTAATTTTGATGTCAATGTGCGCGGTTAGAGCGGACATCTGCAGTCAAGTTTGTGATTGTTAAATCACAGGTTAGTTGAATACTTATTCTATTGTTTAACTGTTGTCTTTATGCCGTGCCGACCTCCCCGAACGAATTAATTGCCGTCGGAAATGAATAGTCGCGTAGCGTTACAGTTTACAGCTGGCTGTCTGCATATTTAATTAGCCTGTATCGATCAGCGACGTAATGTGTTACCTGACGGACCAAGCCTTATTCCACAGCGAGAAGTGTGTAAATAAAATAGGCCGAACTATGTGCTTTCGAGGACTGGTGAAAATCCCAGGTGTTTAGATAGATATATTTGTTAACTGATTGTTTACAAATGAGTTGCAGGGACAGTGATATGTATATTATTACTGCGTTGTGCTAGGGAGATCCCGGTTCTTTACAAAGTGTGTAGCAGTTACTTGTTTGGTTTATTAATTACGCATGCAAGGCAGGAAGTTTGTCAGTCATTACCGCGACATGCTAGACGCTGTAAATAATGATAAGGTAGACCTTATTATTCTAGATGTGTAATGTGCTTCGTGACATTAGAATTGTAACTTAGTTGTTCTATGAGTGGTGGTGATTTTTCGAGGAATCAAGGTGAGATCGGCCGTGGTGTATTTGCTGTGTGAAGATAGCAGTGTTATTCCGCGTAAGCAGAATGGTGATGCATCGATAGGATAACAGTTGATAGGAAGTATTTATGATACTATTGTTACTGCTTGTTTTCATGTCCGTCCGCTAGAATGACCGTGCGTGTTCCATCTTACGTTTGTCTAGGCAGCCGACTGGGAGGTGGGCCGGTACGCCCACCCCGTTAGGTTACAGGTCCGACCCAAAGCGATCGTGCATATCCGATGGTTGAACATACCCGATCGAGGGTGATGCGGCACTCCGTAATTCGAGGCCGTTGTGTCTAGATAGATCCAGGATTTGAACCTAACCCGTTTCTGTCTCTAATATTCTACTATTCTGGAACCCTGACTCGGTGCATGGAGTACTGTTAGTACTGCCGTGAAGTAGTAGTAGATGAGGGGAATAATCCCCCCCCCCCCAAAAAAAAAAAAAAAAAGGTGGAGCCAGAGTTTGGTAATGGAGAGTCTGGAGGCTTGCTACATTGGATGACGTGACTTAAGTCGTCACGGGACAAGGTACACGGGACCCACAGTAGCTGTGGGAAAGTGTAATGGTGGATGGCCACCAAAGCTGTGCTCGACCGGCACAGGTATGACTGACCTGGAAGAGTCAGTGAATAAAAGGGCAACTCAGGATCTTGGACAGGGATCCCAGAACTGACACTATGGCTGTGATATGAGTTTGTTATTTAAGTGTAACAATTCATGAGTTCTCCTTGGTTAATACTATAGTAATGAATTATCAAGAGTATAATTTATTATGGTTATATAGTTATTAATGTGTGTAATTGATCAGTCCATGGGTTAACGGATTGGTGAATTGATGAGTCTGTCAGGAAGGAGATGTCCGGCTGGACACCTTCTCGATAAAGTAATCACTACACTGAAAGGGAAGTAGGTGTATATGTTGATTGATGATGGAAGGTGAAACAGGATTGGACTGGCACCAGGCGAAAGATGCTTGACAGAGTCATACAGTCGACTCTGGTGCTAGGGGTTATTTGTAGCCCAGAAGTGGTACTTGACTGAACAGGTGTGCTATTGCTTTCTCTAATATCATTATGCCTATATATTATAGTGACTAAGTAGATCTATGATGTGATGATTTTATACTCATGTTGGTAGACATGAGGAATAACTGAGAGGCAGGTGACATGATGGAGATGCTGTTAGTCTTTGTTGTAGTTGAGTACTCACACCAACCTCTCCGTGTTTCAGGATCTGTTATTACTATACTGAAGAAGATTCAAGAGCTTCACCATGAGCTCTATGGGCCCACTCATTCCAGTGCCTATCAAGAAGTTGATTGAGGCCATACTGGGAGTGGTCTTCTGATTCTGCGAGATCAATGTTGGAAGGAGCTGAGTGCTGAATATGTCGGTAGGTCTAGGTTAGGACCTCCGCCAAGAGTCCGACGAGTGTCATCCGAGCCCGAGAGGATCCAACACTGAAACGTCTGATGATTCTAGCCAGTGAAGCACTGGTGACATTCAAACTCAGTGTAAACCTTGGTGATTGCAAGGTCGTGAACTTTCAAGTTGAGCAAAGTGATCATTGTTACCGGTCACACGGCCTATGTGCTATGCTTCTGGCCCGGCTGGGTTGTCATGGGACACCGTGTATAATTTTATGCTTGAATAGTATATCTACATTGGTTTACCGTTATGAAGCCAACATGTGGTCCAGTGACCTAAGACATTGATTACATCAGTGGTGGGAACACCAGAGGGACATGTTTAAGGTAGGGAGCTACCTCAGTCCAACGTGGTGAACTGTTGACACTGTATGTTAGGTTGTGAGTGATACCCATCGATCAGGGTAGTTACATGAGACTGTGTGAAGATCTATTTGTCCAAGGACATGGAACTAAGGTGAAGTGTTAGAGTCACCTGATAGACTTTGCCAGTGACATTTTTTGTTCATGTGGAGCAACCGCTCATTTTGTAGGTGACATATCAGCGTGTGGGTCACTTATGAGATAGAAGAGTGACCAGGCTCTTGTGTATTTGGATACGGTGCTACATGTACTTTTTCTGCAAGTGGGAGACCGCTAATATGCTAGGGTCGGCCCAGACTTCATCAGGAGTGTGACGGGTGGAAGAGTACGACAGCAAGGAAGGATCCTTGTTCATCGGTGCAGGGTCAGTCAGGCAGTGGTTCTGCGCTTGATCAGCCCGGGATTTGTTCTCTGTGTGAAGAGGGAACTTTGGAGAGG
Organism: Cepaea hortensis; assembly: GCA_963921405.1. Lineage (NCBI taxonomy): Eukaryota > Metazoa > Mollusca > Gastropoda > Stylommatophora > Helicidae > Cepaea > Cepaea hortensis. The sequence goes on from OY992897.1 coordinate 32,064,845, forward strand.
CAGCAGACCTTGGAGTTCCGGTCCACTGGAGGAGCCTGGGTGAGTCGCTACCACGACTGGACAACCACACGAGCTATCGTCCGCCTCCATGATGAAGAATACTCATCTGCATAGCTGATCTTGTACATAGTATCTTCTAGTCTGGCTTTCAGCCATCCTTTTCTGTGTTGTGGTTGACTTAGTTCAGAATTAAATTTTTGTTCTCTTAGCTATGACTTGGTGCAGTGATATGACTGGTGTCTTGTCCGAGCCCCCTTGAGGTAGGGAACCCTAGGTGAGGGAGGGGAGGTCCAGCTGTCCCGGCTTGTGTGGGGCCTGGTAGATGTAGAGTGCTATTGAGGTGGTTGGAGCAAAGGCTGGGGATATTATCTATCGTGGCAAACCAGTCCAAGCCCCGGCGGTCTTGTCACAAGATAGAGTGGGCGCTCGTCCGGGATCTTCGCTTTGTTCTGACCTCTCGTAGGAATAGGTTATAGTGTCATCTGTCCTATACCTGTTGTCTACTTGACTAGTAGGGCTACTGATACCTTTCTCTTCGACGTGGACAGACAATTAGTTAAGTTAGTATAGACAGTTACAGTGTTGGTTGGATTACAGTTAGCATTGTGATTGGGTATTGCATATCTATACTGATACTAAGTTACTCTAAGCATGGCTACTCGTACTTTAGATTTAGCTAAGGTGCGGGCATCTGCAACTGAGATGGGATTGGAAGGTGAGGAGTTTAAAGCCTATGTACTGGAAGTAGAGAGAAACTTCAGAGCAGAAGAGAGGGAGCGAAGAAAGTCAGAAATTGAGCTGGAAGCTCGAAAGTTAGCACTTGAAGTGCAGAAGTTGGTGGCAGACCAACAGGCACAAAAACTTGCAGCTGACCTAGAGTCTAAGAAATTAGAAGCTAGGAAATTGGAGATGGAACATGAGTTCCGTATGAAGCAACTTGAGGTAGAGGCTAAATCTGTTGGTGATTCTGAGGGAGCAGTAGGTGGAGTAGCTTTACCTAGCTCATCAGCAGCCAGCAGACCAGCTTACCATGCTATGAAATGGCCGTTTCCACCATTTGAACCGGGCCAAGAGAAGATAGATCAATTCTTAGAGAAGTTCGAGGCAATGTGTAAAGCTATGGGCTTAGAGCCTGAGCGTTGGAATCTTAAGCTTTCACAAGGACTCCGTGGCACCGCGTACGAAGTGTATGCGCGTCTTCCCCCAGGGATGGAAAATGATTATCCATCCCTGAAATCGGCTCTTTTGAAAAGATTCGAAATGACAGCCCATGCTTATAGGCGGAGGTTCAGAACTTCCAAGAGAGAACCAGGTGAGATGTTCTCGGCCTATAGTGTGAGGCTGAACTCATACCTGTTGAAATGGATGGCGTTGGCCAATTTCAAAGAGGATTATGAGAGTCTGAGAGAGTTGATGGTGGTGGATCAAATGAAAATGCAGATGTCCAAGCCTTTAAGGAATTTCTTAGGGGAAAATGGGGCGGAAAGGCTAGACATAGTAAATAAGTTAGCTGAAAGGTATGTGGAAGTCTATGGTGCGACTGGGGATTCCAGTCAGACTGATTCACAGAAAAGGCAGAAGGGGCTTGATCAGAAGCCCAAGACCAAAGGTCCCAAAGAATCATCCAATGTAGCAGATCCTGTGGTAAAAGACTCTGGTAAGAAACTAGAGAAGCAACGCCCTCCCGCCTCCCCAAAACGGAAGTGGAGTAAGAGGTGGTGTAAGTACTGTAAGTCTCCTTCCCATAATACTGTAGATTGTCTGAGGAAGCCAAAGGACTTGCACTTTGCGTGTCTCGACTTTAATAGGGGTAGACCTAGCGAGACCACACCTAAGGGTCGGGAGAAACCAAAGTCTGAGAAATCACCTGTGGTCGAAACGATAGAGGTGAATGGGAAGCAGGTGGAATGTCTATACGATACAGGATTGCAGTTTGAAGCTGTAATCTCATCCCACCTTGTGAGCCCAGGGCAGCTCACCGGCGAGACAAGAGAATTCCAGCTGGCCATGAGGAGCTCCGTAGCTATGGACTTGCCGATTGCTCGGATTGACATTCGGTGCAGGTATGTTACGGGTAGCATCCAGGCGGCTGTGCTGCCTGATCCTATTTACCCTTTGATCCTCGGTCGTCCATATGTATTCCTGGGGGACCCCAGGGAACATTGTCTAGTGAGCGCTAGGCAGGCCAGGGCTAAGGATGGAGAAAGGCAGTGTGGTAAGTTGATAGACCATTCTCTTGCGAGGTTAGTGAGCAGTGCTCAAAGTAGGGACCAGACTGTGCGTCCTTACTTACTGGAGGTGTCCCAAAGTTCTGACCCGCCAACTCCGGGTCAGTTCTATGTAGAAAACCGGTTGCTTTATCGTAGAGCCGGGCAAGGGGATAGCCAGTACGGTCAGATGGTAGTCCCTACTGACTACAGATCCCGCTTGATACATAGAGTGCATACCTTATCCTTAACCGGACATAAGGATGTGGGGACAACAGTCCAGTGTCTTTCCAGCCACTACCACTGGCCTGGAATGACAGGCGACGTGCGGAGATATATCCGGTCGTGCCCAACGTGTTGTCTGGCAGCACCAAAGCACAGGACCAGAAACGGTTTATCTCTGCAGATTGGAGATAGGGTTCTCGCGCTTCTCCCAATCGAGGGGGCGTAAATCGAACTCGGATGGCAGGGCCCTTTTCCTGTGGAACGGATAATGTCCAGATCCACGTATGAGGTGAAGGTCCGCGGGGAATTGCGTAAGTTCCATTGTACTCTCCTTCAGAATTTGGAGAGGTCCGAGGTAGTTTCTCCAGAAGGTAGTGCGACTACCATCGCGCTAGATTCGGTTCTGGGTCCAGACGAGGGCGAGGAAGACTCAGTCCTACGCAGTACATCCTGTGGGGAGGGTCTGCGGTCTCCTGAGCGTTCAACCGTAGATAGGGCGAACAGGCTCCGTCGGGAAGAGGCCCATGGTGTTAAGCACACTGGGAATCGAGGTCGGACAGGCGAAGTCACATCTGGCACGACGGGATCTTCGGGTGACTCGATACGTCGACAGGCTCACTGTCCTTACTCGTGAGAGAGAAGGCAGGAGCAAGGGTACTCCAGACAAACCTGGAGTAAGCGACCATTCATTTCGGTCGACATCCGCGAACAGTCCACGAGGCTGATGCCGAGTCGGGATAGGAAAAATCCTATTGTCGGAAGGGACGAACGAACCTTCAGTAAAGTAACCGATGGCCTACACCAGGTGGATGCGGAACGGTTCGTGTAGAGGACAGATCCTGTAAGCCAATCACCAGGCCGTTAAGTTTCGGGCCTAATCGCTGGAGATAACGTATGTTTGAGGCGGTGGTTGGTGAGCCAGCATCCATACCATTCTGGTAGATCTCCTCAGAGAAAGTGAACGTTATGGAACGTCCTTGCCTGGAAATCCAATCTTGATAGAGTAGAGGTTCAGAGTTCAGACCGATCTTTGTCTGGTGAGTTCGACCGGGTCGACCATCTTAAGTGGGGGCCTATGTGACGAAACGCCTACAGATCGGCAGATCTCTGCATAATATCCCTTTGAAGGGAGTACGATGCGTTGGTCTCCCTTGAATTTAATATCAATTAATAGGGGATTTCCCATCTGAAGTAGTGCGTGGCGGCGCGATACTAGTTATTTATAGAGACATCTAGAATGTTCCCTCAAGTGCGTACGTGGTCGAGATCTCTAGGTTCACGAGTGCTTCATGCAGCACGGGTTGGTAGAACTTATCGTGACTCTGGTTTTCTCCATGAATCATGGAATTCACGCGGCCCGTGTAGGCAAGTTGAAGGCGCACTGAGTTAGTCGTGATCAGTTGCCAACCAGACCTCAGCGTAAGACAGATCACAGCCACTGGGCTGCTGTAATTTTGATGTCAATGTGCGCGGCCAGAGCGGACATCTGCAGTCAAGTTTGTGATTGTTAAATCACAGGTTAGTTGAATACTTATTCTATTGTTTAACTGTTGTCTTTATGCCATGCCGACCTCCCCGAACGAATTAATTGCCGTCGGAAATGAATAGTCGCGTAGCGTTACAGTTTACAGCTGGCTGTCTGCATATTTAATTAGCCTTTATCGATCAGCGACGTAATGTGTTACCTGACGGACCAAGCCTTACGCCACAGCGAGAAGTGTGTAAATAAAATAGGCCGAACTATGTGCTTTCGAGGACTGGTGAAAATCCCAGGTGTTTAGATAGATATATTTGTTAACTGATTGTTTACAAATGAGTTGCAGGGACAGTGATATGTATATTATTACTGCGTTGTGCTAGGGAGATCCCGGTTCTTTACAAAGTGTGTAGCAGTTACTTTTTTGGTTTATTAATTACGCATGCAAGGCAGGAAGTTTGTCAGTCATTACCGCGACATGCTAGACGCTGTAAATAATGATAAGGTAGACCTTATTATTCTAGATGTGTAATGTGCTTCGTGACATTAGAATTGTAACTTAGTTGTTCTATGAGTGGTGGTGATTTTTCGAGGAATCAAGGTAAGATCGGCCGTGGTGTATTTGCTGTGTGAAGATAGCAGTGTTATTCCGCGTAAGCAGAATGGTGATGCATCGATAGGATAACAGTTGATAGGAAGTATTTATGATACTATTGTTACTACTTGTTTTCATGTCCGTCCGCTAGAATGACCGTGCGTGTTCCATCTTACGTTTGTCTAGGCAGCCGACTGGGAGGTAGGCCGGTACGCCCATCCCGTTAGGTTACAGGTCCGACCCAAAGCGATCGTGCATATCCGATGGTTGAACATACCCGATCGAGGGTGATGCGGCACTCCGTAATTCGAGGCCGTTGTGTCTAGATAGATCCAGGATTTGAACCTAACCCGTTTCTGTCTCTAATATTCTACTCTTCTGGAAACCTGACTCGGTGCATGGAGTACTGTTAGTACTGCCGTGAAGTAGTAGTAGATGAGGGGAATAATTCCCCCCCCCCCCCCCCCCCCAAAAAAAAAAAAGGTGGAGCCAGAGTTTTGTAATGGAGAGTCTGGAGGCTTGCTACATTGGATGACGTGACTAAAGTCGTCACGGGACAAGGTACACGGGACCCACAGTAGCTGTGGGAAAGTGTAATGGTGGATGGCCACCAAAGCTGTGCTCGACCGGCACAGGTATGACTGACCTGGAAGAGTCAGTGAATAAAAGGGCAACTCAGGATCTTGGACAGGGATCCCAGAACTGACACTATGGCTGTGATATGAGTTTGTTATTTAAGTGTAACAATTCATGAGTTCTCCTTGGTTAATACTATAGTAATGAATTATCAAGAGTATAATTTATTATGGTCATATAGTTATTAATGTGTGTAATTGATCAGTCCATGGGTTAACGGATTGGTGAATTGATGAGTCTGTCAGGAAGGAGATGTCCGGCTGGACACCTTCTCGATAAAGTAATCACTACACTGAAAGGGAAGTAGGTGTATATGTTGATTGATGATGGAAGGTGAAACAGGATTGGACTGGCACCAGGCGAAAGATGCTTGACAGAGTCATACAGTCGACTCTGGTGCTAGGGGTTATTTGTAGCCCAGAAGTGGTACTTGACTGAACAGGTGTGCTATTGCTTTCTCTAATATCATTATGCCTATATATTATAGTGACTAAGTAGATCTATGATGTGATGATTTTATACTCATGTTGGTAGACATGAGGAATAACTGAGAGGCAGGTGACATGATGGAGATGCTGTTAGTCTTTGTTGTAGTTGAGTACTCACACCAACCTCTCCGTGTTTCAGGATCTGTTATTACTATACTGAAGAAGATTCAAGAGCTTCACCATGAGCTCTATGGGCCCACTCATTCCAGTGCCTATCAAGAAGTTGATTGAGGCCATACTGGGAGTGGTCTTCTGATTCTGCGAGATCAATGTTGGAAGGAGCTGAGTGCTGAATATGTCGGTAGGTCTAGGTTAGGACCTCCGCCAAGAGTCCGACGAGTGTCATCCGAGCCCGAGAGGATCCAACACTGAAACGTCTGATGATTCTAGCCAGTGAAGCACTGGTGACATTCAAACTCAGTGTAAACCTTGGTGATTGCAAGGTCGTGAACTTTCAAGTTGAGCAAAGTGATCATTGTTACCGGTCACATGGCCTGTGTGCTATGCTTCTGGCCCGGCTGGGTTGTCATGGGACACCGTGTATAATTTTATGCTTGAATAGTATATCTACATTGGTTTACCGTTATGAAGCCAACATGTGGTCCAGTGACCTAAGACATTGATTACATCAGTGGTGGGAACACCAGAGGGACATGTTTAAGGTAGGGAGCTACCTCAGTCCAACGTGGTGAACTGTTGACACTGTATGTTAGGTTGTGAGTGATACCCATCGATCAGGGTAGTTACATGAGACTGTGTGAAGATCTATTTGTCCAAGGACATGGAAACAAGGTGAAGTGTTAGAGTCACCTGATAGACTTTGCCAGTGACATTTTGTGTTCATGTGGAGCAACCGCTCATTTTGTAGGTGACATATCAGCGTGTGGGTCACTTATGAGATAGAAGAGTGACCAGGCTCTTGTGTATTTGGATACGGTGCTACATGTACTTTTTCTGCAAGTGGGAGACCGATAATATGCTAGGGTCGGCCCAGACTTCATCAGGAGTGTGACGGGTGGAAGAGTACGACAGCAAGGAAGGATCCTTGTTCATCTGTGCAGTGTCAGTCAGGCAGTGGTTCTGCGCTTGATCAGCCCGGGATTTGTTCTCTGTGTGAAGAGGGAACTTTGGAGAGGCAGCAGACCTTGGAGTTCCGGTCCACTGGAGGAGGCTGGGTGAGTCGCTACCACGACTGGACAACCGCACGAGCTATCGTCCGCCTCCATGATGAAGAATACTCATCTGCATAGCTGATCTTGTACATAGTATCTTCTAGTCTGGCTTTCAGCCATCCTTTTCTGTGTTGTGGTTGACTTAGTTCAGAATAAAATTTGTGTTCTCTTAGCTATGACTTGGTGCAGTGATATGACTGGTGTCTTGTCCGAGCCCCCTTTGGGTAGGGAACCCTAGGTGAGGGAGGGGAGGTCAAGCTGTCCCGGCTTGTGTGGGGCCTGGTAGATGTAGAGTGCTATTGAGGTGGTTGGAGCAAAGGCTGGGGATATTATCTATCGTGGCAAACCAGTCCAAGCCCCGGCGGTCTTGTCACAGTACTAGGCAATGTTGATTAAGTAGTTCGCCATGGCGTTCTATACGGTCAACACTCATGACATAGGAATCAACGCAAAGCTGTATGATTTCAAATCGCAGGCGGTTCATTTCGAACCGTGTACTCAGTATGTCTGAGAATTGTGAAACTGCACGTATCACTATCCCTCAAGAAATAGACGCAGGCTTCCTTATGTAGGGATTTAAAAAAAAAAATACATCAGCAAGCTCTACAAAATACATATCTCCATTTCTATAACTATAGATCCAAACAATGAAGAATGTAAAACTGCCTAGAAAACTATGAGCAATAAAGCAGATTAACATAAAGAATACTTGGAGTTAGTTGCATATCCTTCACAGGACGTAACAGTTAACCCAGCATTTTGTTTTCTTTGTTTTTGGCTGTTTATGATTCCTGGGAAAGTTTACGTTCAATAGTTGTCATTGCTTTCTGAACGAAAGGCACCCATAAAATTTCGTAAAAAACCAACGCATGGTGGTCTGCTGCCAAACCTTCCCCAGCTGTGTCCGTAACACCTTCGCCACGGATCAGGTATAACATATTTTTATTTTGCATATCCTATTTACAGGACATTGCAATCAATTCCAGCATTTGTCAACTGCTGTTGATGTCTTGGCAAGTTTACGTTCAGTAGTTTGCAATTGATTTCTGAACGACCGGCTAATTTTCATTAAGATACGTTTGGTATGTGTGAATATTTTCTTTAAATACAACATTAGAATAAAATGTAACCTAAGTACAGAGGTATGTACACTATCCACAGATACAATGACAGCGACGAGTAACACTGAAGTCACAGGCACAAATACCACATCTGACTGTACAAGAAGTACTGCATCAGAAGCTACACCATGTAATACATCAGACAAATCTACAACAAGTATTACATCTGACTCTACATTAAGTACTACATCTAACTCTAAACCAAGTACTACATATGATGCTACACCAAGTACATCATCTCTCTCCACACAAGGTACTACATCTGAGTTTATAATAAGTGATACATCAGATACAACAACCAGCACTACGTCAGATACAACACCCAGCACTACATCAGATACTACACCCAGCACTACAACAGATACAACACCCAGCACTACATCAGATACTACACCCAGCACTGCATCAGAAACTACAACCAGCACTACATCAGATACAACACCCAGCACTACATCAGATACTACACCCAGCAGTACATCAGATACAACACCCAGCACAACATCAGATACAACACCCAGCACTACACCAGATACTACAACCAGCACTACATCAGATACTACACCCAGCACTACATCAGATAGTACACCCAGCACTTCATCAGATAGTACACCCAGCACTACATCAGATACTACACCCAGCACTACATCAGATACTACTCCCAGCACTACATCAGATACTACACCCAGCATTACATCAGATGCTACAACCAGCACTACATCAGATACTACACCCAGCACTACATCAGATACAACACCCAGCACAACATCAGATACAACACCCAGCACTACATCAGATACTACACCCAGCACTACATCAGAAACTACAACCAGCACTACACCAGATACTACACCCAGCACTACATCAGATACTACACCCAGCACTACATCAGAAACTACAACCAGCACTACATCAGATACAACACCCAGCACTACATCAGATACTACACCCAGCACTACATCAGAAACTACAACCAGCACTACATCAGATACAACACCCAGCACTACATCAGATACTACACCCAGCACTACATCAGATATTACACCCAGCACTACATCAGAAACTACAACCAGCACTACATCAGATACTACACCCAGCACTACATCAGATAGTACACCCAGCACTACATCAGATACTACACCCAGCACTACATCAGAAACTACACCAAGCACTACATCAGATAGTACACCCAGCACTACATCAGATACTACACCCAGCACTACATCAGATACTACACCCAGCACTACATCAGAAACTACAACCAGCACTGCATCAGATACAACACCCAGCACTACATCAGATACAACACACAGCACTACACCAGATACTACAATCAGCACTACATCAGATAGTACACCCAGCACTACACCAGATACTACAACCAGCATTAAATCAGATACTACAACCAGCACTACATCATATACTACAACCAGCATTAAATCAGATACTACAACCAGCACTACATCAGATAGTACACCCAGCACTACATCAGATACTACACCCAGCACTACATCAGATAGTACACCCAGCACTACATCAGATACTACACCTAGCACTAAATCAGATAATACAACCAGCACCACATCAGATACTATACCCAGCATCACACCAGATACTACAACAAGCACTACACCAGATACTACAACCAGCACTACATCAGATACTAGAACCATCACTACATCAGATACTACAACCAGCACTACACCAGATACAACAACCAGCATATCATCAGATACAAGACCCAGCACTACATCAGATACAACAACCAGCACTACATCAGATACAACACCCAGCACTACATCAGATACAACACCCAGAACTACATCAAATACGACACCCAGCACTACATCAGATACTACACCCAGCACTACATCAGATACTACAACCAGCACTACATCAGATACAACACCCAGCACTACATCAGATACTACATCCAGCACTACATCAGATACTACACCTAGGACTGCATCAGATACTACACCCAGCACTACATCAGATACAACAATCAGCACTACATCAGATACAACACCCAACACTACATCAGATACCACAACCAGAGCTACATCAGATACAACACCCAGCACTACATCAGATACAACAACCAGCACTACATCAGATACAACACAAAGCATTACACCAGATACTACAAGCAGCACTACATCAGATACAACAACCAGCACTACATCAGATACTACAACCAGAACTACATCAGATACAACACCCAGCACTACATCGGATACAACACCCGGCACTACATCAGATACAACACAAAGTATTACACCAGATACTACAAGCAGCACTACATCAGATACAACACCAAGCACTACATCAGATACAACACCCAGCACTACATTAGATACAACACAAAGCACTACATCAGATACTACACCCAGCATATCATCAGATACTACAAGCAGCACTACATTAGATACAACACAAAGCACTACATCAGATACAACACCCAGCACTACATTAGATACAACACCCAGCACTACATCAGATACTACAACCAGCACTACATCAGATACAACACAAAGCATTACACCAGATACTACAAGCAGCACTACATCAGATACAACACCCACCACTACATCAGATACTACAACCAGAACTACATCAGATACAACACCCAGCACTACATCAGATACAACACCCAGCACTACATCAGATACTACAAGCAGCACTACATCAGATACAACACCCAGCACTACATCAGATACAAAACCCAGCACTACATCAGATACAACATCCAGCACTACATCAGATACAACACCCAGCACTACATCAGATACAACACCCAGCACTACATCAGATACAACATCCAGCACTACATCAGATACTACACACAGCACTACATCAAATAGTACACCCAGCACTACATCAGATACTACACCCAGCACCACATCAGACACAACACTAAGCACTTCATCAGATACAACACCCAGCACTACATTAGATACAACACAAAGCACTACATCAGATACAACACCCAACATTACATCAGATTCTACACCAAGCACTACACCAGATACAACACCAAGCACTACATTAGATACAACACCCAACATTACATCAGATTCTACATCCAGCACTACATTAGATACAACACAAAGCACTACATCAGATATAACACCCAACATTACATCAGATTCTACACCAAGCACTACACCAGATACAACACCAAGCACTACATTAGATACAACACCCAAAATTACATCAGATTCTACATCCAGCACTACATTAGATACAACACAAAGCACTACATCAGATACAACACCCAGCACTACATTAGATACAACACCCAGCACTACATCAGATTCAACACCCAGTACTACACCAGATACTACACCCAGCACTACAACAGATACTACAAGCAGCACTACATCAGATACAACACCCAGCACTACATCAGATACAACACCCAGCACTACATCAGATACACCAACCAGCACTACATCAGATACAACACCCAGCACTACACCAGATACTACACCCAGCACTACACCAGATACAACACCCAGCACTACATCAGATACACCAACCAGCACTACATCAGATACAACACCCAGCACTACACCAGATACAACACCCAGCACTACACCAGATACTACACTCAGCACTACATCAGATACAAATCCCAGCAATACATCAGATACAACACACAGCACTACATCAGATTCTACACCCAGCACTACATCAGATACTACGCCTAGCACTACATCAGATAGTACACCTAGCACTACATCAGATACTACACCCAGCACTACATCAGATACAACAATCAGCACTACATCAGATACAACACCCAACACTACATCAGATACCACAACCAGAGATACATCAGATACAACACCCAGCACTACATCAGATACAACAACCAGCACTACATCAGATACAACACAAAGCATTACACCAGATACTACAAGCAGCACTACATCAGATACAACAACCAGAACTACATCAGATACAACACCCAGCACTACATCGGATACAACACCCGGCACTACATCAGATACAACACAAAGTATTACACCAGATACTACAAGCAGCACTACATCAGATACAACACCAAGCACTACATCAGATACAACACCCAGCACTACATTAGATACAACACAAAGCACTACATCAGATACTACACCCAGCATATCATCAGATACTACAAGCAGCACTACATTAGATACAACACAAAGCACTACATCAGATACAACACCCAGCACTACATTAGATACAACACCCAGCACTACATCAGATACTACAACCAGCACTACATCAGATACAACACAAAGCATTACACCAGATACTACAAGCAGCACTACATCAGATACAACACCCACCACTACATCAGATACTACAACCAGAACTACATCAGATACAACACCCAGCACTACATCAGATACAACACCCAGCACTACATCAGATACTACAAGCAGCACTACATCAGATACAACACCCAGCACTACATCAGATACAAAACCCAGCACTACATCAGATACAACATCCAGCACTACATCAGATACAACACCCAGCACTACATCAGATACAACACCCAGCACTACATCAGATACAACATCCAGAACTACATCAGATACTACACCCAGCACTACATCAAATAGTACACCCAGCACTACATCAGATACTACACCCAGCACCACATCAGACACAACACTAAGCACTTCATCAGATACAACACCCAGCACTACATTAGATACAACACAAATCACTACATCAGATACAACACCCAACATTACATCAGATTCTACACCAAGCACTACACCAGATACAACACCAAGCACTACATTAGATACAACACCCAACATTACATCAGATTCTACATCCAGCACTACATTAGATACAACACAAAGCACTACATCAGATATAACACCCAACATTACATCAGATTCTACACCAAGCACTACACCAGATACAACACCAAGCACTACATTAGATACAACACCCAAAATTACATCAGATTCAACATCCAGCACTACATTAGATACAACACAAAGCACTACATCAGATACAACACCCAGCACTACATTAGATACAACACCCAGCACTACATCAGATTCAACACCCAGTACTACACCAGATACTACACCCAGCACTACAACAGATACTACAAGCAGCACTACATCAGATACAACACCCAGCACTACATCAGATACAACACGCAGCACTACATCAGATACACCAACCAGCACTACATCAGATACAACACCCAGCACTACACCAGATACTACACCCAGCACTAGACCAGATACAACACCCAGCACTACATCAGATACACCAACCAGCACTACATCAGATACAACACCCAGCACTACACCAGATACAACACCCAGCACTACACCAGATACTACACTCAGCACTACATCAGATACAAATCCCAGCAATACATCAGATACAACACACAGCACTACATCAGATTCTACACCCAGCACTACATCAGATACTACGCCTAGCACTACATCAGATAGTACACCTAGCACTACATCAGATACTACACCCAGCACTACATCAGATATTACGCCTAGCACTACATCAGATAGTACACCTAGCACTACATCAGATACTACACCCAGCACTACATCAGAAACAACATCCAGCACTACATCAGATACTACACCCAGCACTACATCAGATACTACACCCAACACTACATCAGAAACAACATCCAGCACTACATCAGATACTACACCCAGCACTACATCAGATACTACACCCAGCACTACATCAGATAGTACACCTAGCACTACATCAGATACTACACCCAGCACTACATCAGATACAACACCCAGCACTACATCAGATACAACACCCAGCAATACATCAGATACAACACAAAGCACTACACCAGATACTACAACCAGCACTACATCAGACACAACACTAAGCACTACATCAGATACAACACCTAGCACTACATCAGATACAATACCCAGCACTACATTAGATACAACACAAAGCACTACATCAGATACAAAACCCAGCATTACATCAGATTCTACATCCAGCACTACATCAGATACAACACCAAGCACTACATCAGATCCTACACCCAGCACTACATCAGACACAACACCCAGCACTACATCAGATACAACATCCAGCACTACATCAGATACAACACACAGCACTACATCATATACTACACCCAGCATTTCATCAGATACAACACCCAGCACTACATCAGATACAACACCCAGGACTACATCAGATACTACACCCAGCACTACATCAGATACAACACCCAGCACTACATCATATACTACACACAGCATTTCATCAGATACAACACCCAGCACTACATCAGATACAACACCCAGCACTACATCAGATACTACACCCAGCACTACATCAGATACAACACACAGCACTACATCATATACTACACCCAGCATTTTATCAGATACTACACCCAGCACTACATCAGATAGTACACCCAGGACTACATCAGATACTACACCCAGCACTACATCAGATACAACACCCAGCACTACACCAGATACTACAACCAGCACTACATCAGATACTACACCTAGCACTTCATCATATACAACACCCAGCACCACATCAGATAGTACACCGAGCACTATATCAGATACTTCACCCAGCACTACATCAGATACTTCACCCAGCACTACATCAGATACTACACCCAGCACTACATCAGATAGTACACCCAGCACTTCATCAGATACTTCACCCAACACTACATCAGATACTAAACCCAGCACTACATCAGATAGTACACCCAGCACTACATCAGTTACTACACCCAGCACTACATCAGATAGTACACCCAGCACTACATCAGATACTACACCCAGCACTACATCAGATACTACACCCAGCATTACATCAGATAGTACAACTAGCACTACATCAGATAGTACACCCAGCACTACATCAGATACTACAACCAGCACTACATCAGATAGTACACCCAGCACTACATCAGATACTACACCCAGCACTACATCAGATACTACACCCAGCATTACATCAGATAGTACACCCAGCACTACATCAGATACTACACCCAGCACTACATCAGATAGTACACCCAGCACTTCATCAGATACTACAACCATCACTACATCAGATAGTACACCCAGCACTACATCAGACACTACACCCAGCACTACATCAGATACTACACCCAGCACTACATCAGATACTACAACCAGCACTACATCAGACACAACACTAAGCAGTACATCAGATACTACACCCAGCACTACATCAGATACTACACCCAGCACTACATCGGATACTACACCCAGTACTACATCAGATACTACACCCAGCACTACACCAGATACTACACCCAGCACTACATCAGATACTACACCCAGCACTACATCAGATACTACACCCAGCACTACATCAGATATTACAACCAGCACTACATCAGACACAACACTAAGCACTACATCAGATACTACACCCAGCACAACATCAGATACTACACACAGCACTACATCGGATACTACACCCAGCACTACATCAGATACTACACCCAGCACTACATCAGATACTACACCCAGCACTACATCAGATACTACACCCAGCACTACATCAGATACTACACCCAGCACTACGTCAGATACTACACCCAGCACTACATCAGAAACTACAACCAGCAATACATCAGATACTACACCCAGCACTAAATCAGATACTACACCCAGCACTACATCAGATACTACACCCAGCACTACATCAGATACTACACCCAGCACTACATCAGATACTACACCCAGCACTACATCAGATACTACACCCAGCACTACATCAGATACAACACTCAGCACTACATCAGATACTACACCCAACACTACATCAGATACTACACCCAGCACTACATCAGACACAACATTAAGCACTACATCAGATACTACACCCAGCACTACATCAGATACTACACCCAGCACTACATCAGACACAACACTAAGCACTACATCAGATACTACACCCAGCACTACATCAGACACTACACACAGCACTACATCAGATACTACACCCAGCACTACATCAGATACTACACCCAGCACTACATCAGATACTACACCCAGCACTACATCAGATACTACACCCAGCACTACATCAGATATTACACCCAGCACTACATCAGATACAACACCCAGCACTACATCAGATACAACACCCAGCAATACATCAGATACAACACCCAGCACTACATCAGATACTACACCCAGCACTACATCAGATACTACACCCAGCACTACACACAGCACTACATCGTATACTACACCTAGTACTCCACCAGATACAACACCCAGCAGTGCATCAGATACTACTCCCAGCACTACATCAGATACAACACCCATCACTACATCATATACTACACCCATCACTACATCAGATACAACACCAAGCACTACATCAGATGCTACACCCAGCACTACATCAGATACTTCACCCAGCACTACATCAGATACTACACCCAGCACTACATCAGATACTACACCCAGCACTACATCAGATACAACACCCAGCACTACTTCAGTCACAACACCCAGCACTACATCAGATACAACACACAGCACTACATCAGATACAACACCCAGCACTACATTAGATACAACACCCAGCACTACATCAGATACAACACCCAGCACTACATCAGATACAACACCCAGCACTACATCAGATACAACACCCAGCACTACATCAGATGCAACACCCAGCACTACATCAGATACTACATCCAGCACTACATCAGATGCTACACCCAGCACTACATCAGATACTACACCCAGCATTACATCAGAAAGTACACCCAGCACTACATCACATACTACACCCAGCACTACATCAGATACAACATCCAGCACTACATCAGATACTACACCCAGCACTACATCAGATACTACACCCAGCACTACATCAGATACAACACAAAGCACTACATCAGACACAACACTAAGCACTACATCAGACACAACACAAAGCACTACATCAGACACAACACTAAGCACTACATCAGACACAACACAAAGCACAACATCAGACACAACACTAAGCACTACATCAGACACAACACAAAGCACTACATCAGACACAACACTAAGCACTACATCAGACACAACACAAAGCACTACATCAGACACTACACTAAGCACTACATCAGACACAACACAAAGCACTACATCAGACACAACACTAAGCACTACATCAGACACAACACAAAGCACTACATCAGACACAACACTAAGCACTACATCAGACACAACACTAAGCACTACATCAGACACAACACTAAGCACTACATCAGATACAACACACAGCACTACATCAGATACTACACCCAGCACTACATCAGATACTAAACCCAGGTTTACATCAGAAAGTACACCCAGCACTACATCAGATACTACACCCAGCACTACATCAGATACAACATCCAGCACTACATCAGATACTACACCCAGCACTACATCAGATACTACACCCAGCACTACATCAGATACTACACCCAGCATTACATCAGATACTACACCCATCACTACATCAGATACTACACCCAGCACTACATCAGATACAACACAAAGCACTACATCAGTCACAACACTAAGCACTACATCAGATACAACACCCATCACTACATCAGATACTACACCCATCACTACATCAGATACTACACCCAGCACTACATCAGATACAACACAAAGCACTACATCAGACACAACATCCAGCACTACATCAGATACTACACCCAGCACTACATCAGATACAACACAAAGCACTACACCAGACACTACAAGCAGCACTACATCAGATACAACACAAAGCACTACATCAGACACAACACTAAGCACTACATCAGATACAACACCCAGCACTATATCAGATACAACACTAAGCACTACATCAGATACAACATCCAGCACTACATCAGATACTACACCCAGCACTACATCAGATACAACACAAAGCACTACACCAGACACTACAAGCAGCACTACATCAGATACAACACCAAGCACTACATCAGATACAACACCCAGCAGTACATTAGATACAACACAAAGCACTACATCAGATAAAACACTCAGCATTAAATCAGATTCTACACCCAGCACTACATCATATACAATACCGAGCACTACATCAGGTTATACACCCAGCACTACATTAGATACAACACACAGCACTACATCAGATACAACACCCAGCACTACATCAGATACAACACCCAGCACTACATCAGATACTACAACCAGCACTACATCATATACAACACCCAGCACCACATCAGATACTTCACCCAGGAATACATCAGATAGTACACCTAGCACTACATCAGATACAACACCCAGCACTACATCAGATACTACACCCAGCACTACATCAGATACAACAAGCATTACATCAGATATTACACCCAGCACTACATCAGAAACTACAACCAGCATTACATCAGATATTACACCCAGCACTACATCAGATACAACACCCAGCACTACATCAGATACAACACCCAGCAATACATCAGATACAACACCCAGCACTACATCAGATACTACACTCAGCACTACATCAGATACTACACCCAGCACTACACACAGCACTACATCATATACTACACCTAGTACTCCACCAGATACAACACCCAGCAGTGCATCAGATACTACTCCCAGCACTACATCAGATACAACACCCATCACTACATCATATACTACACCCATCACTACATCAGATACAACACCAAGCACTACATCAGATGCTACACCCAGCACTACATCAGACACTACACCCAGCACTACATCAGATATTACACCCAGCACTACATCAGATACTGCACCCAGCACTACATCAGATACAACACCCAGCACTACTTCAGTCACAACACCCAGCACTACATCAGATACAACACACAGCACTACATCAGATACAACACCCAGCACTACATCAGATACAACACCCAGCACTACATCAGATACAACACCCAGCACTACATCAGATACAACACCCAGCACTACATCAGATACAATACCCAGCACTACATCAGATGCAACACCCAGCACTACATCAGATATTACACCCCGCACTACACCAGATACAACACCCAGCACTACTTCAGATACAACACCCAGCACTACATCAGATACAACACACAGCACTACATCAGATACAACACCCAGCACTACATCAGATACAACACCCAGCACTACATCAGATACAACACCCAGCACTACATCAGATACAACACCCAGCACTACATCAGATACAACACACAGCACTACACCAGATACTACAAACAGCACTACATCAGATACAACACCCAGCAATACATCACATACAACATCCAGCACTACATCAGATACAACACCCAGCACTACATCAGATACATCACTCAGCACTACACCAAATACTACACCCAGCACTACATCAGATACAACATCCAGCACTATATCAGATGCTACACCCAGCACTACATCAGATACTACACCCAGCACTACATCAGAAAGTACACCCAGCACTACATCATATACTACACCCAGCACTACATCAGATACTACACCCAGCACTACATCAGATACACCAACCAGCACTACATCAGATACAACATCCAGCACTACATCAGATACTACACCCAGCACTACATCAGATACAACACCCAGCACTACATCAGATACTACACCCAGCACTACATCAGATACAACATCCAGCACTACATCAGAAAGTACACCCAGCACTACATCAGATACTACACCCAGCACTACATCAGATACTACACCCAGCACTACATCAGATACAACATCCAGTACTACATCAGATACTACACCCAGCACTACATCAGATACAACACTAAGCACTACATCATATACAACACCCAGCACTACATCAGATACTACATCCAGCACTACATCAGATACAACACAAAGCACTACACCAGATACTACAAGCAGCACTACATCAGATACAACACCAAGCACTACATCAGATACAACACCCAGCACTACACACAGCACTACATCAGATACAACACAAAGCACTACATCAGACACAACACTAAGCACTACATCAGATACAACACCCAGCACTATATCAGATACAACACTAAGCACTACATCAGATACAACATTCAGCACTACATCAGATACTACACCCAGCACTACATCAGATACAACACAAAGCACTACACCAGACACTACAAGCAGCACTAAATCAGATACAACACCAAGCACTACATCAGATACAACACCCAGCAGTACATTAGATACAACACAAAGCACTACATCAGATAAAACACCCAGCATTAAATCAGATTCTACACCCAGCACTACATCATATACAACACCGAGCACTACATCAGGTTATACACCCAGCACTACATTAGATACAACACACAGCACTACATTAGATACAACACCCAGCACTACATCAGATACAACACCCAGCACTACATCAGATACTACAACCAGCACTACATCATATACAACACCCAGCACCACATCAGATACTTCACCCAGGAATACATCAGATAGTACACCTAGCACTACATCAGATACAACACCCAGCACTACATCAGATACTACACCCAGCACTACATCAGATACAACAAGCATTACATCAGATATTACACCCAGCACTACATCAGAAACTACAACCAGCATTACATCAGATATTACACCCAGCACTACACCAGATACAACACCCAGCACTACATCAGATACAACACCCAGCAATACATCAGATACAACACCCAGCACTACATCAGATACTACACCCAGCACTACATCAGATACTACACCCAGCACTACACACAGCACTACATCATATACTACACCTAGTACTCCACCAGATACAACACCCAGCAGTGCATCAGATACTACTCACAGCACTACATCAGATACAACACCCATCACTACATCATATACTACACCCATCACTACATCAGGTACAACACCAAGCACTACATCAAATGCTACACCCAGCACTACATCAGACACTACACCCAGCACTACATCAGATATTACACCCAGCACTACATCAGATACTACACCCAGCACTACATCAGATACAACACCCAGCACTACTTCAGTCACAACACCCAGCACTACATCAGATACAACACACAGCACTACATCAGATACAACACCCAGCACTACATCAGATACAACACCCAGCACTACATCAGATACAACACCCAGCACTACATCAGATACAACACCCAGCACTACATCAGATACAACACCCAGCACTACATCAGATGCAACACCCAGCACTACATCAGATATTACACCCCGCACTACACCAGATACAACACCCAGCACTACTTCAGATACAACACCCAGCACTACATCAGATACAACACACAGCACTACATCAGATACAACACCCAGCACTACATCAGATACAACACCCAGCCCTACATCAGATACAACACCCAGCACTACATCAGATACAACACCCAGCA
Source organism: Cepaea hortensis (assembly GCA_963921405.1). Taxonomy (NCBI): domain Eukaryota; kingdom Metazoa; phylum Mollusca; class Gastropoda; order Stylommatophora; family Helicidae; genus Cepaea; species Cepaea hortensis. The sequence continues at coordinate 32,086,216 of OY992897.1, forward strand.
CTACATCAGATACAACACACAGCACTACACCAGATACTACAAACAGCACTACATCAGATACAACACCCAGCAATACATCACATACAACATCCAGCACTACATCAGATACAACACCCAGCACTACATCAGATACAACACTCAGCACTACACCAAATACTACACCCAGCACTACATCAGATACAACATCCAGCACTATATCAGATGCTACACCCAGCACTACATCAGATACTACACCCAGCACTACATCAGAAAGTACACCCAGCACTACATCATATACTACACCCAGCACTACATCAGATACTACACCCAGCACTACATCAGATACACCAACCAGCACTACATCAGATACAACATCCAGCACTACATCAGATACTACACCCAGCACTACATCAGATACAACACCCAGCACTACATCAGATACTACACCCAGCACTACATCAGATACAACATCCAGCACTACATCAGAAAGTACACCCAGCACTACATCAGATACTACACCCAGCACTACATCAGATACTACACCCAGCACTACATCAGATACAACATCCAGTACTACATCAGATACTACACCCAGCACTACATCAGATACAACACTAAGCACTACATCATATACAACACCCAGCACTACATCAGATACTACATCCAGCACTACATCAGATACAACACAAAGCACTACACCAGATACTACAAGCAGCACTACATCAGATACAACACCAAGCACTACATCAGATACAACACCCAGCACTACACACAGCACTACATCAGATACAACACCCAGCATTACATCAGATACTACACCCAGCACTACATCATATACAACACCAAGCACTACATCAGGTTATACACCCAGCACTACATTAGATACAACACACAGCACTACATCAGATACAACACCCAGCATTACATCAGATACTATACCCAGCACTACATCATATACAACACCAAGCACTACATCAGGTTATACACCCAGCACTACATTAGATACAACACACAGCACTACATCAGATACCACACCCAGCACTACATCAGATACAACACCCAGCACTACATCAGATACAACACCCAGCACTACATCAGATACTACACCCAGCACTCCATCAGGTACTACACCCAGCACTCCACCAGGTACTACACCCAGCACTCCACCAGATACAACACCCAGCACTACAGCAGATACAACACCCAGCACTACATCAGATACTACACGCCGAACTAAACCAGATACAACACCCAGCACTACATCAGATACTACACCCAGCACTACATCAGATACAACACCCAGCACTACATCAGATACTACACCCAGCACTACATCAGATACAACACCCAGCACTACATCAGATACTACACCCAGCACTACATCAGATACAACACCCGGCACTACATCAGATACTACAACCGTCACTACATCAGATACTACACCCAGCACTACATCAGATACTACACCCAGCACTACATCAGATACTAAACCCATCACTCCACCAGATACAACACCCAGCACTGCATCAGATATAACACCCAGCACTACATCAGATACAACACCCATCACTACATCAGATACAACACCCAGCACTACATCAGATACAACACCCAGCACTACATCAGATACTACACCCAGCACTACATCAGATACTACACCCAGCACTACATCAGATACTACACCCAGCACTACATCAGATACTACACCCATCACTCCACCAGATACAACACCCAGCACTGCATCAGATATAAAACCCAGCACTACATCAGATACAACATCCAGCCCTACATCAGATACAACACCCAGCACTACATCAGATACTACACCCAGCACTACATCAGATACTACACCCAGCTCTCCACCAGGTACAACACCCAGCACTACATCAGATACAACACCCGTCACTCCACCAGATACTACGCCCAGCACTACACCAGATACAACACCCAGCACTACATCAGATACAACACCCAACTCTCCACCGGGTACTACACCCAGCACTACATCATATACAACACTCAGAACTACATCATATACAACACCCAGCATTACATCAGATACAACACCCAGCACTACATCAGATACAACACCCAGCACTACATCAGATACAACACCCAGCACTACATCAGATACAACAATCAGCACTACACTAGATACAACACCCAGATCTCCACCAGGTACTACACCCAGCACTACACCAGATACAACACCCAGCACTACAACAGATACAACACCCAGCACTCCACCAGGTACTACACCCAGCACTACACCAGATACAACACCTAGCACTACATCAGATACAACACCCAGCTCTACACCAGGTACTACACCCAGCACAACACCAGATATAACACCCAGCACTACATCAGATACAACACACAGCACTACATCAGATACAATACCCAGCTCTCCGCCAGGTACTACAACCAGCTCTACACCAGATACAACACCCAGCAGTTCAGATACAACACCCAGCACTCCACCAGATACTACACCCAGCACTACACCAGATACAACACCCAGCACAACACCAGATATAACATCCAGCACTACATCAGATACAACACCCAGATCTACACCAACAACTACACCCAGCTCTACACCAACAACTACACCCAGCTCTACATCAACAACTACACCTAGCTCTAAACCAACAACTACACCCAGCTCTACACAAACAAATACACCCAGCTCTACACCAACAACTACACCCAGCTCTACACCAACAACTACACCCAGCTCTACACCAACAACTACACCTAGCTCTACACCAACATCTACACCCAGCTCTACATCAGATACAACACCCAGCTCTACACCAACAACTACACCCAGCTCTACATCAGATACAACACCCTGCTCTACACCAACAACTACACCCAGCTCTACACCAACAACTACTCCTAGCACTACACCAACAACTACACCCAGATCTACATCAGATACAACACCCAGCTCTACACCAACAACTACATCCAGCTCTACACGAACAACTACACCCAGCTCTACATCAGATACAACACCCAGCTCTACACCAACAACTACACCCAGCTCTACACCAACAACTACACCCAGCTCTACACCAACAACTACAACCAGCACTACATCAGATACAAAACCCAGCTCTACACCAACAACTACACCCAGCTCTACATCAATCACTAATCCTAGCTCTACACCAACAACTACACCCAGCTCTACACCAATAACTACACCCAGCTCTACACCAAAAACCACACCCAGCTCTACACCAACAACCACACCCAGCTCTACACCAACAACTACACCCAGCTCTACACCAACAACTACACCCAGCTCTACATCAACAACTACAACCATCTCTACACCAACAACTACACCCAGCTCTACACCAACAACTACACCCAACTCTACACCAACAGCTACACCCAGCTCCACACCAAAAACTACACCCAGCTCTACACCAACAACTACACCCAGCTCTACACCAATAACTGCACCCAGCTCTACAACATCACCTACACCCAGTACTACACCAACAACTACACCAAGCTCTACACCATCAACTACACCAAGCTCTACACCAACAACTACACCCAGCTCTACACCAACAACTACACCTAGCTCTACACCAACAACTACACCCAGATCTACATCAGATACAACACCCAGCTCTACACCAACAACTACATCCAGCTCTACACGAACAACTACACCCAGCTCTACATCAGATACAACACCCAGCTCTACACCAACAACTACACCCAGCTCTACACCAACAACTACACCCAGCTCTACACTAACAACTGCAACCAGCACTACATCAGATACAAAACCCAGCTCTACACCAACAACTACACCCAGCTCTTCACCAACAACTACACCCAGCTCTACACCAACAACTACACCCAGCTCTACACCAACAACTACACCCAGCTCTACACCAACAACTACACCCAGCTCTACACCAACAACTACACCCAGCTCTACACCAACAACTACACCCAGCTCTACACCAACAACTACACCCAGCTCTACACCAACAACTACACCCAGCTCTACACCAACAACTACACCCAGCTCTACACCAACATCTACACCCAGCTCTACACCAACAACTACACACAGTTCTACACCAACAACTACACCCAGCTCTACACCAACATCTACACCCAGCTCTACACCAACATATACACCCAGCTATACACCAACAACTACACCCAGCTATACACCAACAACCACACCCAGCTCTACACCAACAACCACATCCAGCTCTACACCAACAACCACACCCAGCTCTACACATACAACCACACCCAGCTCTACACCAACAACTACACCCAGCTCTACACCAATAACTGCACCCAGCTCTACAACATCACCTACACCCAGCACTACACCAACAACTACACCAAGCTCTACACCATCAACTACACCAAGCTCTACACCAACAACTACACCCAGCTCTACACCAACAACTACACCTAGCTCTACACCAACAACTACACCCAGATCTACATCAGATACAACACCCAGCTCTACACCAACAACTACATCCAGCTCTACACGAACAACTACACCCAGCTCTTCATCAGATACAACACCCAGCTCTACACCAACAACTACACCCAGCTCTACACCAACAACTACACCCAGCTCTACACTAACAACTGCAACCAGCACTACATCAGATACAAAACCCAGCTCTACACCAACAACTACACCCAGCTCTTCACCAACAACTACACCCAGCTCTACACCAACAATTACACCCAGCTCTACACCAACAACTACACCCAGCTCTACACCAACAACTACACCCAGCTCTACACCAACAATTACACCCAGCTCTACACCAACAACTACACCCAGCTCTGCACCAACAACTACACCCAGCTCTACACCAACAACTACACCCAGCTCTACACCAACAACTACACCCAGCTCTACACCAACATCTACACCCAGCTCTACACCAACAACTACACACAGTTCTACACCAACAACTACACCCAGCTCTACACCAACATCTACACCCAGCTCTACACCAACATATACACCCAGCTATAAACCAACAACTACACCCAGCTATACACCAACAACTACACCCAGCTTTACACCAATAACTACACCCAGCTATACACCAACATCTACACCCAGCTCTACATCAACATCTACACCCAGCTATACACCAACAATTACACCCAGCTCTACACCAACATCTACACCCAGCTCTACATCAACAACTACACCCAGCTATACACCAACAACTACACCTAGCTATACATCAACAACTACACCCAGCTCTACACCAACAACTACACCCAGCTCTACACCAACAACTACACCCAGCTCTACACCAACAACTACACCCAGCTCTACACCAACAACTACACCCAGCTCTACACCAACAACTATACCTAGCTCTACACCAACAACTACACCCAGATTTACATCAGATACAACACACAGCTCTACACCAACAACTACACCCAGCTCTACACCAACAACTACACCCAGCTCTACACCAGCAACTACACCCAGCACTACATCAGATACAACACCCAGCTCTACACCAACAACTACACCCAGCTCTACACCAACAACTACAACCAGCTCTACACCAACAACTACACCCAGCTCTACACCAACAACTACACCCAGCTCTACACCAAAAACCACACCCAGCTCTACACCAACAACTACACCCAGCACTACATCAGATACAACACCCAGCTCTACATCAATCACTACACCTAGCTCTACACCAGTAACTACACCCAGCTCTACACCAACAACTACACACAGCTCTATTCCAAAAACCACACCCAGCTCTACACCAACAACCACACCCAGCTCTACACCAACAACTACACCCAGCTCTACACCAACAACTACACCCAGCTCTACATCAATATCTACACCCATCTCTACACCAACAACTACACCCAGCTCTACACCAACAACTACACCCAGCTCTACACCAACAGCTACACCCAGCTCTACACCAACAACTACACCCAGCTCTACACCAACAACTACACCCAGCTCTACACCAACAACTACACCCAGCTCTACACCAACAACTACACCCAGCTCAACACCAACATCTACACCCAGCTCTACACCAACAACTACACCCAGCTCTACACCAACAAACACACCCAGCTCTACACCAACAACTACACCTAGCTCTACACCAACAACTACACCCAGCTCTACACCAACAACTACACCCAGCTCTACACCAACAACTACACCCAGCTCTACACCAACAACTACACCCAGCTCTACACCAACCACTACACCCAGCTCTACACCAACAACTACACCCAGCTCTACACCAACAACTACACCCAGCTCTACACCAACCACTACACCCAGCTCTACACCAATAACTACACCCAGCTCTACACCAACAACTACACCCAGCTCTACACTAACAACTACACCCAGCTCTACACCAACAACTACTCCCAGCTCTACACCAACAACTACACCCAGCTCTACACCAACAACTACACCCAGCTCTACACCAACCACTACACCCAGCTCTACACCAACAACTACACCCAGCTCTACACCAACAACTACACCCAGCTCTACACCAACAACCACACCCATCTCTACACCAACAACCACACCCAGCTCTACACAAACAACTACACCCAGCTCTACACCAACAACTAAACCCAGCTCTACACCAACAACCACACCCAGCTCTACACCAACGACTACACCCAGCTCTACGCCAACCACTACACCCAGCTCTACAGCAACAGCCACACCCAGCTCTACACCAACAACCACACCCAGCTCTACACCAACCACTACACCCAGCTCTACGCCAACAGCCACACCCAGCTCTACACCAACAACCACACCCAGCTCTACACCAACAACCACACCCAGCTCTACACCAACAACTACACCCAGCTCTACACCAACAACTACACCCAGCTCTACACCAACCACTACACCCAGCTCTACACCAACAACTACACCCAGCTCTACACCAACAACTACACCCAGCTCTATACCAACAACTACACCAAGCACTACACCAACAACTACACCCAGCTCTACACCAACAACTACACCCAGCTCTACACCAACAACTACACCCAGCTCTACACCAACAACTACACCCAGCTCTACACCATCAACTACACCCAGCTCTACACCAACCACCACACCCAGCTCTACACCAACCACTACACCCAGCTCTACACCAACCACTACACCCAGCTCTACACCAACAACTACACCCAGCTCTACATCAACAACTACACCCAGCCATACACCAACAACTACACCCAGCTATACATCAACAACTACACCCAGCTCTACACCAACAACTACACCCAGCTCTACACCAACAACTACACCCAGCTCTACACCAACAACTACACCCAGCTCTACACCAACAACTACACCCAGCTCTACACCAACAACTACACCCAGCTCTACACCAACAACTACACCCAGCTCTACACCAACAACTACACCCAGCTCTACACCAACAACTACACCCAGCTCTATATCAACATCTACACCCAGCTATACACCAACAACTACACCCAGCTCTACATCAACATATACACCCAGCTTTACACCAACAACTACACCCAGCTCTACACCAACCACTACACCCAGCTATACATCAACAACTACACCCAGCTCTACACCATCAACTACACCCAGCTCTACACCAACAACTACACCCAGCTATACACCAACAACTACACCCAGCTCTACACCAACAACTACACCCAGCTCTATATCAACCACTACACGCAGCTCTATATCAACAACTACACCCAGCTCTACACCAACAACTACACCCAGCTCTACATCAACAACTACACCCAGCTATACACCAACATCTACACCCAGCTATACACCAACAACTACACCCAGCTCTACACCAACAACTACACCCAGCTATACACCAACAACTACACCCAGCTCTACATCAGCAACAACAACGGATCATGATTTCAACACAACATATGCCTCAACAACGGAATCTACATCATCAATTCCCTCAGCAGTTTCCAAATCAGGTAAGTTAACTAAATGTTTATTCGCTTTTGTATGTGAAAGAAAATTCAACTGATATGAATTATATGACACCAGATCGCCATCAAAGCTAATGATGGCAAAACAATAACTAAAGTAAATAAATTTAGAGTCGGAACGTGGATTGTTAGGACATTAAATGTGCTGAGAAAGTTGAACAATGTTCTAAGAGGTATGGATAGCAAATAAATGAATATACTAGGCTTAAGTGAGATGAGATAGAAGTGATCGGGCAAAATTATAGCTGACAAACACACAATAATATATTATGGATGGGATATACACGAACAAGGTGTAGGAGTAATATTTGACGAAAAAACAGCCAAGTTAATTAATGGATACTGGTTTATTTCAGATAGAGTTATAAGATCAATATCAAAGGCAAACCAATAGATATAAATACTATGCAAGTATATGCACCAGCAACAAGCAGTAGTTATGATGAAATAAAACACTTTTACGATGAAATAGAAATGGCGATAGCTCAAATTGGATCACAAGACATAAAAATAATACTGGGGGATTTTAGTGTAAAAATAGGAAAGTTGAAAATGTATGATGTAGTGGGGAATTATAGTTTAGGTACAAGAGATGAAAGGGGAGAGAAACTAACAGAATGGGCAAATATCAATGCTATGATAATTGGAAGCACATGGTTTAAACACCGTAAAGACGACTATACACAAGGAAAAGAACTGATAAGAAAATAAGCAACCAAACTGTCTACATACTTATTACTGAAAGATTTGGAAATGCTTTAATTAATGTAAAGACAATTCCTGGTGCTGGCTGTAATAGTGATCATGAACCACTATGTGGACAAATAAAAGTAAGATTAAAGAGAGGGAAAAAAATCGTTAAAAACGTGAGACTTAATACAGAGGTTCTGAAAGTAGATGAAGAAATTCAAGAACAATACAGAGTGACTGTGAAAAATAGGTACAATGCAATAGCTATAATACAGAGTATAAATGAATAAAAGGAAATGTTAAGGGACTCCATTCATCAAACTAGCAAAGAAATAGTATCGGAGAGAAGCCAAAAAGCTAAGATAAAGTGGATGAATTAAGAAATCTTTATGCTGATGGACAAAAGAAAACAGTGTAAACGTGACAAACAAAAATTAGCTAAGATAAATAAAGAAATAAGAGATAAATATGTGACGGCAAATGAAAGTTGGTTAAACGAGCAGTGCAAAAAAAAAAATGAATTAAATTCCATTAAAGATAAAAAAAATATGCACAGACAAATCAGTGAGCTCACGGGAAGAAAAATAAGAATAAATACAGAGTGTTTGAAATAAGAAAAAGGAAAGACAATATTGGAGGAAGGTGCTATAATGAAGAACGAACGAACGAACAAACCTTATTTTCAAAGGGTTAAGAATTGGGCACGCAGGACCGTCTAACATTCTGCTCTTCTATCACTCTCTTTCATAAATTATTTCATTCACACATCATTCAAGGCTAACAGAGAACAGCAACAATATAAAAGATATGCATTATCGAACATCAATACTACACGACTCAGTAATATTAGATAATGGGGTGACTGGAATGAGCATAGGAGAGAATTATATGATGAAGAAAGGGAAGAATTAACAGAAGAAAGAAACTTAGAAGGTCCACCTGTCTTAAAAGAAGAAGTCGCTGACGCTGTAAAACATATGATGAAAGTAAAAACAGCTGGGCCAGATGAAATCACAATAGAAGAATTAGAAGTATTGGGAGAATATAGTAGATATATTAACCAAAATGTTAAATGATAATTACAGCAGTGGATATTTACCCAGCGATATGCTGAAATCTGTATTTATAGCTATACCAAAAAGACCAGGAGCAATTGAATGCGAAGATTTTCGTTCAGTTAACCCTGTAAACCATATCACTAAACTTATACAAAGAATTATAATAAGAAGAACAAGAAAGAAAATAAAAATGGAAATTAGTGAAGAACAGTATGCATTTGTGGAAGGAAAGGGCACAAACAATGCAATATATACATTACGGACACTAATAGAAAGATCAATAGAGACACAGAAAGATATATATTTGCGCTTCATAGATTATACTATGAAGAGGAAGGCCAAAGAGAAGATGGGTGCAGGATGTGGCGGATGATCTCCAGATGGGTGTATCAGACGTGGGACATCTTGCTTATGATCGAGAGGTTTTCCGGAAGGTTGTTATGGGAGCGAGGTTCTGCAAAGGACATGCTACTGAATGAATGAATGAATGAATGAGATTATACTCAGGCATTTGATCAAGTAAAACATGATGAACAGATTAAAATGTTGGAAGATATCAACAGTGATGGGAAAGATTTAAAAATGATAAAGAATATATACTGGAACCAAGTAGCTGCAATTAAAATGGGAAATAAAGAGGATAGTTACAAACAGATAAAGCTAGGAGTACGACAGGGGTGTGTCTTGTCACCCGATCTTTTCTCACTATATAGTGAAGTAATAATGAGAGAGATCAAAGAGACGCCAGGAATACTAATCGGAGGTTATAATATAAATAATATACGTTATACAGATGACACAGTACTGGTGGCGGATAATGCAACAGGCCTACAATAATTGTTGAACATTGTACTAACAGAGCGTGCACAGAAAGGACTCTCCTTGAATATCAAGAAAACAGTAGCAATGGTAATAGCAAAGAAAATGATGACACCAAAATGTGACATCGAAATAGAAGGGAAAATTCTTAACCAAGTCGATAATTTTAAATACCTAGGGGCTTTATAACATCAGATGGAAGATGTACAACATAGATTAAGTGCAGAATAGGGCAAGCAAAAGCCTCATTTTAGAAAATGAAGAGTATCTTATGCAATAAGTCATTATCACAGGATGTAAGAAAGAGAGTGCTGAAATGCTATATAGAGCCAGATGTGCTATATGTGAATCTTGGAATGTAAATGAACAAATTAAGAAGAAATTAGAAGCAACAGAGATGTGGTTCCTGAGACGAATGTTGCGAATTCCTTGGACTGCCAGAGTAACTAACAACGATTGCCTGAAAGAGGCTAATGAAACTAGAACACTATATACAACAATAAGAAAGAGACAAACAGCTTTCTTTGGTCATGTGATGAGAAGAGAGGCATTGGAGAACATCGTAACAACTGGAAAGATCCAGGGTAAGAGAGGCAAAGGCAGACCAAGAGAAATGATGCTGAATGGATTGAGACGGTGGCATGGAGGAATATCATCAGCAGAGTTGATCCAGAAATCAAAGACCGAGATCTGTAGAGAGCCATGAACGCCTACGCCAGCCGGCAGGGCACTTGATGATGATGACGATGATGCATTTTCTAGCTGAAAATGTCGATAGCTTTCACCCTTTCATTATTACATACAAACAATATTTCTATTGATCGTCTTTATATTATTAAAGCCATTTATTATCGTGCATATACATATACTGGGGGTGCCTTGAAGGGATTAGAACAAGAATCGCTATGGCTAAGGTAGCCTTTTGCAAGATGGAAAACATGCTGACCCAAACAAAACTATGTCAATTCCAAAGAGAAAGAAAGTGTTGAAATGCTACATAGAAGCTGTTCTTTTGTGAGACGGGGACAATGAGCAGACAAGCTGACAAACATCTAATAGCAGTGGAAATGTTGGTTTTGGGAAAAAAATATAAAGATTACAACTGACAAACAGAAAACCTAATGAGCAAATCCTACAAGAAGCAGATGAAAAACGTAAACTGATTATAAAAATTAAACATAGACAGTCAACATTTTTTAATACGTTATGAGAGGAAATAAACTAGAGAACTTGGTGACAACTGGCAAGATTGAGTGAAAAGAACAAGGGGAAGGCAGAGAAGTAAATATCTCAATGGCTTGGCCACGTGGCAAGGTCGGAACACGAACACATGCACAGAGCTGATCCACGATTCTGGTGATCGTTTTAGATTGCGAAACATGACCGTCGTTCAGAAAGCAATGGCAAACTACTGAACGTACACTTGCCATGAGATCACAACAGCAAACAATGATGATGTTGACTGCAACGTCCTGTAAAGGATATGCAACTAACTTTAACGCTGATAATGTCATGAGGGTAGTCGGATGAGGGTTCAACGCCTGCGTTCATCCTCCGTCAAGAGAGAATAGTCCAGGCTACCCTATTCGTCCGTGCATTCAGGCCGCCGAAATGCGATGGTCCCATCACATGAATGTCCCATGGCATATTCCTCTTTCGCCACCGCTTTAAACCGAGGTCTATGTCCAGATTGGGAATAGAGGTCAAGAGAAGAAGAAACAAGAGAATTTATATGTATGTAGTATATACGTTTTTACAATATAAACAATTGCTATAATTGTTGTTATTGTTGCCTATCTCTTACAGGACGTTGCAGTGAACACCTGCATTTTCAGCTGCTGTTGATGTACTAAGCAAGTTTTACGTTCACTAGTTTGCCATTACTTTCTGGGCGACTGGCTCACATACCCCCCATAAGTTACCAGCGCGGCGCGAACCGCTGCTGATTCTTGCAGCTGCTGTTTTCCCCACGTGGATATACGGGATTACGAACAATGTCGTTAACCCCTTGGTCAGAGAGACCGGCTGCTATAATTTACTTTAATTAAGAAGAAAGAAAAAGCCAGATAAAGATGAATATAATAGAACATATAAAGAAATAGTAAATTAATGCATAGTGGCTAAAGACGTATGGCTGAATCAACAGTGCATGAAATTGGGACACACTATGAAACAGACTAACATTCCATGTATCAACAAATAAATACATTAACAGGTAGGAAAAAACGAAATAACTTTGGAGGTTTAAAATCGAGGAATGGTGCAATACTGAGGGACAAGATAGATGGACGGAATATCTGGAAGAGAATATCATGATAGGACACCGGTTTTAAATATTCAAAACAATATTGAGGGTCCACCAATACTTGCAGCGGAAGTTAAAGATGCACTACATCGCACAAAGAAAGGAAAGGCACCAGCTCCAGACAACATTACATTGGAGGAAGATGAGGCTGTATGTTATTTTGGAATAGAAATATTGACAAAATTCTTAAGTGACATCTACACTAGTAGTACATTCCTAATAATCTATTAAAATCCATCTTTATAACTCTACCTAAAAAAAACCAGGCGCGTTAGAAGGCGAAGAGCTTCGCACAATAAGTCACATGACACAGCTGTTACTCAGAATAATTATGAAAAGAATAAGAAACAAGATTAAACCAGAAATTAGTGATGAACAGTGTGGATTTGTGTGTGTGTGTGTGTGTGTGGGGGGGGGGGGGTTGGCACAAACAATGCTATATATATTCTCAGGACACTATTAGAAAGAGCTATAGAAGTAAAAACAAATCTGTACTTATGCTTCATAGACTACACAAAAGCATTTGATAATGTGAAACATGGTGAAATAATAAAATTACTAAAGTAAATGAACACTGACGGCAGGGATCTGCGAATAATAAAGAACATACTCGTATATTGGCAGCAAACTGTAGCCATAAGAATCAACAAATTGGTAGGAACCATTCAGTGTATATAGAAGGGCGTCAGACAAGGTTGTATAATGTGTCCTGATTTGTTCTCATTGTACAGTAAACATATAATGAGATCTACAGAAAATATGTCAAGGGTTCTGGTTGGTGGACAAATATAAATAACTGACGTTATACTGGTGACACCGTTCTGATAGCAACACGTCAGAAGGATCTACAGGAAATGATATATACAGTGGTTATTGAAAGTGAACAAATGGGCATTAGCTTGAATAAGAGCAAGACAGAAGTCATGGATATATCAAAGAAACAGATTGTACCTAAATGTGCAATTAAAGTCTCATCTCATCTCATCATGTTCCTCTTGTACCTTGCGGTGTCGAGGTGAAGTATAAACTTCGTGAGAGTGCCCGGTTATGGGCTTCGTATATCGACATTCCCATGGATTCTGCTATTCCCTCCGTCCAACGTTTGCGTGGTCGGCCTCTTCCTCTGTTTCCATCTGGTCTGTACATCATTGCTTGTTGTGGCATGCTGTTGACTGGTAACCTACTTGCATGGCCAAACCATTTGACTTGCTGTTTTCTGATAAAATCTAGTGCTGCTTTAACCCCCACTTTAGTCCTGATTTCTTCATTTCTGATCTTATCTCTTCTTGATACGTTGAGTATTCTTCTCAGGAACCTCATTTCTGTTGTTGTGATTTTTCTTTTCTCTTTTTCTGTCATTGTCCAGGTTTGGCATTGGTAGCACAGAGTTGGTAGGAAGATTGTGTTGTAAAGTGCTTTCTTAGTAGTTATTGATACATGTTTGTTCTTTAGTATTGGTGCCATTTGTCCAATGAATTGATTTGCCTTATTGCACCTATTTTCGATCTCGTCTTCTGATCTGCCATTTGATGATATTATACTTCCTAGGTACTTGAAGCTCTTTACTTGTTTCAAGGGATGTTCGTTTAGGTAATAAAAGTAAATAACGTTATTTTGGGGCAAGTGCAGAAATTCATATATCTAGGCTCATGGATAACATCTGATTGAAGAATCTGATTGAAGATTGATTGCTACTGGAACTATTAGTGTTGGAACTCTTCGCTGGTTGCTGAGGATGGGGACGGAGCGCTTATGGGAATGTCCCGAATGCTGTGATGTCGGTTCCTAAATCAATCAATCAATCAATCAATCTGATTGAAGATGCATCACTGAGATAAAGAACAGAATAGGACAAGCAAAGGCTGCATTCTATCAAATGAAGAACGTTTTGTGTAATAAGTCATTGTCCTTGAAATTTAGAAAGAGAGTTCTGGCATGTTACATAAAACCAGCTTTAACATACGGCTGCGAAACCTAGACAATTAGTAAACAGGCGAAAAAAATCTATGGAAGCCTTGGAGATGTGGTTTTATAGAAGAATGCTAAAAATTAATTGGACAGCCAAAATGAGTAATCAGAACGTTTTAAGGGAAACTGAGTCGCCAAGACATCTTATGACTAACAGCAGACAGCGCAGTCATCGTTTTTTGGCCACGTTATGTAAGACAACAACTGGAACATGTCGTCACAACCGAAAAGATTTGCGGAAAGAGAGATAGAGGAAGACAGCGGTAGAAAGTTTTAGACAGTCTTGTGTCATGCAGTCGGAGATCGTAATCTGTGGAGAGGCATAATCGTCCACGCAAGCCGGCAAGGCACTGGATGATGATAATAGATGTTCAACGAATATAGATGATCATATAATTTGGATGTTTATATATTATAAATGTGCTTATAATATAGACGTTAATAAAATATATATGTTCATATAATATAGATGTTCATGTAATATAAACGTTCATATACTATAGATGTTCATATAATATAGGTGTTCATATAATATAGACGTTCATTTAATATAAACGTTCATATAATATAGGTGTTCATATAATATAGACGTTCATTTAATATAGACGTTCATATAATATAGTCGTTTATATAATACAGATGTTCATATAATATAGATGTTCATATAATATAGACGTTCATTTAATATAAACGTTCATATAATATAGATGTTCATATAATATAGATGTTCATATAATATAGATGTTCATATAATATAGATGTTCATATAATATAGATGTTCATATAATATAGATGTTCATATAATATAGATGTTCATATAATATAGACGTTCATTTAATATAGACGTTCATATAATATAGGTGTTCATATAATATAGGTGTTCATTTAATATAGACGTTCATTTAATATAAACGTTCATATAATATAGGTGTTCATATAATATAGACGTTCATTTAATATAGACGTTCATATAATATAGTCGTTTATATAATACAGATGTTCATATAATATAGATGTTCATATAATATAGATGTTCATATAATATAGATGTTCATATAATATAGATGTTCATATAATATAGATGTTCATATAATATAGATGTTCTTATAATATAGATGTTCACATAATATAGATGTTCATATAATATAGGCGTTATTTTAGTATAGATGTTCATATAATATAGGTGTTCTTATAATATAGATATTCAAGCTTATGGGAATGTCCCGAATGCTGTGACGTCGGTTCCTAAATCAATCAATCAATCATAATATAGATATTCAAATAAAGTAGGTGGTCATATAATATAGATGTTCATATAATACAGACACTAATGAGTTTTTGCATAACATAAACGGTTAAATATTGTAAATTTATATGACATTATCACCATCATCATCATCATCATCATCAAGAAGAAGAATAAGAGACGAAGAAGAGGAATAACATCAACAATGGCGATAACAACATCAACAATGACGCTAACAACATCAACAATGAAGCTAACAACATTAGCAATAACGCCAACCACATCAACAATAACGATAACAACATCAACAATAACACTAACAACATCAACAACAACGATAACAACACCATCAACAATAACGATAACAACATCAACTATAGCGATAACGACAAAATCAAGAAAAACACTAACAACATCAACAATAACGCTAACAACATTAATAATAAGGCTAACAGAATAAACAATGGAACTAACAACATCAACAATGGCGCTAACAACATCAACATTAACACTAACAACACCAACAATAACGCTAACAACATCAACATTAACACTAACAACACCAACAATAACGCTAACAACATCAACACTAACACTAACAATATCAACATTAACACTAATAACACCAACAATAATGCTAACAACATCAATAATCCCGCTAACAACATCAACAATGGAGCTAACAACATCAACAATAACACTAACAACATCAACAATAGCGCTAAAAACATCAATAACAACGCTAACAACATCAACAGCAACGCTAACAACACCAACAATAACGCTAACAACATCAATAATAATGCTAACCACATCAACAACAACGTTAACAATTTCGACAATAACGCTAACAACATCAACAATAATGCTAACAACATCAATAACAACGCTAACCACATCAACAATAATGCTAACAACATCAATAACAACGCTAACAACATCAACAAAAACGCTAACCACACCAACAACAACGCTAACAACATCAACAATAACGCTAACCACATCGACAACAATGCTAACAACATCAACAATAACGCTAACAACATCAACAATAACGCTAACCACATAAAAAATAACGCTAAAAACATCAAAAATAACGCTAACCACATCAACAATAACGCTAACAACATCAATAATAACGCTAACCGCATCAACAATATCGCTAACCACATCAACAATTACGCTAACAACATCAATAATAACGCAAACAACATGTACAACAACGCTAACAGCATCAACGATAACGCTAACCAAATCAACAATAACGCCAGCAACATCAACAACAACGTTAACAATTTCGACAATAACGCTAACAACATCAACAATAACGCTAACAACATCAACAATAACGCTAACAACATTAACAATAACGCTAACCACATCAACAATAACACTAACAACATCAACAATAACGCTAACCACATCAACAATAACGCTAACAACATCAACAATAACGCTAACCACATCAACAATAACGCTAACAACATCAACAATAACGCTAACCACATCAACAATAACGCTAACAACATCAACAATAACGCTAACCACATCAACAATAACGCTAACAACATCAACAATAACGCTAACCACATCAACAATAATGCTAACAACATCAATAACAACGCTAACAACATCAATAACAACGCTAACAACATCAACAACAACGATAACCACACCAACAACAACGCTAACAACATCAACAATAACGCTAACCACATCGATAACAATGCTAACAACATCAACAATAATGCTAACAACATCAACAATAACGCTAACCACATAAACAATAACGCTAACAACATCAACAATAACGCTAACCACATCAACAATAATGCTAACAACATCAATAACAACGCTAACAACATCAACAAAAACGCTAACCACACCAACAACAACGCTAACAACATCAACAATAACGCTAACCACATCGACAACAATGCTAACAACATCAACAATAACGCTAACAACATCAACAATAACGCTAACCACATAAAAAATAACGCTAAAAACATCAAAAATAACGCTAACCACATCAACAATAACGCTAACAACATCAATAATAACGCTAACCGCATCAACAATATCGCTAACCACATCAACAATTACGCTAACAACATCAATAATAACGCAAACAACATGTACAACAACGCTAACAGCATCAACGATAACGCTAACCAAATCAACAATAACGCCAGCAACATCAACAACAACGTTAACAATTTCGACAATAACGCTAACAACATCAACAATAACGCTAACAACATCAACAATAACGCTAACAACATTAACAATAACGCTAACCACATCAACAATAACACTAACAACATCAACAATAACGCTAACCACATCAACAATAACGCTAACAACATCAACAATAACGCTAACCACATCAACAATAACGCTAACAACATCAACAATAACGCTAACCACATCAACAATAACGCTAACAACATCAACAATAACGCTAACCACATCAACAATAACGCTAACAACATCAACAATAACGCTAACCACATCAACAATAATGCTAACAACATCAATAACAACGCTAACAACATCAATAACAACGCTAACAACATCAACAACAACGATAACCACACCAACAACAACGCTAACAACATCAACAATAACGCTAACCACATCGATAACAATGCTAACAACATCAACAATAACGCTAACAACATCAACAATAACGCTAACCACATAAACAATAACGCTAACAACATCAACAATAACGCTAACCACATCAACAATAATGCTAACAACACCAACAACAACGCTAACAACATCAACAATAACGCTAACCATATCAACAGTAACGCTAAGAACATCAACAACAACGCTAACAACATCATATATAACGCTAACAACATCAACAATAACACTAACAACATCAACAACAACGCTAACAACATCAACAATAACGCTAACAACATCAACAATAACGCTAACAACATCAATAATAACGCTAACCACATCAACAATATCGCTAACCACATCAACAATGACGCTAACAACATCAATAATAACGCAAACAACATGTACAACAACGCTAACAGCATCAACGATAATGCTAACCAAATCAACAATAACGCCAACAACATCAACAACAACGTTAACAATTTCAACAATAACGCTAACAACATCAACAATAACGCTAACAACATCAACAATAATGCTAACAACATTAACAATAACGATAACCACATCAACAATAACACTAACAACATCAACAATAACGCTAACCACATCAACAATAACGCTAACCACATCAACAACAACGCTAACAACATCAACAATAACGATAACCACATCAACAATAACACTAAAAACATCAACAGCAACGCTAACAACATCAACAATAACGCTAACAACATCAACAATAACGCTAACAACATCAATAACAACGCTAACAACATCAACAATATCGCTAACCACATCAACAATGACGCTAACAACATCAACAATAACGCTAATCACATCAACAATAACGCTAATCACATCAATAATAACGCTAAAAACATCAACAATAACGCTAACCACATCAACAACAACGCTATCAACATCAACAATAACGCTAACATTAACAATAACGCTAACCACATTAACAATAACGCTAACAACATCAACAATAACGCTAACAACATCAACAATAACACTAACCACATCAACAAACCGTACACAACTATACATTATAACAATGCAATGGTTCTACCAAACAGCTAACACACAGCTTATCGTGGGGCTGGCCGTGGGTATACCACTACTTCTACTGCTGGTCATCGGACTCATTGTCCTACTGTTGTGCTGCAGGAGGAGGAGGAGGAGACGATTCTTGAATGAGTCGTCTAACATTGAAGAAGAGTAAGTGAAATCGTTACTGTCGACTGGACTTTCTCAACATCCTACTACTACTGCTACTGTTGCTACTGCTGCTACTGCTACTGTTGCTACTGCTGCTACTGCTACTGTTGCTACTGCTGCTACTGTTGCTACTGTTGCTACTGCTGCTACTGCTACTGTTGCTACTGCTGCTACTGCTGCAGTAGCTACTGCTGCTACTGCTACTGTTGCTACTGCTGCTACTGCTACTGCTGCAACTGCTACTGCTGCTACTGCTACTGCTACTGCTGCTGCTGCTACTGTTGCTACTGCGGCTGCTGCTGCTACTGCTACTGTTGCTACTGCTGCTGCTACTGCTACTGTTGCTACTGCTGCTACTGCTGATACTGCTACTGCTGCTACTGCTACTGTTGCTACTGCTACTGTTGCTACTGCTACTACTGCTACTGCTACTGCTGCTACTGCTGCTACTGCTACTGTTGCTACTTCTACTGTTGCTACTGCTACTGCTGCTACTGCTACTGTTGCTACTGCTACTACTGCTACTGCTACTGCTGCTACTGCTGCTACTGCTGCTACTACTACTACTGTTGCTACTGCTACTACTGCTACTGCTACTGCTGCTACTGCTACTGTTGCTACTGCTACTACTGCTACTGCTACTGCTGCTACTGCTGCTACTGCTGCTACTGCTGCTACTGCTGCTACTACTACTGTTACTACAAATACTGCTGTAGCTGCTGCTACTACTACTGTTGCTACTGCTACTATTGCTACTGCTACTACTGCTACTGCTGCTACTGCTACTGTTGCTACTACTACTACTGTTGCTACTACTACTGTTGCTACAAATACTGCTGTAGCTGCTGCTACTACTACTATTGCTACTGCTACTACTGTTGCTACTGCTGCTACTGCTACTGCTGCTACTGCTACTGTTGCTACTACTACTGTTGCTACTACTACTGCTACTGCAAATGTTGCTACTACTACTGTTGCTACAAATACTGCTGTAGCTGCTGCTACTACTACTGTTGCTACTGCTACTAATGTTGCTACTGCTGCTACTGCTACTGCTGCTACTGCTAATGTTGCTACTACTACTGTTGCTACTACTACTGTTGCTACAAATACTGCTGTAGCTGCTGCTACTACTACTATTGCTACTGCTACTACTGTTGCTACTGCTGCTACTGCTACTGCTGCTACTGCTACTGTTGCTACTACTACTGTTGCTACTACTACTGCTACTGCAAATGTTGCTACTACTACTGTTGCTACAAATACTGCTGTAGCTGCTACTACTACTGTTGCTACTGCTACTAATGTTGCTACTGCTGCTACTGCTACTGCTGCTACTGCTAATGTTGCTACTACTACTGTTGCTACTACTACTGTTGTAACAAATACTGCTGTAGCTGCTGCTACTATTACTGTTGCTACTGCTACTGCTACTACTGCTACTGCTGCTACTGCTACTGTTGCTACTACTACTGTTGCTACTACTACTGTTGCTACTACTACTGTTGCTACTACTACTGTTGCTACTACTACTGTTGCTACTACTACTGCTGCTACTACTACTGTTGCTACTACTACTGTTGCTACTACTACTGTTGCTATTACTACTGTTGCTACAAATACTGCTGTAGCTGCTGCTACTACTACTGATGTTACTGCTACTGCTACTACTGCTACTGCTGCTACTGCTACTGTTGCTACTACTACTGTTGCTACTACTATTGTTGCTACTACTACTGTTTCTACAACTACTGTTGCTACTACTACTGCTGCTACTACTACTGTTGCTACTACTACTGCTGCTACTACTACTGTTTCTACTACTACTGCTGCTACTACTACTGTTGCTACTGCTACTACTGCTACTGCTATTGTTGCTACTACTACTGTTGCTACAAATACTGCTGTAGCTGCTGCCACTACTACTGCTACTACTGCTGCTACTACTACTGTTGCTACTACTACTGCTGCTACTACTACTGTTGCTACTGCTACTACTGCTACTGCTATTGTTGCTACTACTACTGTTGCTACAAATACTGATGTAGCTGCTGCTACTACTACTGTTGCTACTGCTACTACTGCTACTGTTGCTACTACTACTGTTGCTACAAATACTGCTGTAGCTGTTGCTACTACTACTGTTGCTACTACTACTGTTGCTACAAATACTGCTGTAGCTGCTGCTACTACTACTGTTGCTACTGCTACTACTGCTACTGTTGCTACTACTACTGTTGCTACAAATACTGCTGTAGCTGTTGCTACTACTACTGTTGCTACTACTACTACTGTTGCTACTACTACTGTTGCTACTACTACTGTTGCTACTACTACTGTTGCTACTACTACTGTTGCTACTACTACTGTTGCTACTACTACTGTTGCAACAAATACTGCTGTAGCTGCTGCTACTACTACTGTTGCTACTACTACTGCTGCTACTGCTACTGTTGCTACTGCTACTACTGCTACTGCTACTACTGCTACTGTTGCTACTACTACTGTTGCTACTACTACTGTTGCTACTACTACTGTTGCTACTACTACTGTTGCTACTACTACTGTTGCTACTACTACTGTTGCTACTACTACTGTTGCTACTACTACTGTTGCTACTACTACTGTTGCTACTGCTACTGTTGCTACTGCTAATGTTGCTACTGATACTACTGCTACTGATACTACTGCTACTGTTGCTACTACTACTGTTGCTACTACTACTGTTGCTACTACTACTGTTGCTACTACTACTGCTGCTACTACTACTGTTGCTACTACTACTGTTGCTACTACTACTGTTGCTACTACTACTGTTGCTACTACTACTGTTGCTTTTGCTACTGTTGCTACTGCTACTACTGCTACTGCTACTACTGCTACTGTTGCTACTACTACTGTTGCTACTACTACTGTTGCTACTACTACTGCTGCTACTACTACTGCTGCTACTACTAGTGTTGCTACTACTACTGTTGCTACTACTACTGCTGCTACTACTACTGTTGCTACTACTACTGTTGCTACTACTACTGTTGCTACTACTACTGTTGCTACTGCTACTGTTGCTACTGCTACTGTTGCTACTGCTACTACTGCTACTGCTACTACTGCTATTGCTGCTACTACTACTGTTGCTACTACTACTGTTGCTACTACTACTGTTGCTACTACTACTGTTGTTGCTACTACTACTGTTGCTACTACTACTGTTGCTACTACTACTGTTGCTACTACTACTGTTGCTACTGCTACTGTTGCTACTGCTACTGTTGCTACTGCTACTGTTGCTACTGCTACTACTGCTACTGCTGCTACTGCTACTGTTGCTACTACTACTGTTGCTACTACTACTGTTGCTACTACTACTGTTGCTACTACTACTGCTGCTACTACTACTGTTGCTACTACTACTGTAGCTACTACTACTGTTGCTACTACTACTGTTGCTACTACTACTGTTGCTACTACTACTGTTGCTACTGCTACTGTTGCTACTGCTACTGTTGCTACTGCTACTGTTGCTACTGCTACTACTGCTACTGTTGCTACTACTACTGTTGCTACTACTACTGCTACTACTACTACTGTTGCTACTACTAATGATGCTACTACTACTGTTGCTACTACTACTGTTGCTACTACTACTGTTGCTACTACTACTGTTGCTACTGCTACTGTTGCTACTGCTACTGTTGCTACTGCTACTACTGCTACTGCTACTACTGCTACTGTTGCTACTACTACTGTTGCTGCTACTACTGCTGCTACTACTATTGTTGCTACTACTACTGCTGCTACTACTACTGTTGCTACAAATACTGCTGTAGCTGTTGCTACTGCTACTACTGTTGCTACTGCTACTACTGCTACTGCTGCTACTGCTACTGTTGCTACTACTACTGTTGCTACAAATACTGCTGTAGCTGTTGATACTGCTACTATTGTTGCTACTGCTACTACTGCTACTGCTACTGTTGCTACTACTACTGTTGCTACAAATACTGCTGTAGCTGCTGCTACTACTACTGTTGCTACTGCTACTGTTGCTACTGCTACTACTGCTACTGCTACTACTGCTACTGTTGCTACTACTAATGTTGCTACTACTACTGTTGCTACTACTACTGTTGCTACTACTACTGTTGCTACTACTACTGTTGCTACTACTACTGTTGCTACTGCTACTGTTGCTACTGCTACTGTTGCTACTGCTACTACTGCTACTGTTGCTACTACTACTGTTGCTACTACTACTGTTGCTACTACTACTGTTGCTACTACTACTGTTGCTACTACTACTGTTGCTACTACTACTGTTGCTACTACTACTGTTGCTACTACTCCTGTTGCTACTACTCCTGTTGCTACTGCTACTGTTGCTACTGCTACTGTTGCTACTGCTACTACTGCTACTGCTACTACTGCTAATGTTGCTACTACTACTGTTGCTACTACTACTGTTGCTACTACTACTGTTGCTACTACTACTGCTGCTACTACTACTGCTGCTACTACTACTGCTGCTACTACTACTGTTGCTACTACTACTGTTGCTACTACTACTGCTGCTACTACTACTGTTGCTACTACTACTGTTGCTACTACTACTGTTGCTACTACTACTGTTGCTACTACTACTGTTGCTACTGCTACTGTTGCTACTGCTACTGTTGCTACTGCTACTACTGCTACTGCTACCACTGCTACTGTTGCTACTACTACTGTTGCTACT
This sequence comes from Cepaea hortensis, assembly GCA_963921405.1. NCBI lineage: Eukaryota > Metazoa > Mollusca > Gastropoda > Stylommatophora > Helicidae > Cepaea > Cepaea hortensis. Next base: position 32,110,941 of record OY992897.1, read on the forward strand.
ACTACTGTTGCTACTACTACTGCTGCTACTATACTGTTGCTACTACTACTGCTGCTACTACTACTGTTGCTACTACTACTGTTGCTACTACTACTGTTGCTACTACTACTGCTGCTACTACTACTGTTGCTACTACTACTGTTGCTACTACTACTGTTGCCACTACTACTGTTGCTACTACTACTGTTGCTACTACTACTGTTGCTACTACTACTGTTGCTACTACTATTGCTGCTACTACTACTGTTGCTACTGCTACTGTTGCTACTGCTACTGTTGCTACTGCTACTACTGCTACTGGTACTACTGCTACTGTTGCTACTACTACTGGTGCTACTACTACTGTTGCTACTACTACTGCTGCTACTACTACTGTTGCTACAAATACTGCTGTAGCTGTTGCTACTGCTACTGTTGCTACTACTACTGTTGCTACAAATACTGCTGTAGCTGCTGCTACTACTACTGTTGCTACTGCTACTACTGTTGCTACTGCTACTACTGCTACTGTTGCTACTACTACTGTTGCTACTACTACTGTTGCTACTACTACTGTTGCTACTGCTACTACTACTACTGTTGCTACTACTACTGTTGCTACTACTACTGCTGCTACTACTACTGTTGCTACAAATACTGCTGTAGCTATTGCTACTGCTACTACTGTTGCTACTGCTACTACTGCTACTGCTGCTACTGCTACTGTTGCTACTACTACTGTTGCTACAAATACTGCTGTAGCTGCTGCTACTACTACTGTTGCTACTGCTACTACTGCTACTGTTGCTACTACTACTGTTGCTACTACTACTGTTGCTACTGCTACTACTACTACTGTTGCTACTACTACTGTTGCTACTACTACTGCTGCTACTACTACTGTTGCTACAAATACTGCTGTAGCTGTTGCTACTGCTACTACTGTTGCTACTGCTACTACTGCTACTGCTACTACTGCTACTGCTGCTACTGCTACTGTTGCTACTACTACTGTTGCTACAAATACTGCTGTAGCTGCTGCTACTACTACTGTTGCTACTACTACTGTTGCTGCAAATACTGCTGTAGCTGCTGCTACTACTACTGTTGCTACTGCTACTACTGCTACTACTGCTACTGCTACTGCTGTTGCTACTGCTACTACTGTTGCTACTGCTACTACTGCTACTGCTACTACTGCTACTGCTGCTACTGCTACTGTTGCTACTACTACTGTTGCTACAAATACTGCTGTAGCTGCTGCAACTACTACTGTTGCTACAAATACTGCTGTAGCTGCTTCTACTACTACTGTTACTACTGCTACTACTACTGCTGCTACTACTACTCTTGCTACTACTACTGCTGCTACTACTACTGTTGCTACTACTACTGTTGCTACAAATACGGCTCTAGCTGCTGCTACTACTACTGTTACTATTGCTACAACTGCTACTACTGCTACTGCTACTGCTGCTACTGCTACTGCTGCTGTTGCTACTGCTACTACTGCTACCGCTGCTACTGCTACTACTGCTACTGCTACTACTGCTACTACTGCCACTGCTACTGCTATTACTGTTGCTACTGCTACTACTGCTACTACTGCTACTGCTACTACTGCTACTACTGCTACTGCTACTACTGCTACTACTGCTGTTGCTACTGCTACTACTGCTACTGCTGCTACTGCTACTGCTGCTACTACTACTGTTGCTACTACTACTGTTGCTA
>OY992897.1:32122653-32167653 GCA_963921405.1 Cepaea hortensis
ACTTATACAGGGTACAGTTAACTGACGCAAGCACAGACACACTCCAGTGCTGTACCCGAGAGCGAAGATCTTTTCCTTTATCAAGACTAGTTACCGGAACAACAACAATAAACAGAAACGGAGAAGACCCGGCATTTACTGAACTACTCACATTAACACGAATACCAGCGGAAAATGACATGCTGGGAAAAAGAGGCATAGTTGGAAACATCCAGTCAGAATTCAATGGGGAAGGACTCAATGTTTTTATGGGTAACCCGAGAAAAGAAATAAGGGAGGGAACCGAGGGAAAACACGCAATTTCTGACGAACGTTGTAACGGCAAGGGCAAGGCAACGAAGCATGCCCGGACATACATACACTTCTGCCCATGTCTGGCGATGTGAGGGGGGGGGGGAAAGGGGGGGGGATAAATTCTATAATATTTAATTTCTGTGGCAGCTAGTGGACGGAAAGAATAGCAATTGTTAAGTAAGGGATCAGTACGATAGACACGCGTCTTAAAGGTAGATATTAGCGATAGGAGGAAAACGCCCGGGAATCATGATCCGGAAATGGCCCGCACACTGAGAGTGTGAGGAAGGATCATCATCATCATATGCCATGCCCATAAGCGTGAGCGGTCATGTTTCGCCATCTTACACGATCTCCATAGTCGTGGATCAGCTCCGTGTTCTTGTCTCGACCATGCCACGTGGTCAACCCATCAAGATATTTACTCCCCTGCCTTCCCCTTGTTCTTTTCCCCTTAATCTTACCAGTGGTCACCAAGTTCTTTAGTTTATTTCTTCTTATAATGTGCCCACACAATTTGTGACTGGGGCCAGAACAGTCGGTGTGGGGAACGATTTCTGATGATCGGAATCCTACTGTCGTGCTTGCCACGCGCTGGAGGTTTTACCATCGTAACCAATCATGCACGTCGTATGAGGCGACTCAGCAGGATTAACATGGAATTGGTTACCACATGCAGTAGGTACCTTTATCTGCAAAATCCAACTTACCAAGAACACGTCTAAACATAAGGAGGCAAGGATAACTCAGCCAACCACGTTGAAATGATGCTCTGCTAAAAGAGGTATGAAGTCACGCGGAGAAAACCAGGAGGAGTCCAAATTCACGGCTTGACTCCTTTCGACTAGGACAACTTACAAAATCTGCACCTGGAATTTCTAGTTCAGCCGCTTTGTTAGAATCGTAGACGCGGATTCATTGACACAGGTGTCCAATCCACAACAAGGAAGTTAATTAATAACTTTTTATGCAGTGTTTTTCATGTAGTTGTTTTGGCGTGTATGTGTTGTTTGTGTGCTGACGAAGGCTTTGGCTACAAAGTCCAAGTCGTTACTTATGATCGTGTTCTAGTAACACTTACCGTCTACATCTGGTTGTTGTTGTTGTTGTTGTTGTTGTTGTTGTTGTTGTTGTCGTCGTCGTCGTTGTTGTTGTTGTTGTGTGTGTGTGAGGTGATTCATTCAAAACTATCACTCGGAATGCCAGAACTATGTATGGAATGGGAACGCCAGCACAGGTAGTTAAGTAGAAATGAAATATATGATTATTATTTTGATATTATGCAAAACACGATGGAACGGACAGGTTATAACACACGTCCGCGCGCAGGTGAAACAGTGCTGGTCTCTAATACAGATGAAAATGGCATTGACAGTGAAGAAGTGGTCCAAAAGTTATGCAAAAGGGCAGATAAAGCATTAATAGAATGGGAAGCAGGAAAAATGACATTGTGAACAAGAAAATAGAAATAAACACTAATGTGATCCAATGTTACGCACTGACAAATGATTAGGAAGAACCGGTGAAAGATGTATCTTACATGAAACGTCAAAATACTTTAGATAATGAAAGAAATGGCAATATCAAAATGCTGATGGCAACATAAATGCCAAGATAGAATCAGGTAACAGGGGTTATGAAGAGAGCATGGGGATACGCGGACTAGAGGTAATCAACGAATATGGATAACTATTCACAAATGTGTCCAGTTAATCAATATATCAAAGTATTCTTTTCACATGAAATAATACATAAAGTAACGTGGATATCACAGACCACAAGACAGAAATCCAAATGGATCATATCAGTATTAACACCAAATGTAGATCACCTCTGCATGATGTAAAATTGTTTAGAAGTGTAGATGTATATTCAGATCACCATATGCTGTACAATAAAATTTAAATTCAGGACACCACGAAGAAACTAAAGCGGATAGTAAGCTGATAATAGAGCATACAAGACAATAAATGGATGATGAAGCCAGAAAAACAGCAGTAGAGACTTATATAAGAACACAAGGAACACATAATCAACCAAGTGGATCAATGAAAAATAGAAATGGAAAAGGTCTCATAGTATTAAAGATGACATGAATAGATTAACGTAATAATTTGAGAAACTTCTGAATATACCAGGACTATAAGACCCACCAGCTATCCGTCTTTCAGAATTAGTGGAGGATATCGTCTGCAGGAAATTTCTTAAAAGGAGATCAGAAAAGTTATCAAACTTCTGAAGGATGGGAACGTTGCAGGTCAATATGGTATCCCAACAGAAACCACTAAAGCAAATAGAAACAAGCCAATTGAATAATTACAGAAATTATTTAGTAGTGTAGTTAATAGAGAGCGAAGAAATAACAACAGAAACTGCCACAAACGAGGACCTGCAGTAGTGCGAACATTTTAGAAGAGAGATATTGTCAAATTCCTCGGAAAATATTCAGCAGGATCATTCTGGGGAGATTAAGAGATGACAATGACAAATCTCTAAGAGTTAAACAGATAGGCTACCGACCACACTTATCTCGCACTGAGATGATACACACATTAAAGACGATAATAATAATAGGGTAAATCATTGAACTGCATTGGCCACTTTATTATGCATTTATGGACCGTGAAAGGTGTTTGAAAGCATTGATAAGGAATCATTTTGGAAATTTCGATAATGTTTTAGCCTACCAGAGAATGGAACCAAGGGAGGGAACTGAGTGAAAAACGAGCAACATCTGTTAAATGTAGTAACGTCAAGGGCAGTAAAACTAAGTATGGCCACACATATGTACACATAATTTCTACACGACTAAAGCAAAGGTCGTTTATTTATGGTCGGCACAGATCTGTGACTTGCATACGTCTAAAATAGGTGCCAGAAAATATTATGGAAGTAAAAGCGATGTGATAGTAACCACATCATCCATGAAGTCTATAAAATATTTGGCTAGCACAATATACTCAATACGCCTGACGGAGCGGAAAGGGGTCTTCTACTTTTACTTAACTTATTATACTTCCAAGTATACCACTACCATGTATGATGGGACCCAGTGACTAACATACAACCATCCTTCTCTTCAGACACCACAGTTCCTTTGCAGATTCCCTTGCCATACGAAGGTCGTGGGAAGAAAGCATGCGTCGCTTTGGAGACCCTGGTGAGTTCACGAAGTCTAGTGTTTTCTCTGTTAATGCACGTATTTGGCAAATGACTCGATCATGTAACAGGGTTAACCACAGCATCCTGCCGCCGACGGCATTGTCGTTTAGAAACAGCGCTCAATGCAGATCTCATACACGACGAGATCAGCTGAACAGCCACAGGAACCGACACCTACTTGCAGGCAGCGAACACAATGGTACTCTACAGAGAGCTCTTCATAGGTTGACTCTGACATACATAAGGGACAGCAGAAAGAAAGACAAACAGTCAGAAATAATATATTGACCAAAAAAAAAAAATAACGGCATAAAGTTAGGCGAGCTTTTTAAGGGAAGCTCCTTCTGCTGAAAAGCGTAACAGAGACAGCGACTAAAGAATACAGACAGACAGACAGACAGACAGACAGACAGACAGACAGACAGACAGACAGGCAGGCAGACAGGCAGACAGACAGACAGACAGACAGACAGACAGACAGGCAGACAGACAGACAGACAGACAGACAGACAGACAGACAGACTGACTGACTGACTGACTAACAGACAGACAGAAGAAAGGAAAGACAGACGGACAGAGGGGTAGACAGACAGAAGGAAAATCAAACGAATGACAGAAAGACAGACAGACAGATAGACACAAAACACAGGCCAGTGCATAAACAACAAAATGCCACAACAGACACAAGTCGCTCGGGTGTTCATGTCTCTCCACAGATCTTGGTGTTGTGGATCAACTCTGCTGGTGACATCCCTCCATACCAATGTCTCAGTCCTTGCAGCATACATTTCTCTCAGTTTGCCACCGCTTCTTCTCCTATGGATCTCTCCATTTGTCACAGTGCTTTCTAATGCCTCTCTTCTCGTGTTATAACCAAAGGACGCTGTCTGTTTTTATTTCCTGTAGTTGTATATTGTGTTTTAGTTTCATTAGCCTCTTCCAGACAATCAGTGTTAGTTACTCTGGCAGCCCAAGGTATTCGCCACATTTATCTCAGGAACCACATCTCTGTGGCTTCCAAACTATTTCTACTTTGTTCATGTACGTTCCATGATTCACTGTGATACAGCAAAACAGGTTGTATATAACATTTCGGCACTCTATTTTGAACTTTCAGTGAAAGTGACTTACTGCATAAGATAGTTTTCATTTTCTGAAATGCAACATTTGCTTTACGTATTCTGCCTTTGCCGGTCTCTCTGGCCGAGGGGTTACACTACTTTCTCCGTAATCCCGTTTATCACGCAGTCTCGTAACGGGCGAGAACTGGGAGCGGTTCATCCCCCGCTGGTGACTTGCGGGATAACTAAGCCGGCCGTTCAGAAAGCAATGGCAAACTACTGAGCGTAATCTTGCCAAGAAATCAACAGACAGCTGAAAGATGCTGCTGTTGACAGCGATGTCCTGTAAAAAGATATGCGAATTAAAAAAAAAAAAAATTCTGCCTCTAATCTATGTGATACATCTTCAGTCTGTTGTTATGATTTTCTCAGGTATTTACATTTATCAATGTGGTTAACAATTACTTCGGTTGCATTGATAGCCAAGAACAGTCCTGTTTTGATCTATAGATCAGCTGTAATAAAAACGTCGTACAGAGCACAATATGAATGGCAGTGGAAACTATTCCGTTTTTATTGTTCCTTTGATAAAGACACCGTTCGAAGCGTTCACCCGTATATCTTTGTGTTTTTTCCCATCCGTTGACTAACGGTTTTTATTGCAGGAGAGTCTGGCATATGATACCACGACATCTAGTCTGAAATTGGAGGTGGAGGCTGTCACGGCGGTGTTTCGCTGGCTGGGAAACAAAAAAAAATGTACAAACATGTGATTGTAACGGACTCACAGAGTATGCTGAGAACGATGAAGACAGGCATGCTTCGTGCAGAGTGACATGCTGCAATTCAAAAATCAAAAATAGGGAGAATCTGTGGGATCTTTTACTCAGAACATGCTGGTGTGCTGGGAAACGAGAAGACCGACACATTGACTGGGTCTGCACTGCTGGGTATGGTACTGGTATACGATAAGGCAGATTTGGTCAGGGCCCTTTGTGATCTATGTATGGTGTGAAGTAATGGATAAGTCATCCTAGCCTGGGAAGACATCTGCTGCAGTGAGTGACTATAGGATCTGGCTGAAATTCAAGACTCCGAGGAAAGGACAGGCGAAAACAAAATCAGATTACAACTGGTTCCTTTAGCACCGGGCTTTAGTATTGTGAATTGCATGTTCAGAAAATGGCGGTGGCTGGTTTCTGAACTAGCTAGTTTTACATTATGCATAATGTGTGTGAAGCCGCTGCTTTTCTAGTGACTGCCGCTTCCATCGACGATGAACTGTAAATTATTGTGGCGGACAGTTGTGTTGGCATTCTGGCAGCGGCTGTATGCACGTACTTGCATGCGAGTGCTGTTGGTTTGTCAGTATTGCTGTTTGTTCGACTTTTCACATGGGGCAGTGAGGAACATTTTGTGTGATATTCACTGGCGCAGGAACGGAACATCATGAGGGTTGACCCTTTGCCGAAAAGTTGGAACCGCGACTAACTAACTAATTAGTCGCCATAGGCGACAAAGTGCTCGTTACTACGCCTATGGCTGATGCGAACGTTTTAATTGGCACTAGGTGATATATTAGCATCAACAATACTTGAGTTGATATCCATGGTCTTATACCTCATAGTCGAGTTTACAATCTTGACGACTTTGCATTCGCAGCCTCTCATGTGCGGACAGCTCGTCCTTTCTGTGACATACACATCTTCTCTGTTCGGGCGTACTTCTGCGCCATTTCATTGATATCTCAAGATGATGGCATAGTCTTCTCATCGTCGCCATTTCTCCTACTATATTAGACTCTATTTATGCTCTTCCACTGTACATCTGACAAAAATCAGGTATTCGAAACAGTACTCAACGTTTCCTCAAGAACATCACACGGACACTGTTTCCAACTGGTTTATTCTCTCTAAGTATTGTCAGCAATGTAGTTTATAAACAATGTCATTTATACACACGCTTACCGCTCCTGCACAATACCTAGAGAATACACAACTACTATAAACTGACTAATAATGTAGGGGCTCATTTTTGTGGGCCATTCTACGGAAATGAAAGAACTAGGTCCAGCTCCGACCATAGCTCCAGCCCAACTGATTTGAAGGTGACGTTTTATCCTTTCGCAAAACACCCCGAGCGCTTTTCACTCTATAGTTACCAACGCTCATGGCGGGTCACTTCGCGCGGTCTCCTCGTATGGACCGTGCTTTTCATGAATCTTGTCATGGTCGCTAATACTGTAAACCAGACCGTGGCAGTAGAGCTATGGAAGATGAGGACAAAGCGCTTTTGGGAATGCTCCTAGTACTGTACTGTCGGTTTTTGATTCAACTAAACTCAACCCAACCCATCCACGAAGCTTCTCAGAGATATCTAGTTTTTATTTTATGATAACATGCTTCTGTAACCACACCTTCAGCTGACCAATTTTACAGTGTATATTTGTGCTTTTATTAAACAGTGCCGTTCCTTTATCACGATCTTCGTGTTTTCTTTCGCCTCAGAAAAACCAGGCAATCGTCTCCCTTGGGAGCAGTACGTCTGCAATCAGCTTCCAGAAGGAGAAGTAAGTCAGTCATTTCAATTTATTTATTCATTCAGAATGAGTATAATTGCAATGGCTTTATTTACTCATGTCTTTTTTCGCTACTTAATGTTGTCTTTTAAACAGCGTTTTAACATCAGAAATATTATGATCGTAGATATCACATTTTATAGATTTATGGAGATATTTAAAGTGATGACCGATTTACGATACCCACTTCAGGCTTATGTTGGTGCGTCTGTATGTATTAAAACCCAGATGCCACAAACGATTTCTTGACTGGCGTATGTCGCTGCATCTCGCCACGTGCGTACTGCAGTTAGTTACATATCATATTAAGTGAATAAATGAATTATACTTTAGCTGAAATACTTAAAACACACAGTTAAGTGTATTGTCCGAATGTAGAGCTTTTGTTATTACCATGGTAATTACAAGCTCAAAATGAAATATTTCTGTCTGCACAATGCTGGCTGGAACCATCTAATTCCTAATGCCTCGAAGTATGTGAGCAATCGTTTACTGTTCGTCGAATACAATATACGCAAAGCATTTACGTGTTAACGGTGACTTTTACGCAGATGTCTCGAAATATGAGTTTTATGACTGCATGGTGATTACCGAAGGCTTATTCACTCTCTGTTTCACGCACACTGGTATATGTTCAGTTATTCGATTTGCTAATTGTCGTTCCCTTCAAAGTATGTAAATTGCTTGGCTCTCACACTGGAATTAACAATTAGTTTGATTTGGTGTATGGAGACAATTGTTCTTTCAGAGATGGAGTATGTATCGATGTATCTGGGTGGTTTTATATCTGAAGATCTCACTAAAAGCTTTTGGAATTGATCACTACACCGGGAGACTGCTTCCAAGACCGAAATTCGCGAGGTACACCATTACGCAAGGGTGTCTCGTGTGTCTCTGTGGTGAAGTGGTCAAGCCGTTTGACCCGGGCTCCGAAGGTTGTGGGTTCGATTCCCGACCGTGTCCTTCGGTTCACGAGTGAAATTTTTCGGAGACTCCTGTGGGTCGTCGCTAAAGCTACGGAGTTCGTGCTTTGTGCGACGCTTTCCGCGCTGCGGAAAGAGACAGAGCCATATAGGATAAACTCCCGGTGCAATGAAGTCGACCCTGTCGACTTTTAAGCGACTTTTTTTTTTTTATTACGCAAGGGTGTAGTCACTTGTGAAGCAAACAGGACTGCAAGTGCTGTGGGGAAAAAAAGCTGGAAAAAAGAACCACTGCGGGAGATCCTCCCCCTAGAAAGTCAAGCATTCGTTGCCCACATTGTCAAAGAACATTTCGAGCCAAAATAGGCCATACAAGCCATCTTAGAACTTACGGCTCCAAACTTTCAACCCTACTGGATGAAATGAATGAGCATCATCATTCTTGACGGACAAACACTATATCTGATCATTGATTCAGTAGCAACGAATGTTTGGTTTACCACTATTTTAAGTCGATCGTGCCTAGAAAGTTTAGCTGAAGAAACACTTGAGGATCGATGATTCAGTGAAGGTAGGTTTGGATAGCCGGCATTGACGGTTAATGAAGTTAGCTGAATATCCATTAAATTGCAAAGCCTAGTAAGGGCGTGCAGTTCTTTTTCTTTTAGAGAGTTGTCGGGGCGAATCTTTCTAGTTCGATTAATCACCTGACGAGATATATTGTTTGTGCATTGTGTGTTTAAATTCACTACGGAAGTACATTCTTTTGAACGTTTGTATTTTTCTATTCTTGTAGTTGTGTGTAGTGTTTGATTAATCGTCCTTGTTTGTTTGTGATTATTTCTTAGCGCGTGTAGTGTTTATTCATGCACATCTAAATAAATCTATTCCTGCACGCGTGTGGTATTAATTCCTGCAGTCTGTATAGTCCTTGTCTTTAAACATTAAAAAAAATGAGTTCTTGCATGTTACATAGAACCAGCTTTAACATATGGCTGCGAATCCTGTACAATTAGTAAAGAGGAGATAAAATGGCGTCAAGCCTTGAAGATTTGGTTTAATAGAAGAATGCTGAAAAATAATTGGACAACCAAAATGGCAAACTGGACATTTTGAGGGAAGCTTAGTCGCAAAGACAACTTATCACAAAAATTAGACAGAAGCAGTTATTATTGTTTTTACCACATTATGAGAAGACAAAAACTGGAACAAGTGACAACCGGAAAGATTTGTGGAAAGTCAGATATAGAAGACAAGAGTGAGAAAATTCTTGAGTCTTGCTTGTGTCATGGCCCGGAAGGGAGTCAACACACGAACTGATGCATGTCGTTGGAGATCGCAATTTTTGAGGGGCATTATCGCCCAGACCAGCAGGCAAGGCATTGGATGATGATGATGGTATATAGTGGTTATTCCTGCAATTTATATATATATAAAGTGTTTATTCCTTCACATCTGTTTTTGGAGTTTTTCTGCATGTCTGTACAGTGTTTATTTTTGCCTGATAGTAAAGTGTTTTCCAGATGCTTTTATTCCTGCCGACTCTGTAATGTGTTTATTCCTGCACGTGTATAAATTGTTTTTTCCGACACATCTGTGTGTCATACTTACTGTCTGCCTGTAACTGAATATCAGTGTGTGTCTGCATACGTGTTTTATTTACGTAAAAACACAGTAATGTGTCTGATTGTCTGTTCTTTCAATGTTTAAACGGGAAACATTGAATGTGACGAGTGTGTAATGTCATGTCCTATCTTTTATTTTCAGGAGTTCAAAATTGAAAGACCAAAATTTACCTTGGTGAGTGATTTATGTCTATAGGTAACGTGTGTTGACAAGGTAAGATAGATGGATGGATGAACGAAAAGGGCAGCTGGTGGTTTGATGGACGGACAACAAAAGACAGAATGATAGACGCACGGACAGACGATAGGCAGACAGATTGACAGACAGTCAGACATAAAGACAGACAGAAAGACAGAAAGAAAAGCCACAGGCCCGTATGTAGTTAGGCAGAAAGAAAGACGGACAGATGGACAGACAGATATAGAGACAGACAGATTGGAAGACAGACAAAAAGACAGGTCAGACAGGAAGGTAGACATGAAGATGAAGTGAAGACATACAGACAAATAGACAGACACGTAGTCAAACAGAGAGAGATAGATAGAGAGAGAGAGAGAGAGAGAGAGAGAGAGAGAGAGAGAGAGAGAGAGAGAGAAGGAAGCAAATAAGGACGGACGACAGGCATTAGGTAATTAAGTAGAAAGACAGACGGACAGACATACAGACAGAAGACATAAAGACGGGCAGAGACAGATTAATAGACAGACAGTCTGAGAAGGGTGGCTGAAGGGTAGGTAATCAGACAGACAGACAGACAGACAGACAGACAGACAGACAGATACGTATTCTTCACAACATCCTTAACGCCCCTCCCCCCCCCCCTCTTTTCTCCCCTTTCCTGCCCCTCCCACGAAAAAACAAAACAAAGGGTGTTAACTCAAGTTTGTGTTAAGCTATCATAGATACCTCATTTACTTTCCTTACTTCTTCTCTTTGCCGTACATTTCTTAAAACACACACACACACACACACACAACACACACACACACACACACACACACACACACACACACACACATACACACACACACACACCATACACACACACCTACGTGTATATATATATATATATATATATATATATATATATATATATATATATATATATATATATATATGAGTGTGTGTGTGTGTGTGTATGTGTGTTTGCTTGTGTCTATTTGTCTATTTCTTAAGCGTATTGTGTTTATTCAAACACATCTATATATATACATATTGCATATCCTTTTTACAGGAGATCGCACATCATTTGACTGTCATGAATGGTATAAACACACACACACACACACACACACACATACACACACACAAACACACTCACACCCAGAGAGAGAGAGAAAGAGAGAGAGAGAGAGAGAGAGAGAGAGAGAGAGAGAGAGAGAGAGAGATAAACAGACATTGTAAAATGAATGGTGTAAATAACTACCAATCAGAAACAATTCCCGGGAAGGTTAACCCGGTCAACAAATGCCCGCAGAAGTCGGATGTGTCGGCCTAACGGCGCAAGAACGCAGCTCTGCTGTGGACAGGCACAACGCAATCACGTCCGAAAAAAAACTCCGGATGAACGAAGAAGAAGAAGAAACAATTCATAATATTCATATTAATAATGGGTGGTCAGCGCGACCGAATGGATAAGACCGCACGCTCTTAAACTACTGGTGTGATGATGTCGAGTTAGCGGGTTCAACCCTTACACTGGTCATTGGACACCCCCTCCCCCTTCCCTGTCCGACACCGCAAGGTACTATAGGCAACAGATGACAGTGACACTGACTCAGACCTAACAAATGTGATATAGTGCTGACACTTCACATACCTACAGTAAGTTCTTGCTGTGAGGCTTGCTGTTTGTTGGGCTGCTATAATGTTGTATTCCCAGCTTTCATCTGTTTGATTGGTAATGATGTTTTCTTCATCCTTTCCACAGAATTTTGCATCGGAGATATAGTAGACAGCTCAGACCGGGAATGGCACAGACAGACATCTGGCAAATATACGCACTATACGTGGAAAACTGGATTATATATTTGGTGAATCTACGAGCCATGCCTGTACAGCTGGATTACGCATGTAGCGAATCTAGAAACTATACGTGGATAACTGGAGTAACTGTCTGGTGAATCTACAAACGATACCTGTAAAATTGGATTACCAATCAGACGAATCTAAAAACTATACCTGTAAAACTGGATTACTCATCTGGCGAATCTACCAGCCATACCGTAACAAGTGGATTACGCATCTGGCGAATCTACAAACTGTATACGGAAAACTGGATGCACATCTGGCGAATCTGGTTTTGGGTTAGATGCGTGATCAGAACCGCTTCAAATTTTAAAAATTGTACAGACCAAATGGAATCAGAAGAAGAGGCCGACCATGTTAACGATGGACAGAGGGAATAACAGAGTCCAGTACAATCTTGCTTCATGAAATTCATAAACGAGCTCTCTCCCACTATTTATGCTCCACCTGGACACCACAAGGTCATCACCATCATCATATGCTACGCCGGTAAGCGTGGGCGGTCATGTTATGTCATCTCACTCCATCACCAGAGTCGTGGATCAGCTCAGTGTTCTTGTCTCGACCATACAGCGTGACCAAAGCCATCCAGGTATTTACTTCTCTGCCCCCATCCCACTCCCTTGCTCTCCTCTCCTCGATCTTGCCAGTTGTCACCAAGTTGCCCAATTTATTTCTTCTCATAACATGCCCACAAAATTGTGACTGTCAGCGTCTAATTTCTTTATTCAGTTTACGGTTTTCATTTGTTTCTTGTAGGACTTGGTCAATGGTTTTTATGTCTGCCCATGGTATTCTTTGCAAGGTATAAGAGGAACAAAATGAGTTGATGATGATGATTGTGATGATGATGATGATGATGATGATGATGACGATGATGATGACCTCGGCTCCCAAGTAGACTCAGCCTTAAAAGGATACTAGGACATATCTTGGGAAGTAAAATCTGCCGGCCTGATACCGAACACATCAGCCAGGAAGCGCCGTTTGGTCTGTACCAGGGGTAGCCAACCTTTTTCAGCAGGCGGGCCAAATTTCAGAAATAATATTTTCTGCCGGGCCACGCACCTAATTTTTTTTTTTAAAATTAAAGTAAACAAGCAAGTGTGCTACAGCTTCGACCACATCGTCGTTTCCCACTCCGCGAACGTGACTACCAGGGGGCCGCATGCGGCCCGCGGACCTCGTGTTGGCCACCCTGGTCTATACAAACTATTAACATGGGCGCAATGTGTCTTAGGCGTGTGAAAAGTAGCCTGACTGTTCGACTCTTTGATTATATGACTGTTTGACTATTTTATTGCTTGACTGGTTTACTTTTTGACTGTTTGACTGTTTGACTATTTTCCTGTTTGACTATTTTACTGTTTGACTATTTTATTGTTAGTCTATATTACTGTTTGACCATTTAACTGTTTGACTATATAACCGTTTGACTATTTGACTGTTTGACTATTTTACTGTTTGACCATTTGACTGTTTGACTGTTTTACTGTTTGACCATTTGACTGTTTGACTATGTAACTGATTGACTATTTTACTGGTTGACTATTTAACTGTTTGACTGTTTGACTGTTTTACTGTGTGACTATTTGTCTGTTTGACTATTTGACTGTTTTACTGTTTGACTGTTTTACTGTTTGACTATTTTACTGTGTGATTATTTGACTATTTTACTGTTTGACTATTTTACTGGTTGACTAATTTACTGTTTGACTGTTTGACTGTTTGATTACTTTACTGTTTGACTGTATTACTGTTTTGACTCTTTGACTGTTTGACTGTTTGACTGTTTTACTGTGTGACTATTTGTCTGTTTGACTATTTGACTGTTTTACTGTTTGACTGTTTGACTGTTTGACTATTTTACTGTGTGATTATTTGACTATTTTACTGTTTGACTATTTTACTGGTTGACTAATTTACTGTTTGACTGTTTGACTGTTTGATTACTTTACTGTTTGACTGTATTACTGTTTTGACTCTTTGACTGTTTGACTGTTTGAATGTTTTACTGATTGACTGTTTTACTGTTTTTTTCTCTTTTACTGTTTGACTGTTTTGCTGTTTGACTCTTTCTGTTATTAATTGTTGTACATTGAATGAATATCTTTATTTTCAAAGGGTTAAGAATTGGGGCCCGTCTTTAAGAAACAGGCCCGTTTGACATTCTGCCCTTCATTGTTTGTGGGAGCAAGGTAGAGCGGTGGCTAGCACCATCACCTACCGACCTGGTGATCGTGTGTTCGAGTCTACTCTCATCAACTCCATCGAGGTGGATTAAAATAATAATAATTTTAAAAAAAATAACAATAAGACACGGCCTCTCAATTCCATCCAACATAATTGGATACCAGAATTGGTTGTGGAACATATAAGCAGTCGACCACATCACCCACCTAGTGCTAATTATTCTATAAAGAGAGGGAGGGGAGGGTACTAGCATCATATACCAATATCCTTAAGCTGGATAAAAGGGTCCCTTACTTACCTGTTACTTATTGCCTTAGTGCCTACTGATTTTGTAACAGAATGATGGGGTCGAGAGAGATTTACGTCTGATTAAAATGGGATATGAGGGGACAAAGTTTTAACATTTTTTGAAGATCTGTTTTAGAGAAAGTATAATACCATATTTGAAATTATCTAAAACAACTAAAACTGTGCAAAGTCCATCTGTAGGTAATAGATTGAGGACCCGTATGTGGAAGGAATGACATTGCGGGGATCGGCATGGGTTCTGGAAGAATCTCAAAACTCAGAGGGAAGAGAAGGAGAACTTTCAGTCAGATGGCGGTGGGAACGATTAGTAGTGTAACTCTTCGCTGACTGTTGAACGAGGGGACGGAGCGCGTATGACAATGTCCTGAGTGCAGTGATGTCGGTTGTTAGCTCAACTCAGCTCAACTCAGCTCAACTCAACTCAATTCAATCATCTGTAGGAGTTGACTTGAATTGAGCCATGTCAAGAACCGACACTACAGCACTCGGAACAATCCCATACGTGCTTCGACATAATCTTCAACAGCCAGCGAAGAGCCCCAATTCTATGTGTTGTGCTAATAATGTATTGGTCTTCTTGTGTGTAACAAATCAATCTCATTGCACACAGACATCTCAAACATGTGTTTCAGCTTCCGCTAATCAAACACACGAGGAGCATCTCAGCGCGGTACACAAACTGCGTAGCAAAGACAAGGTTCGCATTGTTCGTAAACTATTGCCGCAGCTTTACCGCAGTTTAACCAACTTTATTTATTTATGTCAGAGTCAAAGATGCTATAACTCTAAGTTAAAAGTTAGTTGCATATCTTTTACAGGACGCAACAGTCAACCCCAACATTTTTTTGCTGTTCATGATTCCTGGGCAAGTTTACGTTCAGTAGTTTGCCATTACTTTCTGAACGACCGGCACCCATATCATTTCATAGAAAACCAACGCAAGGCGGTCTGCTTCCAAATCGCCCCAAGTGTGTCGAACGCGGTATGGGGGATTACGAACAGCGTCCGTAAAACCTTCGCCACGGAGCATGCAAACTGTGAGTAGGTTCTCTAGTTGTAAAATTTCGTCCTGGCAGCCCCTACGGTCTGGTCTTTCCTATTTCGAACTACCCGAGTCCCTGTGGCGAAGTGGTTATGCCTTCCTGCCTCGCGCTCAGAAGGCTGTGGATTCGATTCCGGCCTACACCTTTCGGTTGATGAGTTGAATTTTCTCTGACACTCTTGGGGGTCGTCGCTGAAGCTACATAGTTCGTGTATTGTGCGACGCTTTCGGCAGTCAGCCCTGTGGAAAAAGACATGGCCATATGGAATAAAACCTGGTGCAATGAAGTCGACCCGCTGGCCTTAAAAACACTTATTTATTTCGTACTACCGAGGGGATTGTTAACCCACGCAACAGGCCCACGGAACCTACTAGTTGTTCGCCCTTGTCTTGGAAGACTAGTCGTCCTTCCACTACCCCAGGAACAGCGGGGTGTTAGTTAGTTAGTTAGTCGTGGTTCCAACTTCTCGACAAAAGGTCTACCCGTTATGCTCCGTTCTCGTGCAAGAGAATATCACACAAAATGCTCTTCACTGCTCCATGTGAAAAGTGGGATAGACAGGAGTCTTGACAAACCAACATCCCGCACAGGTATACTATGCATAATGCCGCTGGAAAATTATAGTAGAAGAAGATCAGATTTTAAATGTGTGGTCAGCTTATGTGAAAGATCTTTATAACGATACAAGAGAGGAAAAGTCAGATTATGTGAAAGATCTTTATAAAGATAGAGAGGAACAGTATAATATTTGGAAGAATAATAAAGGACCATTAATTTTGAAGATGGAAGTTCAGAATGCTCTTAACCATATGAAAACTGGCTAGACCCCGTCCAAACAACATCACAATAGAAATGATCAATGCCTTAGAAAAATATGGAATAGATCAAGTCACCAGATTGCTCAATATGATACTGGATATGTACATCCTGACTTATATAATTCTATAATTATTGCAATCCCGAATAAATCAGGAGCCATGAAATCTGATGAATGCACAGGTAAATAGGAATATTTTGAAATAAGTTAATCGGTACAAATATCTCGGAGAAATCATAACATCTGATGGGAGATGCCTTGAAGAGATTAGAACAGGAATTGCCATGGCGAAGGTAGCCTTCTGCAAGATGGAAATCATACTTACAAATAAAAAGATGTCAATTACAACGAAAAAGGAATGTCAAAGTGTGGCATAGAAGCTATACATACGTATGGATGTGAAGCGTGGACAATTAGCAGAAAAGCTGAAAAATGTAATGGCAGTGGAAATGTGTTTTCTGCAAAGATTACCATGGACACCAATAAGCGAGCCTAAAAGAGACATAATGAAAACCGTAAATTTATTAGAGAAATCAGATGTAGACAGTCAACATTTTTGGGCACGTTACGAGAAGAAATAAATTTGGAGAACTTGGTGGCAACTGACATCATGGAGGGGAAAAAACAACGGGAAAGCAGAGAAGTAAATACCAGGATGTCTTAGCTACTTGGCATGGTCGAGACAAGAACACGGAGCGGATCCACGACTTTGGTGATCGTGTAAAATTGCCAAACATAACATGCTTATTGTCATGGCACATGATGATGATGATGTAATCATTGTCTTAACTGTGAAAAACCACACTCCAAGCCTTGAAATGAACCAAGTCTGACCTCGATGTATTGGGTTTTCCAGTAAGTCATATAAATACACACAGCGCGGCTTGTGTTTAATTACTGTATGTATTCAATGTGCATTTACGGCGTCTGTGGCCTAGAGGACAGTGAAACGCGCAGTTTCATAATTCCCCGATATACTGATTCGAGAGTTTGAAATCGGCCGATGACGACTTGGAAGCAGACTGCTATGCGTTGATTTCAATGACATGAGACGCCAACCGTTCAGAAAGCAATGGAAATTAACATTCTCCAGTAAATCCCAGGCAACGAACAACTGCTGGTGTTGAATGCCCTGTTAAAGATGTGCAACTAGCCCGTTTTTAATGTGCTTATTTTTTAAAAGTTGTTCAGACTAACTGAAAGGAAATAAATATAGAAACCTTTTTCTAACATTGTGACGTATTGTGTATGTGGTCCTAGGCCAATCTTTTAAGGCCTTGTTCTCCTTCCTTGGAGATGAACGTTGACTATAGGTCTTATCCAGCATGGTTCATACACAAGATGGTTAGCTTGCGGTCTTCACCGGTCTTCAGAGTTTGTCTCCAAGGGCCTCTCCTGTTGGCCAGGTTTTATAGAGCAATTGACACCATATCACACCTTGACTTCCCTGGACATTCACGGGTACCCATTTTAAGCCGGATCGACAAATGAGCCATGTTCAATTAAAATAAGAAGTCACCTCTATTGGGATTCGAACAAAACGACTACCGAGTTGGTAGGCTAGCGTACTACCCTCCGTGGCCACGCAGCAACCATTATAATGACTTTTACAACAAAAATAAAACTCGTGAAACAGCGCGCAAAAAGGACTGTCTCAGAGAACGTATTCAATGAGTCAATGATTATAAATCATTTGTTGAAAACTATACAAAAATATGTTATATTTATATCAATGTTGACAAAAAATTGCAGCCTCAAAAATATCTGTGTGCTTGTGGGCACTGATTCAACGAGCCTTCAACACACGGTCACTGTGAAATCATTAATGCTTGTACTTTCATGCTCTGTCAATTTTCGAGTACTTGTATAATTCAGATTTTAGATCTGGTTAATGCCAATACAATGCATATTTGTGTATTTTATGGATCTGTTTATTGCCAACATATCGAATACTGATATATCTTTGATCTATTTATTGCCAACACATTGAGTACGTGTGTATTGTAGATCTATTTATTGTCAACGTGACGAATACTTATATATTTTAGATCTATTTATTGCTAACACATTGAATACGTGTATTTTGTAGATCTGATTATTGCCAACACGTCGAATACTGGTATAGTTTAGATCAGTGTTTCCCAACCTTTTCTGTGCTATGCCCCACCTAAGCCTTTCTAAAATTCTTATGCGGCCCCCCCCCCCCCCCCAACATATGCATAATTTTTAATATTCAAAAATTGAAATGTTCACTAAAGAAACTTGAATTTTTTTTTAGAATGGCTCACGGTTCCCTGAGGGGCCAGAGCCGCCCCCCCCCCCCCCCAGGTCCCGCGTCTCTGTGTGTCGGGTGAATTTGTTGTTTTTTTTTTTTTGGTTTGGCGGTTACCCCAGACTAGCTGGTTCCGCTGCCTCCCCCTTTTTTGTGTGGACCCTTAGTCTCACTGAGAGCTATTGCCCACAGTGGTCCACCAGGCTCACATCTAAGGTGAAGATATGTGATGGGTTTTTATTTGATCATCCCGGCACCCGACCAGACCAGGCGCACTACTGGGGGGAAAGCAGCAAATGTACCCGATCCTAGCCAAAGGACCGATAGGTTTTAGGAAGAAATCACTAGGAAATTATTGAGCAAACACAATAAGTAAATTTTCAAAATATATAATGGAGAACTGAAATTCAAGTACAAAATAATTTTAATGAAAGATTTTTCTATATTATTTTAATTATTAGTAATTATTTAAATTTAGTGAGATCCTTGCGCTTGATGCTTGCTGCAAAGAGATTTTATGTCAGGTTCCAATTTAGTTAACTTCAGTCTCAAGTCTCCCCATTTTGTTATATCCAGCCGATTTCTTCCATTTTCTAATTGCCCCCCCCCCCCTTATCAATCAAATTGCCCCCCTGTGGGGCTTGGGCCCCACGTTGGGAAACACTGGTTTAGATCTATTTATTGCCAACACGCCGAATACTAGTAAATTTTAGATCTATTTATTGCCTATGCATTGAATACTTGCTTATTTTAGATCTATGTATTGGCAACACGTCGAATATTTGTGTATTGTAAATCTATTTATTTTCGATGCATATTGCCAATTATGTTTAATTTATTACCATCCCTCACCATTTTCGCAATATTTATTAATTATGCATTTGCTGTTCATAAAAGAGTTGTCATGACATATCGATCAATTAATCAGGTACCGCCTCCACAATCAAGGTTGACTAGAATGGGTCTCCACTATTATGTGTCTCTGGCCTTGTTTGTACTCTGACAGAATGCTGTTCGCCCATCGCTTGATGTTATCCACCTTCTTGTATAGTTGGTTACCTCTTGCTCGCTTGCATTCAACCCTTCCCTCCAGTATAAATATTGTATGCGTGTTATTTATTTAACTGTGGTTGAAATATTTCACTTGTCTCTTGTTTAGTTCTTTCATCAACTTTGTACATTCTCGTGAAATAAGTGAAAAGCGAAGGACCTCTTTTTCACACTCTGGGATTTGTTGAGTACATAGCGCTATATTAATATTCTTACATCTGTCAGTACTCGATGGATGATACAGATGAAACACCAGCCGCCTTTACTGCTCAGAGAGTTCCCAGTTATCTATTTTAGACTGGGTCGACTAGGAAGCCCGCGTAAATTGTTATTGAAATAACCGTCTTCACAAGGATGGGGACACATGGCAATCATTCTCGAGGCCAATCTACATGTCAAGATGAGAGAGAATCGGAAATGATGAAATCAGGACTAAAGTGCGGGTAACAGTAACGTAAGACTTCATTAGAAAAAAAGCAGGTTAAATGGTTTGGTCATATAACTAGGCTACCAACTGACAGTATACCACAACAAGCAATGATAGACAGACGAAATGAAGCCAGAAGAAGAGGCCGACCGTGTAAACGATGGACAGAGGTAATAACAGAGTGCCTGGGAATCTCAATGTATGATGTCCATAAACGGGCTCTCTCTCTCTCTCTCTCTCGTTGTTTATGCTTCACCTCGACACAGCTAGTTGCAAGAGGGAGGGACAAGATGAGGTGATGAGATGACCTTCAAGACTGCCAGCAGGTGGATTAGCCATTACACTAAAGCGGATCATTACTTAAAGCTGCAGCCTGGTGTAGATGTGTGTGACAGTATATATATATATATATATATGCATGGGGTAGAGAGATAGATAGATAGAGAGAGAGAGAGAGAGAGAGAGAGAGAGAGAGAGAGAGAGAGAGAGAGAGAGAGAGAGAGAGAGAGAGAGAGAGATTGGGAGGAAAAGAACGAACGAACTTTAATTTTCATATGGTCAAAAGATGGGCACCGAGGCCCGCCTCAAATTCGTCCTGTTCAGTCACTCATCTCTCGCACACCAGTTGTCTATAATGAATGTTACAACGAGAGGGAACGTAGAGGAGAGGAGAGAGGGTGAGTGGAAGGGAAGCTACAAAGAGAGAGAGAGAGAGAGAGAGAGAGAGAGAGAGAGAGAGAGAGAGAGAGAGAGAGAGAGAGAGAGAGAGATGACAGTCCCATGAGATAAGTGTGAGCTGTTGCGCTGGGCAGGTTCCCAAGCTGTATTAGTCCTTGGGAATGCTTTTCTATAGTCAAGACGACATATCTGATGTTTACTGTACACATACGTATATTGTTTATATTGTTGTTCAACATGTTGCTACGGTTGTTATATACTTATGTTGTATTAAATGTTTTCACATTGGTTACAGGCTTGGAGTTGATTCAGATAGCGTTGCATGTTGTGTATGTGTATAGTTTTATGTGTGTTTCACTTTTATATTTCACGATCTTCTGGCTGGCTTCCCCTGGGCACCCACTGTTTGCGGCAACTCTATCTAGAGACAAGGCAGGATAATGTGTTTGTGGTATTGCATAACTATTTTCGGCTGCAGACTGTACCATACAAGTTAAGTGGCAGAGCAAAGAAGCCCCCTCACAGTAGAAATATCCCAGTGGCTGTGAACCTTGCCATCATATATTGTCAAGAAAGGCGATTGAATTTTCCTGTGAGTTACGAGGACACAAAGAATAATAACACTGTACGGGGTACCGGACTAAGGCGGTTCCGCCAATGATAATAGGATCCTAAAGAGAAGCAAAGTATAATAACACTGTAGGGATACCCGAATAAGGCAGTTCCGCCAATGATAATAGGATCCGTAAGAGAAGCAAAGAATAGTGACACTGTAACCTACCATACAGGGCGTAAGGGGCGACTAAGGAGTATTACGCTATGTGTTTTACCAGGATCCGCAAGAGAATCAAAGAACAGTAACACTGCACTCTATCAAACATATCCTAAGAGGCGGCTAAGGAAAGGTTGTGTTTAGGGTAGGCTGCCCCATCACGTAGAAAATTTCAGCCACAAAATCTAGCCAATCATGAACAAGTCACATGAAGAAAAAAAAAGTAGTTCACAGCCAACCAAGGGGAAAGGCAGCTCTTATATAAGAGATATGACGCATTGCGTTGAAATCCTAAAAGGTCCGGCGCGCTGATTAACTTTCTTTCACCTAGGAACATCTCCAGTATTGGCAACTGGGAGGTTAAAACCAGTGTATGGATGAATTAGTTAAAACAGCACAGGTGGCAGCTGAAATGAAACATCATAATATTAGCATCATGGGATTGTGAGAAACAAGGTGGAACCAGACACTCTCTTGCCTGGAACCCATAAGGAAAACGAAATAGCGGGGGACCTAAGTACACACGGAAATTAACATTACAGAGATAAATATTACTGGGAGGACAGATTGCAAAAGATGGGACATCTTGTCGTGGTTTGGTATGACCCAGTTAAGAATAAAGGGCCGATGGAGAAGGACGAGTTGAGTTGAGTTGAGTCAAGAACCAACATCCTAGCACTCAGGGCATCTAATTTGTGCTCCATCAACTTTCAGCAACCAATAATTATGGCACAAGTAGTTGTGTGACTGTATCCGTATGGCCTTTCCTCGAAGTCCTGACTGTCGGACAGATCCCATGTTTATTCCATGCAGCATAATTCTCTCCAGGTCGTGATGATCTGTGTTCCTCCGCACTACGCAAGCGATCCCAAAATGCTCCGACTACGCCTCTCTTATCATGCACCAATACCTCACCCAACAGTGCAGACCTGACCAATCATCCTGCCTGCTCGTTTGACACCACATCGGCATGTCTGGGGGAAAACCCCAATAGATGCTATCTATGTTTCATTGTTGAACTGAACGGGGAGATTGAATGGAGGGGGGGGGGGAGCAAGGTTGTTAAAAGCATGTTATCAGTAGAAATACACATGAAAACCTTGTGATAACTTGCAAATTGTATAGAAAGAGACCAGGGGAAGACAACGAGATAAATACCTGAATGCTATATAGCAGAATCAAAACCCGATTAAACACTTATAATCGTGTGAATTTTCGAACCATGTCCTTCCAGGCTTATCGGCATGGTACATGCCAATGATGATTTCTAGATAAATGGGAGTACAAAGTAATGATCATGACATATGCAAGTTAAACTCAAAATAAACTCCGGGAAACCCGCCCCAGTCTGTGCAGCTCCCGTCAAGGCAATTATCTTGTTCTTGATTTCTGAGGTCAGTTCACAGTAACCCGGAAGTCAAGTCATACCTTGTGACTACTGAAAATCCTATTTTAAAAAAAAAACAAAAAACGAATAAACACGAAATTGTGGCGAAGAAGTTGCGAAGGCAATTCGCAATCCCGCATACAGCGTTCGAAACACAGCTGCGGGAGGGTTGGAAGCATGTAGCCCTGCGTTAGTTGTCATACAATGCATGAGTTCCGGTCGTTGAGAAAGCAATGGTAAAACTAACGTACTTAACTAATTCACTGCCGAAGGATAATATATGAGAGTGGGTCTGAAAGATATGCATCACAATTATTATCTCAGATAATAATAAAGATAGAAGCATTAAAATTGCACCAATTTAAGTTTATAAATTCTTGAAGGTGTCTGTCAAATTGCACCTCTGTAAATCATTAACCTCGACACAAAACCGTTGAAATTGCATATATTAATGACGCCCGTCGCAAGGAGAGGATTGTTATAAAATTCTTGATCGCAGAGAATTAATTGTTAATATTCACAAACGTTTGTGTGCTGTTTGTGGCGCTTTTGCAGTCGATAGAAGCACAGTTAGTCGCTGGGCGCTGAGAGTTTTGGTTTCTGCGAGTGAGGATGTAGAGCTCGCTGATAAGCCGCACTTCTTATGTCCTGCCTCCGCCACCTAACGGGTCATGTTGGAATGTGCTGACAGAGTGATTCGCAGAGATAGGCGAATCACAAGTTAAATTTTGGCTCAACATTGTTGAGCAGCTTTCAATGAGCAATTTTTAATAAGCATAGGTAGTGTGACTGATATTTTCAAAAACCTGGGAAATTCAAAGGTTTGTGCATGATGAGTTCCTCGAGCTCTCACAGAGGAACATAAGGCCCAAAGGAAAACAATTTCTTCGGAATTGTTGCGGTGGTTCGAGACAGATGGGGATGTGTGTGCGTGTGCGTGCGTGCGTGCGTGTGTGTGTGTGTGTGTGTGTGTGTGTGTGTGTGTGTGTGTGTGTGTGCGCCAAATAATTTTGAGCCGGTGAAGAAAAGACAGTCAATGAGTGGAATCATCCGTAATCACTAGCCAGGAAAAAAACAAAAACAAATTCAAAACAACTCCATCAGCCGGTAAAGTCATTCTAATTTTTTTTTTTGGGGGGGGGGCGAGGGGGGGGAGAGAGAGAGAGAGAGAGAGAGAGAGAGAGAGAGAGAGAGAGAGAGAGAGAGAGAGAGAGAGAGAGAGAGAGAGAGAGAGAGAGAGAGAGAGATATTGACTAGGTTATTCTTGTGGATGTGCTGCCAAAAGGTGGAACCGTCATTTGGAAAATTTATATCAAAACACTCACAAATGCAATTGTCGTTAATGTAGCCGGGTCTTATACTTGTAATCAAGAAAACACAAAGACTGCCCACTAAGAAAGTCTATCAACTGCAGCAAAGGAAGACATTTTCAGCTGGTTTAGGTTAGGTAGATCCCAGAAGAAAATCAACTCTCCTTACACTGGCACAGTTCTGGAAGGTAAGAGTGAAAGCTGTAAACGATACAAAATGCCGGACTAATGATCTAGGCTGCTAACTCCTGTGACAATATATATATATATATATATTCTTGTATTCTTAAACAAGTGAATCGATACAGTTATCTCGGAACAGTCATAACATCTGATGGCAGATGCCTTGAAGAGATTAGAACAAGAATTGCAATGGCCAAGACATCCTTTTTCAAGATGAAAAACGTACTGACCAATACAAAGATGTCAATTGCTACGAGAAAAAGAGTGTTGAGGTGCTACATACAATCTGTACTTTTGTATGAATGTGAAGCGTGGGAAATGAGCATTCAATCTGAAAAACATCTGAAGGCTGTGTCGTAAGTAAAGAATGACGTAGTAGTTATTTGTTCTTCTTTACTACTTTAGTGTCGTCCCTGGAGTGAGGGGAATCAACACCCACATTTATTTTAATTCAATATCACTATCCTGGAGATATCCAGCAGACTCCGTCCACAACACTCCCTCAATCTGAAGACACCTTCTTCTCACTCTTACTCACCCCTGGATCATGCCCCCTCTCATTCTTCCCCAACATAACATACTTGACAACTCTAGCTTCAACAAATAAAAAACACGAAATTTATAAAAGCAAAGAGTATATGTAGGAGAAGTGTGTGTGTGTGTGTGTGTGTGTGTGTGTGTGTGTGTGTGTGTATAATGTGTAGAATGTGTGACGTATATTCTAAAGTGTATATAGACTCAGATCAGTGTTCAGGAGTGTCATATATTTTTGAAGGGAGTGGGAGATCACTGTAGTGCATGCCCCATCTCTAACAAAAGATGTAGAGCCCCATCCTCTTCTATCTTCAATAACCCCAGAATATGAACCTTGAGTTATCTGCAGGCCTCGTTCTATTAAGTATTGTCTAGGAGATATAGATTATGGCCCTGGTAAGAATGGTAATTTACTAACTGGGAATCTGCCCCTTCTCCAAGGATTCTGATAGCTCTGGAGCCCCCTTATTGTTTATCAAATCTGAGGAAAGTCTGGAGAATTTTCTCAGCCTGATTTAGATGAAGAAAACATGGATGTTGAGCAGTTGATAGATTTAGAGTCTTTTTATTTCCCCATTCAGTAAGTCATTATGAGTTAATTTATCTTTAAACACTCAAACACATAAACAATCACATCAGATTTTGACAACATGATGTACAAAGAAGTTGTTTACACAGATAGGTTTGAACTTGACAAATTAACAGAAGGTCAATTCATGTTAATCATTTATTGACTGGCCTGAGCCTTCTGGTCAGTACATACATCTCTATTGTGATTTACACAAAGTAATAGAACAGTTGCACATTGGACCATTGTCCCAGACAATCAATAATAATCATCAATATATGAGATGTCAACAAGTGTGAAAACATAGTAAACATTTTGATGTTGTACATATTAAGTATGATAGTGTTGTCTCAACCATAAACATATCAGTGTTCCTGTAATTGGGTGTGTTTTCAACCTATGAGAAAAGTAACCTGGTGACTGGAGGATTAGGTAAGCCAGGGTCCATTGACTGATGGATCCACTTCAGGTCTGCCCGTATAGCTCCTCTGAAGGCCTCCCCATGCTCTGCTCATAGCGAAGTCATCCTCCCTCTCACTTGTGGTTCATCTCTTTCTCTCGGCTTCCCTCCCTCAGGTCTGATTTAGGTGGTTAATTTGCTGATGTGTTGGGTGGTTGTTGGTATGTAGCCACCAAGATCACTGATGAATATTCGCATAAATATATACATTCCTACCAATACAATAAATAAGAAGTAGGTCGGAAGAAATCTAAATTCCTGAAGTAGGAACTAGTTCCCCTCCCCTCCTTTTCTCTCTGAGCTAGTGTTGGGTTAAGTTGGGGTGGTCAGAGATTATCACACGGTGTACGCCTTGTATCAACTTGTTCCTGCTGTATGTAAGTTCTCATTTGACCGGGGTCAGTGAACGTGTACAGTAAGACATTGACAAGAGTGAGAATATGTCAAGATGCATGTAAATAAATGACATACATTTAGAACATTTCTTCCACTAAATGGTGTTTACAATGTGTATAAATAATTCTCTGTGTTTTCCCAATTAACTACTTCTTCTTCTTGTGTCTAATAACTCTCTTCCATTACCTGTTGTTGTTGTGATGTTGAGTGTTGGGTTGTGTGGTGATGAGTGGTGTTGTGTTTTTAAGTTATGTTGAGTAATGAGTTAAGGTCACTTCGCGTGATGGTGTTCCGCGAAGCACAACTTTCTCATGTGTTGCAGTTCATGTGTGCCCTTATCTAATTAAATTTGACATAAATATAAATATTTATTTCGCCAAACCCTATTAATTCTATAGATAAAGGAGAAAGGAAAGATTGATTTCACTTTCAGCTTTCTAGATTGTAAATAGGCATAGATAAGTCTGTTTTAGAACAAGGCACTTGTTCTAGTACACGAACTGTCATTTCAGCTGTAGATAGTGATGCATCTGTAACAATGTTTCTGGTGAAATGCACAAGATTGCTTTAGAATCATCACTTCTCACAGTTGTTTAGAATAGAATGTAGTAGTGGAATGCACTTCTTAAAGTTAATAATTATCTCTAAGAATATCAGAGATTGTAGTTTCATCGAAGAGAATATTCTGCCCGGGAATGGCTTTGCGTCGTTAGAATCTACAGTCGAGCATTTTTACATTTCAGAGGTTTTAATTAATAATCATACATTTCAATTGACATCACAAACATGGGTTTACATTACTTGATACATCGGGTTCTTAGTCTAATCAAGGGCCAACAAACGTACCTCGGATCCAGACTTTTGCCTTGCCCATTGAATTTTTGGTCACACTCTCTTCTCACATCCGTCCATGGAGCGAGTTCAGACAAAAGTGCGGGCTTATTAACATTTCTGATGAAATAGTAATATATGTTAATTATGCACTGGCGCGAAGGCGGTCATGTGGTTTTCCTATCCAATTGTTTTCTGAGCTTGGTCTGATGAAATCTTTCTAAGAATCCACGTCATTTGTCACTTGTTCAGTTCCAGTTTTGATGTTAAGTTTTAAGTCCCAATCTCCAATTGCGTTTGTGAAGTCAATTTCTTTTAATGTTGTTTCCTCTTTTTGCGGCATGTGTTGATGAATGAATAATGTTGGCTGCGTTATGCCACATGGCCCCACTCCAGATTGTTCTATGGTATGGAACTATGTTTCCAACATTTTCAGTTATCAAGTTGTTCCCATTTTTCCTCCCTTGTATTCTCTTCTGCATCTGATTGACCTGGTTCATCAGGCACTGGGTGTCGACTCAGGAAGTCCGCTCCCACATTCATTTTCCCAGGAACATACTCAACCTGGAACGAGTAAGGTTGAAGAAGCAGCGACCACCTCATAAGTCGGGCATTCAGAGTCTTAGATGCTGCGAGAAACATGAGTGGTTGATGGTCACATTGCACTGTGAAGTGTCTGCCATATAGGTATGCTTGAAATTTTTGTACACTCCATACGAGCGCAAGACATTCTCTCTCGATAGTACTGTAATTTCTCTCTGCTGCATTCAATTTCCTGCTAGCATAGGCTACAGGGAATAGCTCTGATGGTACATCTCCCTTTCTCTGCAACAGCGTTGCCCCAATTCCTATGTTACTGGCATCGGTGCGCAGCACGAATGGTTGGTCGAGGTCTGGTAGATGTAAGACTGGATGAGCAGTTAATGCCTGCTTTAATGCTGTGAAAGCTCTCTCACAGTCAGCTGACCAAGTGACTTTCTCTGGTTTCCCCTTTTTGGTAAGATCCGTTAAAGGTGCTGACAGAGTATTGAAGTCCTTGATGTATTTTTGATAGAATCCACATAAGGATACAAATGATCTTACATCCTTCTTTGTTTTTGGACGAGGTGCTCTCTGGAGTTTGTCCACATTTCCCTCTTGTGGAGTTATCAGTCCATGAGATATCTTATGACCTAGAAAGTCCAATTCTTGGAATCATATCTGACACTTCTTTGGTCTAGCCGTCAATCCAGTTTCTCTGAGGCGCCTGAACAAAAGATGCAGGGTTTCTACATGCTCTTCAAATGTTTCAGTTGCGATCAGGATGTCCTCCATGAAGTGACTGATGTCTGGATGCTGTAGTGGGTCAAGTAATTTTCTCATCATACGTGTAAAGACGCTGGGAGCATTACTTAATCCGAATGGAAGAACGTTGAACTTATAGTGTCCTCCAGGCGTACTGAAAGCTAACCATGGTCTAACTTCCGGTTTTACAGGAATCTGGTAATATCCCTTACTGAGATCAATCCTAGTAAAGTACTTAGCTCGGTTGAGTGCTGTGAAGAGTTTATTCTGATCAGGCAGAGGTTCTGCTTGGAATTCAGTTATAGCATTGAGCTGTCGATAATCGATGCACAATCTATGTTCTCCACTTGGCTTTCTCAATAAGACGACGCTAGCACTGTAAGGTGATTCAGATGGTGAGATTATTCCTGCGGTGAGCAGCTGTTGTATTTCTTCCTCTAAAGTCTTTTGCTTTGCATAAGGAACTGGGTAAGTCTTGACTCGCACAGGCACTGTGTCATTCAACTTCATGTCAAATTCCTCCAAATCAGTTCTTCCTGGCTTATCAGTAAGTACTTCTGCATATTTTGCCATAAGTTCCCTAATCTGTTTTTGCTGATCCTTTGTTAAGTTGGGATTGATTTCCACATCCTTAAAGGTCTCTTTGGCTTGCAGTTGGCACTCGACTCCCATTGTTGATCCTTCTTCGACTTCAGTAGCCACACTCATGGCCATCAGATGTGCAGGTTCGGTGGTTGAGGGTCTTTCATGATATTTCTTCAAGAGGTTTATGTGAAATACTTTCATCTTGCCTTTGACTGAAATTCTGTAGTTGGTACGTGAGATCTTCTCCGTCACTACATAAGGTCCTCTCCATCCTATATGCAGCTTATTCTGACTGGTTGGAAGCAGCAACATCACCTTCTCTCCCACCTCTAACTCTCTATCCTTTGCCTTGCGGTTGAAGTTACGAGCAATTCTTCGTCTGGCTTGACGTAGATTGACATTCGCTTGTTTCCAACTGTGTTGTAAACGATTTTTCAACTCGGCAACATATGTAGATGCAGTCACGACTGTATCATCTGTAGTATTATCAGTCCATGTTCGCAGTAACGCCTCAAGGGGTCCTTTGATCGGTCGTCCAAACAACAGTGTGGCTGGAGCAAAACCTGTTGAGTGATGGGGTACTTCCCTGTAAGCGAATAAAGCTGCGGGTAAATACAAGTCCCAATCCTCTGTCTTCTCCTGGGCAATTTTGCGCAGGATACTAATCAATGTCCCGTTCCACCTTTCCACAAGTCCATTTGACTGAGGGTGATATGGTGAACTGAAGATATGGCGTGCATGAAAAAGTCTGAAGGTCTCTTCCATGAGCTTACCACGAAACTGTGAACCGTTGTCCGTCAAGATCCTTTGTGGGAATCCTAGACGTGTGAATATTCCTAATAATGCATCAGCGACGTGTTTGGAGTCACAGCTGGGCATAGGAACTGCTTCGGCCCACATGGTTGTTGTGTCCACAAGCGTTAATATGAATCGGTTTCGCCTCTTCGTTGCTGAGAGAGGTCCGATTATGTCTACTGCCACTTTCTCAAATGGAATTCCAGTGATTGGCGATTCACCCAACATTGCCGGTGGTGTCCGGTGTTTTGGTGATACTTTCTGACACTGTGGGCATGATTTTACAAACCGTTGTATGTCTGAATTCATCCCTGGCCAAAAGTAATGAGTGGTAATCCGCTGTGTAGTAGCGTTGATACCCATGTGCCCACTGAATGGTAGACTGTGACCCATCTCTAAGATCTGAGTCCTGTATTGAGTTGGTACAACAAGTTGATTAAACTCTTGTCCAGCTCGTCCTGCTTTTCTGTAAAGAAGTGCTGACTTCATGAACAGATCACCTTTACGTAGAGGTAAATGTGATTTTGGCAGTTTTCTGAAGCAGGGTTCCAAGGTGCTGTCGGCTTCTTGTGCCCTCTTCAGTTCCTCCGTTCGAGGGATTGGCGTAGTTGTTTCTGGAGTTTTTGTTGCCTGTGATCGAGTGGTCATGGTCGCCATCGCCACAGGTTGAACAGGTTCTCCTAGAACGATAAATCTACAGCCGAGGATTACAGGATATATCGGATCGTCCAAGATTGCTGCCTTGATCGTCCCAGTGACATACCGCGAGGCTATGTTCACTTTTGCCACTGGAAGAGACATATTTGTTGACTCTTCAGTGGTCCCTGTAATTCCACTATTTCCTCTGTCACCTGTTCGGGGTGAACTAAGGATGATGAGACAACACAGTCATATGATAATCCAGTATCATATAAACAGGTCGTTTTGAATCCATTTAGTAAGATGGATTCCACAACCGGAATACGAGATGAGGTGTCTTGATGAGGTGTCTGTTTGGACGTTTCACCAGTGCTCACTTTTCTCTCTTTTCGGTTGGCCAAACATGCCGCTGTGTGTGGAGGTGGCTTCTTCCTGCAATTCTGAAATGTGTGACCCCTAATTTTGCAATGGGTACAGAATGGTTTGTCCTCCCTCGGCGCTGTTTGGACTGAGTGTTGAGTGTTTTTCGGGGATTTCCCCTTTTTCCCGGTGGCTACAGTGTTTTCACCCTCTTTTGGATGTGGAGTTTTGTTTTGAGAGGGGGTGTTGTTCGAACGTCCCTTTCCTCCCATCTCCTTTTGAGATTTCTCAAATCTCTCTGCCAGGATGATTATAGTTTCCAGGCGGTCAGCCCCGTTTTGGGTTAGGAATGCCTTCATTTCGTTCTGCATCTTCCCCTTGATCTGATCAATGATAATCATTTCACGGAGTCCTTCATAATTTTCCTCAAATCCTCCCAAGCAAGTCCATCTTTGTATGTATGACTTCAGTCTTTCCACTAGTTGTGCGTAGCTCTCACCCGGTTCCTTCCTTGCGGCTTTGAACCTGAGTTTATAAGATTCGGCGTCCACTTCGAATCGGCTTAAGAGTGCCGTCTTGAGTGTTGTGTAGTTCTGTTGTTCCTCTCTAGTGAGTCTTGAGAACACTTCATACGCCGTGGATCTTAAGGCCTGCGCCAACTTCGTCGCCCATCTACTTTCTTCAAGCCCACAGCTGACAGCCATTGCCTCGAAGCGTGATAAAAATCCTTCGATGTGGTCAGTCTGTTCATTAAAGGGTTCCAGAGGAAATGACATAGCTCCTGAATTAAGTTGAGAGACGTGAGGTGGTTCTGTCACTGGCGATCCTGATGAGGTTGAGGGTGTAGGACCACTCCCTTTCTCTATCCTCCGGATCTCCACTTCAATCTCCATTCTCCTCAACTCCAGTTGGTGTTGACGCTCTCTCTCCTTATCTTCCATTTCAGCCTGTAGTCGTTTCTCTTTCTCCTCCAATTCTGCCTGAAATCGTTTCTCTTTCTCCTCCAATTCTGCTTGAAACTGTTTTTCCCTCTCAGCCAATTCAGCCTGAAGCTGTTTTTCTTTGAGAGCCAATTCAGCCTGAAGTCTTTCTCTTTTGTCGAATGCATCTGAAACATAGTTAGCTAGCTCAAGGCCATCTAACCCGCACTCCCTACCTGTTTCTGTTATTTGGGCTCTAAACTTTGCAGTTTCCGCCATGTCTATAATTTATTGCTTTGCTCTGCCTATCAATATAATTGCAATTAGTCTGATCCGCGTAAGTTTGTCAGTCCCTGATCTGCAAAGATACAACAGAGCATGTGCAATATTAAAAACACCCTATGTTATGTCTGTCTGTCAATGCTGGAAAAGCCAAAGGCAGCAGGCACTGAAGTAACCACAATTAATTCCTAGTAAAGAAAAGAATCTGAAATTAGACAGAGTTTTCCCAACGGATAAGATTTTCCGGTGGTTGATGAAATGCTGTAAAGTTCAGACTCCACAGTAAAGGAATACCTTCTCTGAAAGAGAAGTAGTGTTGGTAGAGTAGATACACACTATATATTTCACCTGGAGCAACTCTCTCTGAAGTATAAGCCTATTTGAACATGGCCCCCTTCTCCAGGAGTAAAATCAGTCACCCACTCTTATTTATCTATAAATGTCATTCATATCATGTGGCTGTCAATCAATACCCCACATGGGATCTTGTTAAACATTCTAGAAAATAACTGTGTTAATAATCTAAAGATAACTGTGTTCATGTATTTTTTAGGTGATTGTTTAAAGGTTAATATATGGGAACCATCCAGGACTTAGCCCACAATATGTCATATATTTTTGAAGGGAGTGGGAGATCACTGTAGTGCATGCCCCATCTCTAACAAAAGATGTAGAGCCCCATCCTCTTCTATCTTCAATAACCCCAGAATATGAACCTTGAGTTATCTGCAGGCCTCGTTCTATTAAGTATTGTCTAGGAGATATAGATTATGGCCCTGGTAAGAATGGTAATTTACTAACTGGGAATCTGCCCCTTCTCCAAGGATTCTGATAGCTCTGGAGCCCCCTTATTGTTTATCAAATCTGAGGAAAGTCTGGAGAATTTTCTCAGCCTGATTTAGATGAAGAAAACATGGATGTTGAGCAGTTGATAGATTTAGAGTCTTTTTATTTCCCCATTCAGTAAGTCATTATGAGTTAATTTATCTTTAAACACTCAAACACATAAACAATCACATCAGATTTTGACAACATGATGTACAAAGAAGTTGTTTACACAGATAGGTTTGAACTTGACAAATTAACAGAAGGTCAATTCATGTTAATCATTTATTGACTGGCCTGAGCCTTCTGGTCAGTACATACATCTCTTTTGTGATTTACACAAAGTAATAGAACAGTTGCACATTGGACCATTGTCCCAGACAATCAATAATAATCATCAATATATGAGATGTCAACAAGTGTGAAAACATAGTAAACATTTTGATGTTGTACATATTAAGTATGATAGTGTTGTCTCAACCATAAACATATCAGTGTTCCTGTAATTGGGTGTGTTTTCAACCTATGAGAAAAGTAACCTGGTGACTGGAGGATTAGGTAAGCCAGGGTCCATTGACTGATGGATCCACTTCAGGTCTGCCCGTATAGCTCCTCTGAAGGCCTCCCCATGCTCTGCTCATAGCGAAGTCATCCTCCCTCTCACTTGTGGTTCATCTCTTTCTCTCGGCTTCCCTCTCTCAGGTCTGATTTAGGTGGTTAATTGGCTGATGTGTTGGGTGGTTGTTGGTATGTAGCCACCAAGATCACTGATGAATATTCGCATAAATATATACATTCCTACCAATACAATAATAAGAAGTAGGTCGGAAGAAATCTAAATTCCTGAAGTAGGAACTAGTTCCCCTCCCCTCCTTTTCTCTCTGAGCTAGTGTTGGGTTAAGTTGGGGTGGTCAGAGATTATCACACGGTGTACGCCTTGTATCAACTTGTTCCTGCTGTATGTAAGTTCTCATTTGACCGGGGTCAGTGAACGTGTACAGTAAGACATTGACAAGAGTGAGAATATGTCAAGATGCATGTAAATAAATGACATACATTTAGAACATTTCTTCCACTAAATGGTGTTTACAATGTGTATAAATAATTCTCTGTGTTTTCCCAATTAACTACTTCTTCTTCTTGTGTCTAATAACTCTCTTCCATTACCTGTTGTTGTTGTGATGTTGAGTGTTGGGTTGTGTGGTGATGAGTGGTGTTGTGTTTTTAAGTTATGTTGAGTAATGAGTTAAGGTCACTTCGCGTGATGGTGTTCCGCGAAGCACAACTTTCTCATGTGTTGCAGTTCATGTGTGCCCTTATCTAATTAAATTTGACATAAATATAAATATTTATTTCGCCAAACCCTATTAATTCTATAGATAAAGGAGAAAGGAAAGATTGATTTCACTTTCAGCTTTCTAGATTGTAAATAGGCATAGATAAGTCTGTTTTAGAACAAGGCACTTGTTCTAGTACACGAACTGTCATTTCAGCTGTAGATAGTGATGCATCTGTAACAATGTTTCTGGTGAAATGCACAAGATTGCTTTAGAATCATCACTTCTCACAGTTGTTTAGAATAGAATGTAGTAGTGGAATGCACTTCTTAAAGTTAATAATTATCTCTAAGAATATCAGAGATTGTAGTTTCATCGAAGAGAATATTCTGCCCGGGAATGGCTTTGCGTCGTTAGAATCTACAGTCGAGCATTTTTACATTTCAGAGGTTTTAATTAATAATCATACATTTCAATTGACATCACAAACATGGGTTTACATTACTTGATACATCGGGTTCTTAGTCTAATCAAGGGCCAACAAACGTACCTCGGATCCAGACTTTTGCCTTGCCCATTGAATTTTTGGTCACACACTCTTCTCACATCCGTCCATGGAGCGAGTTCAGACAAAAGTGCGGGCTTATTAACATTTCTGATGAAATAGTAATATATGTTAATTATGCACTGGCGCGAAGGCGGTCATGTGGTTTTCCTATCCAATTGTTTTCTGAGCTTGGTCTGATGAAATCTTTCTAAGAATCCACGTCATTTGTCACTTGTTCAGTTCCAGTTTTGATGTTAAGTTTTAAGTCCCAATCTCCAATTGCGTTTGTGAAGTCAATTTCTTTTAATGTTGTTTCCTCTTTTTGCGGCATGTGTTGATGAATGAATAATGTTGGCTGCGTTATGCCACAAGGAGTATAGTCATTATCATCACTGTGCTGAGAACACACCAGCACCATGTATTCCAATCAAACAACCTCACCGAGGTGATGCTTCTCCGGTCACGTGAAGAGTTTCTCCGCTATCTCTCGAGGCATCCAGATGTTTGGACATCCATGACAAACACTGTCTAATGAGAGTCTTCAATGTAATTCACACTATGAATTTCCTCTGTTATTAACTGTTTGTTACTCAAAGAATTCTAACACTATTGTCACTGTTAACTTAGGAAATCTTAATTGATCTAGTGTCACTGGTTGTAAAGATTCCCCATATTAACACCACAATCTGAATGTTCCAGGTATTTCTATAACTTTATGTAAATGTTCCTGGTATCAGTGTTATATATATATATATATATATATATATATATATATATATATATATATATATATATATATATATATATATATATATATATATATAATATTCTGACTGTTCAGTGATACAACTATCACTTGCTAAACATAAGTATCATCAGCCTGTCTTGCTCAGCAGAAGCCAGGTTCCCTCAGACCAACTTGGGTATAAGCCCAATGTACAGGCCTCTCAGCAACTTCTGTCTTCAAATCCTGAGCCATCATCTTCTAAACTGTGTTCTAGCTTCACTGTTGAATATCATAGCACACCTACATGGAACCTGTTGAGTAGAGAATACCATGGTGAGAGCAACTCAATCCTGGCCAGAATTAGGTGAGTGTAGGCCAATAGCAGCACTCAGATCTACAACAGAGATCCGATCTCTGTCATACGGCCAAATAACTCATCACATGGTCTGAGACATGGCAACACCAGGAAAGAATAAAGGAACGGGTAGAAACCCAGCAGATGCCCTACTGGAAGATCCTACCATTTCACATTCCCCTCCTCCCTCCCAACCATCCTCAATCTCTCTACTTATTATCCCACTACATTGTCCTCAACTCCCTGAGTAAAATGATATATCACACAAGCTAGTTAAAGCCACACAATAGGATACTAGTGCCGACGCTCTTATGATACTTTCTAGCACCGCACTTATAGAACATTCTATCACCACACCTATAATACACTATATCACCACACCTATAATACATTATATCACCGCACAGTACTGTACTCTATTCCTAATCATACCCTAAGTTAGATAAGATTAATAGCCTACCATATGCCTATTCCGGTTGCTGATCGAAACTATGCAATCACAGACTGGATCTATGTCCGCCGATAAATATCAACAATTTGACATTATAGTTTCTTTTATTGAACACAACTCGGAAACTGCACCGATCCTTCAAACTTCAGAAATCTTGGTCGACTCACGCAACTTGTTTACTTCAACGGCCTTTATATTGGCTTTGAGTGACGTCACCAAACTGTCTAGACGCTGAGGCGTCGAGAAGTTGTTTTTCTCCGTATTTTTCCTAACTCAAATGTGAACCTCTGTCTGGTGTCCCCTTTCATCTGGGAAATTGTCTCCTGTCTGTGATCTAGAGATCTTCTCCACATCACAAGACTCCATCCGACGTCTGGCCAGACATTCCGTCTATCACTTCAAAGGCTGACTCCCGCCTTGCAGACGGATGACGCCAGTGTACGTTTCTCGAACAACAACTTGTTAACAAAATGCCGACCTGGGTTAGACATTTTGACTCAACCTATTTTGTTCCTGTCTATACAACATCAAAGGGTTGCCTGTTTTTGCAGACGAATGTCGGGTCTTGTTTGTCATCGATCGAAACTAGCAAGTTTATTTTTCGCGACAGGCTGTGGAAATGTGGTTTCTGAAGAGAATGCAAAGTAAGTATACCATGGTCAGAGAGAAAAACCAACGACCAAGTCCTACAAGAAATAAATGAAAACGGCTAACTGATTAGAGAAACTAGACGTAGACAGTCAATATTTTTTGGACATGTTATGATAAGAAATAAATTAGAAAACTTGGTGACAACTGGCACGATCAAGGAGAAGAGAACAAGGGGCAGACAGAGAAGTAAATACCTAGATGGCGTGACCACGTGGTGTGGTAGAGACAAGAACACTGAACTGATCTCCGACTCTGGTGATCGATAGAAATTGTGAATCATGACCGCCCACGCTTACCGGCTTGGCACGATGCGCGCGCGCGCACACACACACACACACACACACACACACACACACACACACACACACATAATATTACAATGACATTTGATAGTACAACTGTTCCTTTCTGCACGGCGCTGTTTTCATTTCGAGATTTCGAGACGGTGAATTTAAATCCCCTAGGTAGACATCTTGCAGCTTGTGTATTGCCTAGCGAGTCAGTTTTTATAGCGATTTTCTGTGTGTTTGTGAAGAAGTGTTAGGATTCGACGATCGCGATGATGGACACACGATGTTGCTCGCTTACAGCATGGGCCTGTGGTTGCATTAGGTGGGAGATCAATGACAACACATCCAGAGACTCTTCAGCGTGCCGTCATGAGTGCGACGTTCTGCATTGGACATCCTACATGATGAATGAAATGAGTGCTATGA
This sequence comes from Cepaea hortensis, assembly GCA_963921405.1. Taxonomy (NCBI): domain Eukaryota; kingdom Metazoa; phylum Mollusca; class Gastropoda; order Stylommatophora; family Helicidae; genus Cepaea; species Cepaea hortensis. Next base: position 32,159,970 of record OY992897.1, read on the forward strand.
ATGCATGTTATTATGTTATCACTCACGTGTTACTGATGTTATTGCACATGCATTTCTGAGGTTATTACTTATGAATTTCTTATGTTGCCGGTCTCTCTGGCCGAGGGGTTACACCACTTTCTCCGTAATCCCGTTTATCACGCAGAGTCTCGTAGCGGGCGAGAACTGGGAGCGGTTCTACCCCCGCTGGTGACTTGCGGGATAACTGAGCCGGCCGCTCAAAAAGCAATGGCAAACTGCTGAGCGTAATCTTGCCAAGAAATCAACAGACAGCTGAAAGATGCTGGTGTTGACAGTGATGTCCTGTAAAAGGATATGCGAATTTAAAAAAAAAAAAAAATTTCTTATGTTATTAACATCCATACCCGATGTTATTAAACACAAATATCTGATGTTTGTGTGTGTGTGTGTGTGTGTGTGTGTGTGTGTGTGTGTGTGTGTGTGTGTGTGTGTGTGTGTGTACATGTATTCCCGATGTTGTTAAACAAGCATTTTTGATGTTATTACACACGTATTCCTGATGTTATAACACAAGTATTTGTGATGTAATTACACACGTTTTTATGTTATTATTACACACGTAGTGATGGAACTCAAACAGACACGGAAAGGTTTGAGTAACCCGACCTGTATTGTTGTAAATCAACAATACGTGACACAAGAAGGAAGTAATAGTAACCCAGCCACTGTATATTTTTGTTGCACTTTTCTGTTGAGGTTGCTGTGATAACAACAACAACAAAGACTACCCACTACTACTAATGTGGGGATCAATGTGCAATACATCTGTTGAGCCATTTGACAAAGTAGTTACTAAGACTCATGATGGGAAGATTCGAGGAAAGTTAGTACGTTCAGTAGTTTGCCATTGCTATCTGAACCACCGGCACTCATACCATTTTATAGAAACCAACGAAGTCGAGACAGACACATATAATTAGACTGCATATGGTGTTATTAGTATTGGGACTCTTCGCTGGCTGTTGAAGATGCGGATGGAGCACATATGGGAATAATCGAGTGCTTTGATGTTGATTCTTGCTTCAGTTTGATTCAAATCAACTCAGTTTATGAGAAGAGTGAGACACATGAGTAAATCAGAAAATGTCATACCAGAGAGTGGATTTGTAGAAGGGTCTAGCTCTCACATGGTACGTAAATGTTTGAGGCATTATTAGAAAGAGAATTAACTGGCTATGGAGACATTCACTGGGGAGATGCGCTGGCCGGAGGACAAAGCACACACACGTGTCGTGACTGTAACGGATTCACAGGGTATGCTGAGTGAGGTCAAGACAGGCCTGCTACGTGCAGAGAGACAGGCTTCAATTTAAAAAAAAAAAAAAAAATCCAGGTCAAGATCATTATAGAGAAGCATGCTTCAATTAAAAAAATCAAAGATATAATCATTATAGAGAGGCGTGCTTCAATTAAAAAAATCAAAGATATGATCATTATAGAGAGGCGTGCTTCAATTATAAAATCAAAGATTCCATCATTATAGATAGGCATGCTTCAATTAAAAAATCAAAGATGTAATCATTATAGAGAGGCGTGCTTCAATTAAAAAATCAAAGATTCCATCATTATAGATAGGCATGCTTCAATTAAAAAATCAAAGATATGATCATTATAGAGAGGCGTGCTTCAATTAAAAAATCAAAGATTCCATCATTATAGATAGGCATGCTTCAATTAAAAAATCAAAGATATGATCATTATAGAGAGGCGTGCTTCAATTAAAAAATCAAAGATTCCATCATTATAGATAGGCATGCTTCAATTAAAAAATCAAAGATATGATCATTATAGAGAGGCGTGCTTCAATTAAAAAATCAAAGATTCCATCATTATAGATAGGCATGCTTCAATTAAAAAATCAAAGATATGATCATTATAGAGAGGCGTTCTTCAATTAAAAAATCAAAGATTCCATCATTATAGATAGGCATGCTTCAATTAAAAAATCAAAGATATGATCATTATAGAGAGGCGTGCTTCAATTAAAAAATCAAAGATTCCATCATTATAGATATGCATGCTTCAATTAAAAAATCAAAGATATGATCATTATAGAGAGGCGTGCTTCAATTAAAAAATCAAAGATTCCATCATTATCGATAGGAATGCTTCAATTAAAAAAATCAAAGATACAATCATTATAGAGAAGCATGCTTCAATTAAAAAAATCAAATGAAACAGAGGTAAAAACAGGAAGCAAGGACCACTTACTTCTGCTACGGTGATGTGAGGAGAAGAGCGCAACCCTGACTGCGTAGGGCCAAAGAAGAAAATGAATAAAGAGAAAGAACCTCTCACCGTCCTCGGTTAACAAGAATAGAAAAGAATTAAGGTTTAAGAAGGTCCAGGGTGGGCCGACAGGGGATTAGAACAATATTCTCCAATCCCAGACAAAGAATTACTCCGAGGGCTGTTCTAACACCAATGACTATAACACTAGAGTCTATCAACTAAACGACAAAGTAAGAGTACCACAAGCATCATTTGTTTATTAAACTTCTGAACTTCACAATAATATACAGACATATAGCATCAACAAGGAAGTTAGGATACAGCAAAAATCAAACAGCAAAAACACTAATCCAACAAATAAAATTCCTAAGTGTAGCAAAAACTTCTAATCTAGTAAAAACTCCAAATCTACCAAACACTAATCCACCAACAACTAATCCACTAGAACTAATTTACCAAAAACTTCTAGTCCACTAAAAACTAATTTACCAAAAACTTCTAGTCCACTAAAAACTAATTTACCAAAAACTTCTAGTCCACTAAAAACTAATTTATCAAAAACTTCTAGTCCACCAAAAACCCAGGAAAATCTAAAATCTAAAACTATAATTCTGGCTTTTCCACTGCAAAACTTCAGGGTCTAACTACTAAACACACAATAGAAATAGGCATTGGCGCCTGGTCACTCAGTGCGGTGGACTAAGGAAAAAGAGGCCAGTTCTACCTGTGCGGGGCCTTTTATACTGGTGTCCCAGAGTTCCAGACCAATCAGACGCCCTCTTGCAGAATTCCACCATCATCGCGAGCCGAGTACACAAAGATACAATCATTACAGAGAGGTATGTTTCAATTAAAAAAATCAAAGATAAGATCATTATAGAAAGAGGCATGCTTCAATTAACAAATCAAAGACATAATTGTAGAGAGGCATGCTTCAATTAAAGCAAAAAAATCAAAGATAAGGTAATCAGTTGAATCTTTTCCCCATGACATGTTGGTGTGTTGGGAAAATAGCAGGCGGACAGATTGGCTGGACCCGCACCGCTGAGTAAAGTATTGGTGCACGGTACAGCAGATGTGGTCAGGGCCTTAGGGGAGGACTTACATAGTGTGGGAGACGCTCTATGCTAGTCGGCAGCGCACGTGATGATGGTCTCATATCATTCGCCAGTAAATGCAGTTAATGAGCCTACTATAAATAGTCTCAATAATGTTGTGGCTGTCATTGAATGGGAGAAAGAGAATAGTGAAATTATATATCGAACCGCTTTTGCTATATGGCAGGGTATCACGGAACGTGAATGAGCAAATTAGCAAGAGTTTGGTTAGACCACATGACTAGTCTACCAGCTGACAGTATACCACAACAAGTGATGACGTACCGACCAAACTGAACCAGAAGAAGATGTCGACCATTTAAACGATGGACTGAGGGAATAATAGAGTCCATGGGAATCTCAATATGTAAAGCCCATAAACAGGCAATCTCCTTCTGTTTATGCTTCATCTCGACACCGCAAGGTACAAGGGGAACAAGATGAGATCAGATGGAAGCAATGGCGATGTGGTTACTGGGACGAGTGTTCCTGGGACGAGTGTTCCTGGGACGAGTGTTCCTGGGACGAGTGTTCCTGGTACTTTGAAGACAGACAGCGCATAATAATGCATTAAGCAAGGACAATGACAAGGGATCAAGGATCTTTTACAAACAGCCAACAATGCTGGAGTGATTGCGACGTCTGTAGCTAACTTTTAAGAATTAGTTAATTGCGAAAATTTAAATGCATTGCATGGCATTAGTCAGATCCTCTGTGAATTGACGGAACATTTCTTTTTTAATTCGTCTGTAAAGAAGGTGGTTTGCTATTGCTTTCCTTCTTAAAAGTGGCAACCCTGGTCGATGACAGTAGCCATTGTCTCAAAACAAAAACAAAAAAGTCATCTGCCTAAAATCGTGACATTGGAGACCATAACCAACGTAAACGATGGATAGAGGGAATATCAGAGTCCATAGGATTTTCGATACACGAAGCCCATAAACGGGCACTCTCCCGCTGATTATACTTACGTCGACAACACAAGGTAAACGAGATGAGATGTGAACCTACAACTATTTGTCGGATGTTCTTCAACTCTATTCACCACCTGCATCCATGGCTTCACACGTAACACATATTGGGGAGGGGGGGGGGGGAATGCCACATGGCATAATCGAGACACGAACGCGTAGATCTGATCCACCACTCGGGTGATGTTGTGAGACAGCGAAACATGACTGCCGACGCTAATCGGTATAGCACATGATGATTACGACTAATATCTGTGCTTATCTTCCTGCGTTTGTCATACGATGTTTGTCATTCCGCGTTTGTCATCCGACGTTTGTCATCCGACATTTATCACCCGACATTTGTCATCTGACATTTGTCATCCGAGGTTTGTCACCCCGACGCTTGTTACCCGACTTTTGCCATCAGACGACTGTCACCCGACACTTATTATTCGACTTTTGTCATCCGACATTTGTCACCCGACGCTTGGCATCTGACATTTGTCATTCGACGCTCCGGGAGAGCAATCTGAACCAGGCTATGTACCTGCTATCCTAGACGCCTGTAAGTAAAATAAGCCCATGACTATCTGTAAGTACGTGTATGCTACTATACTTGGTACATACATGCGATAATCTAGACAAGAACAAAGAAATGACCCACGACTCTAGTGATGTTGTGAGATTGCGCAACATGACTTCCCACACTCTGTGTTTGTTTTTCGACGTTTTTCATCCGACATTTGTCATCGAGTTTTTGTTACCCGACACTTGTCATCCGACGTTTTGTCATCCTGACGCTTACCAGCCGACGCTTGTCATCAGGAGTTTGTCACCCGACGTTGTCATCCGATGTTTTGTCGTCCTGACGCTTACCAGCCGACGCTTGTCATCAGGAGTTTGTCACCCGACGTTGTCATCCGACGTTTTGTCGTCCTGACGCTTACCAGCCGACGCTTGTCACCAGGAGTTTGTCACCCGACGTTGACACCCGACGTTTGTCATCTGATACTTGCCATCCAACGTTTGTCATCCGAGGTTTTTCACCCGACGCTTGCCATCCGGCGGTTTGTCATCGACGTGCTGTGAGAACCAGCTGAACCAGTCTAAGTACTTGACATCCTACACGCCTTTAAGTCACATAAGCCCATGACGATCTGCACATCCGGTTATACTACTATACTTGGTATTTATGTTTGCTTGTCTTCAAGTGAAGACTGCTGATCTTGCTGACATTCCTTAGTAGGTCAATGCGAAAGAGCCACTGAACAACAGTAGAGATTATCAATGGAAAAGGGTTTAAAAGGCAAGAAGTTCGACTTGATTGCATGGAGTCCAATCCCATATGGCAAGATACCTTTCCAATGGGCAACGTGCCAAAGGCGACGCACAAATCACGAAATCCATTGCTTCAGCCGCGACCACAAGGCGCCTCCGAAAAAATTGCACTCGCGAAACGAACGACGAGGCCCGGAATCAACCCCACAAACTTCGGAAAGCGAGTCAGGCGGCCTAACCACTTCGCTACGAAGACTTCCTGGAGATTATAAGCATTTCTTATTATTAACAAAAATTACAGTGTAGAGAAGTAGTTTCCTGCTATGGGTATGTGATTTGATAGGGCCATCACGATGGGAAGGCCGGAATAAACTGTCATCCTGTAGTCTACTGCCTGTAGTAACTTGTAGCGTAGGACTGGGGGGGGGGAGGGGGTCTTGAGTCTGAGGAATTAATGCCGCCTTTCTAGTGCAATCGAACTGTGCAGGTGGGGATTTCTTTTTTGCCCAAGACAGAAGAAAAATCCTTACCTTACCGAGGATTCGAATCAGGGTCTCCCATGGGAGGATCAGGCATTCTAGCCACACGGCCAGACACTCCTTCCAGTGGCCCGCCTTTCCTTCACGTAGCAGGCAACGAGCCCAAGAGTTAGAAGCTTAGTCCGACCGTGTTCGTGGCATTGTCAGTGCAGTTCTCTTTCAACTTTACTAATAAGACCTTCCTCCGAAGTCGGAGAGTATCTGCTTGCACTGCGAGGAACCACCAGTTTGCACACTAATAAGCCAGACATGGAGCAACGGATACTCACGCAAACCTCAGGTCCGGTATGACATCACACTGATGTTGGACGACAGGATGTCTTCATCCGACATACAGGACTTCGCGTTGGAGTTCACAGCCAGCGAACACAAGCAAGCAAGCAAGCACTAATAAGACCGTTGTTCCTTTGTACTGTACTGGCACCTGGCCGTCTGTTACACCGTGTTTCACATTGGCACCTGGCAGCCTTGACAGATTATAGTTTGTAAAACCGTGTTTCACATTGGCACCTGGCCGTCTTGACAGATTATAGTTTGTAACACCGTGTTTCACATTGGCACCTGACCGTCTTGACAGATTATAGTTAGTAACACCGCGTTTCACATTGGCACCTGGCAGCCTTGACAGACGATAAGTTACACCATGTTTCACATTGGCACCTGGCAGCCTTGACAGATTATAGTTTGTAACACCGTGTTTCACATTGGCATCTGGTCGTCTTGACAGATTATAGTTTGTAACACAGCGTTTCACATTGGCACCTGGCTATCTTGACAGATTATAGTTTGTAACACAGCGTTTCACATTGGCACCTGGCTATCTTGACAGATTATAGTTTGTAACACAGCGTTTCACATTGGCACCTGGCTATCTTGACAGATTATAGTTTGTAACACAGCGTTTCACATTGGCACCTGGCTATCTTGACAGATTATAGTTTGTAACACAGCGTTTCACATTGGCAATTGGCCATCTTGACAGATTATAGTTTGTTACACCGTGTTTCACATTGGCACCTGGCAGCCTTGACAGACGATAGTTGGTTACACCGTGTTTCCCATTGGCACCTGGCATCCTTGACAGATTATAGTTTGTTACACCGTGTTTCTCATTGGCAATTGGCCATCTTGACAGGTTATAGTTTGTTACACCGTGTTTAACATTGGCAATTGGCCATCTTGACAGATTATAATTTGTTACACCGTGTTTCACATTGGCAATTGGCCATCTTGACAGATTATAATTTGTTACACCGTGTTTCACATTGGCATCTGGCAGCCTTGACAGATTATAGTTTGTAACACCGTGTTTCACATTGGCACCTGGCCGCCTTGACAGATTATAGTTTGTAACACCGCGTTTCACACTGGCACCTGGCCGTCTTGACAGATTATAGTTTGTTACACCGTGTTTCACATTGGCACCTGGCCGTCTTGACAGATTATAGTTTGTGTCATTGTGTTTCACATTGGCACCTGACCGTCTTTACAGATTATAGTTTGTAACACCGTGTTTCACATTGGCACCTGGCCGTCTTGACAGATTATAGTTTGTGTCATTGTG
>OY992897.1:32175153-32180153 GCA_963921405.1 Cepaea hortensis
TAACAAACTTAATAAAAATATTTTTGCATATCCTTTACAGGACATCGCTGTCAACATCAGCATCTTTCAGCTGTATGTTGATTTCTTGGCAAGATTACGCTCAGTAGTTTGCCATTGCTTTCTGAGCGGCCGGCTCAGTTATCCCGCAAGTCACCAGCGGGGATCGAACCGCTCCCAGCTCTCGCCCCGCTACGAGACTGCGTGATAAACGGGATTACGGAGAAAGTGTTGTAACCCCTCGCCCAGAGAGACCGGCGCAACAAACTTAATACTCTTATAAAAACCATACTGGAGGGAAAGGTTGAGAGCGAGCGAGCAAGAGGTAGACATCGATACAAGTGGAACTATAACATCAAGAGATGGACGAACAGCAATCTGACAGAATGTACAGTCACGCTGAGAGACAGACAATGTTGGAGATCCGTTGCAGCCACCTTCATTGTGGAGACGGCACCTGACAGATTGAATAGAAAAGGTAGAATAGACAGACAGATATATAGATAGACAGACATGCAGAAGACAGGCAGATAGAAAGACACAGCACCGATACACAGAGACTGAGAGACGCACCGTCAGATTGACTGAGAGACAGACATACAGATATAAAGACAGAACATCTACACAGACAGACAGACAGACAGACAGACAGACAGACAGACAGACAGACAGACAGACAGACAGACAGACAGACAGATGGACCGATCGGCAGATATACAGACATACATAATAGATAAAGAGACAGGCGGGCAGACATTTAGACAGACAGACATACTGGCCGACAGATATACAGACAGACAGATATACAGACATAACACAGACAGACAGACAGACAGATATCACAGATTCATAGATACAGAGACACGCACCTTCCGACTGACCGACAGACAGACATACAGGTAAAACTGATACCGAGACAGACGGAAAAGATACATAGACAGACGGAAAAGATATAGAGACAGACAGAACAGATACAGAGACAAACGGAGCAGATACAGAGGCAGACGGAACAGATACAGAGACAGACGGAGCAGATACAGAGACAGACAGATAAATAGACATAGGGACATATATAAATACAGCACAGATAAAAATACAGACACACTGACAGATTGACAGGTATACAGACAGACTGGCAGACGTATATAGACGCGTTGGAGTTCACAGCCAGCGAACACAAGCAAGCAAGCAAGCAAGCAAGCACTAATAAGACCGTTGTTCCTTTGTACTGTACTGGCACCTGGCCGTCTGTTACACCGTGTTTCACATTGGCACCTGGCAGCCTTGACAGATTATAGTTTGTAAAACCGTGTTTCACATTGGCACCTGGCCGTCTTGACAGATTATAGTTTGTAACACCGTGTTTCACATTGGCACCTAGCCGTCTTGACAGATTATAGTTAGTAACACCGCGTTTCACATTGGCACCTGGCAGCCTTGACAGACGATAAGTTACACCATGTTTCACATTGGCACCTGGCAGCCTTGACAGATTATAGTTTGTTACACCGTGTTTCACATTGGCAATTGGCCATCTTGACAGATTATAATTTGTTACACCGTGTTTCACATTGCCACCTGGCAGCCTTGACAGATTATAGTTTGTAACACCGTGTTTCACATTGGCACCTGGCCGTCTTGACAGATTATAGTTTGTAACACCGCGTTTCACACTGGCACCTGGCCGTCTTGACAGATTATAGTTTGTAACACCGCGTTTCACATTGGCAATTGGCCATCTTGACAGGTTATAGTTTGTTACACCGTGTTTCACATTGGCAATTGGCCATCTTGACAGATTATAACTTGTTACACCGTGTTTCACATTGGCACCTGGCAGCCTTGACAGATTATAGTTTGTAACACCGTGTTTCACATTGGCACCTGGCAGCCTTGACAGATTATAGTTTGTTACACCGTGTTTCACATTGGCAATTGGCCATCTTGACAGATTATAATTTGTTACACCGTGTTTCACATTGCCACCTGGCAGCCTTGACAGATTATAGTAGAGAGAGAGAGAGAGCTGAGCAGATGCATGTCATGTAACACGCATGTTATGTAACACGCGAATCCATATGTTTGTGTATTCTCATCTGTCATATTATAAGTTAAATACCATTTGATTTTATCATGTATAATCTAAACTTATGTTCATTACTATAGTTTGAGTGAGAGAGTGAGTTAGTGTGAATGAGAGACAATGAGTGAGCGTGAGAGTGAATGAGTGAGCGTGAGAGTGAATGAGTGAGCGGAAGAGTGAATGAGTGAGCGGGAGAGTGAATTAGTGAGAGTGAATGAGTGAGCGGGAGAGTGAATGATTGAGCGGGAGAGTGAATGAGTGTGCGGGAGAGTGAATGAGTGAGCGTGAGAGTGAATGAGTGAGTGTGAGAGTGAATGAGTGAGCGTGAGTGATTGAGTGAGCGTGAGAGTGAATGAGTGAGAGTGAATGAGTGAGCGTGAGAGTGATTGAGTGAGCGTGAGAGTGAATGAGTGAGAGTGAATGAGTGAGCGTGAGAAGGAATGAGTGAGCGTGAGAGTGAATGAGTGAGCGTGAGAGTGAATCAGTGAGCGGGAGAGTGAATGATTGAGCGTGAGAGTGAATGAGTGGGCGTGTGAGTAAATGAGTGAGAGTGAATGAGTGAGCGGCAGAGTGAATGAGTGAGCGGGACAGTGAATGAGTGAGCGTGAGAGTGAATGAGTGAGCATGAGAGTGAATGCGGGAGAGTGAATGAGTGAGCGGGAGAGTGAATGATTGAACGGGAGAGTGAATGAGTGAGCGGGAGAGACAGAATGAGTGAGCGTGAGAGTGAATGAGTGAGCGGGAGAGTGAATGAGTGAGCGGGAGAGTGAATGAGTGAACGGGAGAGTGAATGAGTGAGCGGGAGAGTGAATGAGTGAGAGTGTGTGTGTGTGAGTGAATGAGTGAGAGTGAGAGTGAATGAGAGAGAGAGAGAGAGTGTGTGTGGTGTGTGTGTGTGTGTGTGGGACGCGCTGGCATCACTACTTTTACGTCACATACTTTTTATGTACACATTTTTCTCCATGTTTAGCCTTGTTTATGTTTACAACATTCATTTCACAATGTTTATTTTTCTTCCTATGTAAATGTATAATGCTCTTGATGAACGAAAGACGAGTGATTGGAAGGGCCGAATGTAAGACGGGCCTGCGCGCCCAATTTGTGACCCTAATAAAGTTGATTTGATTTGATTTGATTTGATAGTTTGTAACACCGTGTTTCACATTGGCACCTGGCCGTCTTGACAGATTATAGTTTGTAACACCGCGTTTCACACTGGCACCTGGCCGTCTTGACAGATTATAGTTTGTAACACCGCGTTTCACATTGGCAATTGGCCATCTTGACAGGTTATAGTTTGTTACACCGTGTTTCACATTGGCAATTGGCCATCTTGACAGATTATAATTTGTTACACCGTGTTTCACATTGGCACCTGGCAGCCTTGACAGATTATAGTTTGTAACACCGTGTTTCACATTGGCACCTGGCCGCCTTTACAGATTATAGTTTGTAACACCGCGTTTCACACTGGCACCTGGCCGTCTTGACAGATTATAGTTTGTTACACCGTGTTTCACATTGGCACCTGGCCGTCTTGACAGATTATAGTTTGTGTCATTGTGTTTCACATTGGCACCTGACCGTCTTTACAGATTATAGTTTGTAACACCGTGTTTCACATTGGCACCTGGCCGTCTTGACAGATTATAGTTTGTGTCATTGTGTTTCACATTGGCACCTGGCCGTCTTTACAGATTATAGTTTGTAACACCGTGTTTCACATTGGCACCTGGCCGTCTTGACAGATTATAGTTTGTGTCATTGTGTTTCACATTGGCACCTGGCCGTCTTTACAGATTATAGTTTGTAACACCGTGTTTCACATTGGCAACTGGCCGTCTTGACAGATTATAGTTTGAAACACCGTGTTTCACAATGGCAACTGGCCGTCTTGACAGACGATAGTTAGTAACACAGTGTTTCACATTGGCAACTGGCCGTCTGGACAGGCGATAGTTTGTAACACCGTGTTTCACATTGGCAACTGGCCATCTTGACAGATATTTTGTTAGAATGTATTTCACGCTGGCACCTGGCCGTCTTGACAAACATTGCTACGACATGCGTCAATAGTTAAGTTAGTCGCATATCCTTTACAGGACGTTGCAGTCAACCCCAGCATTATTTGGATGTTCGTGATTTCTTCGCAAGTTTACGTTCAGTAGTTTGCCACTGCTTTCTGAACGGCTGACACCCATACCATTTTCAGAAGAAACCAACGCAAGGAGGTCTGCTGCTAAATCGCATGCAGTTGTGTTTCAAATGGGGGTTTGTGGGATTCCGAACTGCCTCAGTTACCCTTTGCCACAGAACCAGCGCTTCAATAGTAACCTCTCTATATCTCAAAGACTGAGCTGATGTGTAGAGACAATTTGTTGCCCGTGCAGCATGATCCCTCTCTCGGCCTGCCAAGTTTACTCCAGACGAAAAGGTAACAAATACATCTTGGATAAGACAAACTGTAGAAGCTTCCAGATCAGCAAAGCAAAGCTGTAACTGTCCGTTTGTCGGATCTTCCATCCTAGACGATTTACCAACTTAGGCTTAGTGCCTGGTCTGCTCCACCAAGACATTTAGTCTTTAGTAGCATTCCCTCGGATTAGGATATGGGTTGTACCCTCCCAGTTACGCTCATCCACCGAAGCCGTTGGCACAATGTGGGGTGTTGGGTTTGATAAGCAAGCCCAACATTCGGCGCTGTAACATAAAGCAGGTAGTACTGTCTACTGTCATTTGGTAACTTAGTAATATCTAAGACCTGACTAAATGTTCCATAGTGGGCGAATACACACGAGGTACTGAAATACCGCTGAAATTATAAGTATTTTGTTTAAAAGAAGCTTATATTATATTCCTCGTGACTGGCGGTGGTGGTGGGTGGTGGTAATGATAGTAATGGTGGTGGTGGTGGTGGTGG
>OY992897.1:32185153-32195073 GCA_963921405.1 Cepaea hortensis
AGATACAGAGGCAGACGGAACAGATACAGAGACAGACGGAGCAGATACAGAGACAGACAGATAAGTAGACATAGGGACAGATATAAATACAGCACAGATAAAAATACAGACACACTGACAGATTGACAGGTATACAGACAGACTGGCAGACGTATATAGACAGACAGATGTACAGACAGACATCGGTACAGACATACTGATATACAGCCAGACAGCACAGACACAGAGAGAGATAGACAAACACCCCCCCCCCCCCCCCGACCATCAGATATACAGACAGACAGAACAGATATAAAGACAGACAGAAAAATAGATATATACAGAGACAGACAGTACAGAGACAGAGATAGAGACAGACACACATCACTCTATGTGAGATCATGTCTACCTAACAATTGGGCCCCGCATCAGTCACATAAAACTTATACTGGGTTTGTCTCGCTACAGTCAAGACTGTCAACCACACAGACCGAGCATAAACGAGGGGTGGAGGTTAAACAAAGCCCGGAGTGGCACGTGAAGAAAATCCTGCTAGCACCCAAACCTGCATTCATTGACACTTAACTGCTCTGTCTGATGTCTTGGGTAAAATTAACTTCAGGAAACTGGGATTAAAGCCCAGTAGACAGACACTTTTCCGCACACGGAAATAGTTTATACATCAAACATGTCAATATGAACTGTTCCTAGTATTTCTTATATTGAGCGCCAGGGTAAGTTCTGTTGTTCACTTTTATATGTATTTTTTTTATCTTTAATGATAAGCATGACGTGGAGGAATGTTAGTATCAGAAATGGATTGGCTGTGGACAGACATGATCGCCAACGCCACATGGACTATAAGAAGATTGACAGTACATGAGACAGAAGGCTGTGGACTGAAATGATCACTAATGCCTCACAGCATGGACTATAAGAAGAAGAAGAAGATTTTAGTTTACATGTATTGGTCACTTAGATGTTGTTCAATATATCGTAAATTTAGTTATTAACAGTTTGCTAAGTTTAGTATTGCTTTTAGTAGTGTCCATACGCCCGTGAGACCTGGACACTTACTAAACAAGCTGAACAGCGTATAAATGCCGTTGAATATAAATGTTATAGACGGATTCTAAGAATACCTTTGATACAGAAAAGAACAAATGATCCATACGACAAGATTTGAATACTGAAGAAAGTTGGATACTAAAGACGATAAAACAAAGAAAACTGAAATATTTATACAATCCAGACTCGGCGCCATCAAACTTTCACTTGTTTGGTCCCGTGAAAGAACATTTGTATGATTAGAGGATTGCAGATAACAACGAGGAATGGAAAAAAGGTACAAATTTGGTTTAAGGCCACAACCACATTTTTTAATTTTTTTTTCCATTTTAGGGAAGGAATCAAAATACAACCCGAAATAGGAGAAGAACAATGTGGGTTCGTAGAATGCCAGGGGACAGTAAATGATGTCTGTTTGCTGAAAACATTAATTGAGCGAGCTGTAGAAGTAAACCGGTCTCTGTGGCGAAGGTGTTACGGACGCGATTCGTAATCCTGTATACCCGGGTTCGAAACACAGCGGTGCTGGTATTTTTTTTCGAAAAAGGTATAGGAGCCGGTCGTTCAGAAAGCAATGGCAAACTACTGAACTTGAATGACGAAGACACAAACAATAGATTGCACGATGTATTGCCTGGCATATTTCGCTACACCTCGTCAGGTACATACTGCAGAAATCACACAACTTACGTGAATTAACTAGATAAATTCCCCCCCCCCCCCAAAAAAAAAAATAAAAAAAAAATAAAAAAAAAAAAAATCTAATGGCTGTGGAAATGTTTTTCTGAAAAAAAGAATGCACAGAATACCATAGACATACAGAAAAATCAATGACCAAGTCCTACAAAGAACACATGACAACCGTAAGCTGATTAGAGAAATTAGACGTATTCAGTAACACTTTTTGGTCATGTTATGAGATGAAATAAATTGGAGAACTTGATGACAACTGGCAAGATTGAGGGGAAAAGAACAAGGGGAGGGTATAGAAGTAAATACCTGGATGGCTAGACCAAGAGGTACGGTCGAGACAAGATCACAGAGCTGATCTACGACTCTGGTGTTCGTGTGAGATGGCGAAACATGACCGGTCATGCTTATCAAAGTAAAGTGAGACATGTCACACGATGATGATGATGATGATGATGATGATGATGATGATGATGATGATGATGATGATGATGATGATAAACAAACTAGAGGACGGATGGTCTAAGTGTGATGACAGACATGTGGACTATGTTGAGAAATAAACAACACAAACAATTTCACACTATTGTAAAAAGGTTATTTGTAAAATTCCTGTTACTTAAGTGACTCCCCGTCGTGTTATGTCTCTTGCATTATTTTGTCTCTCTATCTAGCTATCTCTCTGTCTCACGATCTATCTCTATGTCTCTCTCTCTCTCTCTCTCTCTCTCTCTCTAGCCATCTCCCTCTCTCTCTCTTTCTCTTTATAGATACACACACATACATACACACACATATATATATATATATATATATATATATATATATATATATATATATATATATATATATATATATATATATATATACACGTGGACTATTCTGCTTGTATTCTATCCAATCTTCCATCTGACGTTATGATTATCCCTAGATATTGACATGTATTGCATTGGCACCTTGCCGTCTTGACAGACGATAGTTTGGTACATTGTGCTTCAAAAAGGCTTAATAACTACGATCCATGGCGGTGGCGAGTGTGGCTCGTAAGGCCAATTCTTGCTGCAAATGTTTGCCCACAGTAGGTGCATGTGAAAACATGGTCATTTCCACCATTGTGCACCACCTTACGTCTCTCACGCTCTGTGTGTGCTTTATCTGCAATCATTTTCTCCTTTGTCTTTATTCCATTTCTGATAGTTGCCCTCCATGCAACACGTTCAGCGGCGACGTGCTCCCAATGTGCATTATCAATGCCTGTATCAATCATGTCCCGCTTACACACATCTTTGTATTGTAGTAGAGGCCGACCCTGAGATCTCCTACCCGTCTGTAATTCACCAAAAAAGATGTCCTTTGGTATTCTACCATCATCCATCCTCCTAACGTGTCCTATCCATCTAAGTCTACGAAGACTGAGCATGGAATACACCGTCACACAACCTGATCTTTCCAATACTTCAGTATTTGTGATTTTGTCTTGCCACTTAATACCAAGTATTCTTCGCAGACACCGCATATGAAAGCTGTTTAATTTAAACGTTTCTCTTGGTGTGAGTAAGTTGTCCAGGTTTCACTGCCATAAAGAAGAGTACTAAAGACACAGGCTTGGTAGACGAGGACTTTTGTTTTGGCAGTAAGCTTCCTGTTCTCCCAGACTCTTTTTGCTAACATGTTCATTGTTGTTGCTGCCTTGCCAATCCTGATGTTGATTTCCTGATCGAGGGATAATTTGCTATTTACCTCTGATACTAGATATGTAAAATGGTCTACTATCTCCAGTTCGGCGTCGTCAATAAAGATTGATGGTACACCATGTGCATCTTGTGACATATTCTGTGTCTTCTTTTTGTTAATTGTTAAACCAAATTCAGAACAAGCATTGGAGAATGCAGATAGTAGCTGTTGTAATTCTTCCTCAGAGTGGGTCGTAATCACAGCATCATTCGCAAAAAGCAACTCTCTGATTAGTACCCTGCTAATTTTGGTCTTGGCCTTCAATCTCTGAGCATTATAGAGGCCACCATCTGAGCGTGAGTGAATGTATATACCGTCATCCTGATCACGAAAGGCATATTTCAGTAGAAGTGAAAAATATATCCCAAAGAGGGTGGGGGATAGTACACAACCTTGCTTAACTCCACTCTTGATTTCAAACTCTTCTGAAGTTGAGCCATCAAACTTGATTATACCCTTCATGCCTGTGTGGAACGATTCCACAATGGACAGAAGAGTTGGTGGGCAGCCAATCTTCTTTAGTGCTTTGAACAGACCCTCACGACTGACCAAATCGAATGCCTTTGTGAGGTCGATGAAGGCAATAAACAGTGGCTGATTTTGTTCCCGGCATTTTTCTTGCATCTGTCGCAATGAGAATATCATATCAATGGTAGACCGGTTCTGACGGAAGCCGCACTGTGATTCGGGGTAGACTTGATCTCCCAGGACTTGAAGTCTGCGCAGGACAATTCTGGCAAATACTTTCCCAACAATACACAGAAGTGAGATACCCCTATAGTTGTTACAGTCGCTCCGATCTCCCAGGTTCTTGTACAGCGTTATGATGTTTGAATCTTTGAAATCCTGTGGGACTTGTCCTTTTCGCCAGCAGAGCTCTATTAGCTGGTGGATCTGTAGAGCGAGTGTGTCTTGCCCACTCCTGATTACCTCTATTGGAATCCCATCCTTACCTGGAGCCTTGCCAGATGCAAGCTCATTTATAGCACACTTAACTTCTGTTATAGTGGGAAGTGTGTCCAGGTGGTCAAGAATTGGTAGGGCCTCTATGGCGTTGAGGGCATCATCCGCTAGCTTGGTCTCACTTGAGTAAAGCTCTAAATAGTGCTCGACCCATCTATCCATCTGCTGTTTCTTATCAGTGATGATTTCTCCAGTCAAGGTTTTCAGCGGTGCGCTTCTTTTAATCATTGGACCACAGGCTTTCTTTATCCCTTCATACATGCTTCTGATGTTTCCCTTATCACTTGCGATTTGAATGGACTCACATAACTTGATCCAATAGTCATTCGCACACTTCCTGGCAGCCTTTTGTACATCCTTCCTCGCTTGCTTCAGCTCACTCAGAGTGTTACGCGTTGGTCTTTCCTTGTTTCTTAAGAGAGCTATCTTCTTTTTATCAATCAAGGGCTGCAGTATCTGGCTGTTTGTCGCAAACCAGTCCAGCCTCTTATGATCCACAGTGCCGTAAACCCCTACCGCTATTTTATAAATAGTTTCCTTAAGTTTACTCCATTTATCATTTACTATACAATTTTCTGATGTATCATTGAAAGCGTCTTCAATTTGCTGTTGAAATTCAAAGAACTTTCCAGGATCGTGAGTGTTAATAATATTAATCCTGGGGCTAGACTTGTGTTTAGCTGTGTAGATTCTCTCTGGTCTCAGTCTAACCCTTGCAACAACCAAAGAATGATCTGTATCACAGTCAGCACTGTGGTAACTTCGAGTTAATGATGTATGGTTCAGATGTTGTCTCCGTGTGATAATGAAGTCCAGCTGATGCCAATGGCCGGATCTTGGATGTTTCCATGTGACCTTATGCATCTCTTTTGTTTTAAAAAAGGAGTTTGTAATACATAGGTCATTTCTAGTGCAATGCTCCAGCAGCCTTTGTCCATTATCATTCATGCGACCGATGTTGTATTTTCCAAGGCACACTGGCCATGAACTCGAGTCCTTGCCCACACGAGCATTGAAATCACCGAGCATATAAATGTAGTAGGATTTTGGAACTGCCTTGATCGCAGTGTCTAGCTGCTCATAGAACATATCCTTCACATCATCAGAGGAAGCGAGTGTCGGTGCATATGCAGTGAGAATGGTGGCAAATCCACAGGAGGTTGCCAAGCGCAGTGATAATAATCTTTCATTACCTCCAGCTGGGATATCAATCATTCCCAGTAGCGAATTCTTCACTGCAAAGCCCACACCATGTTGCCTTTTTTTTCCAAAAAAAAGGTGTAATTGTTTTCCCTGAGTGACCCTTCCTCAGCAAGGCGAGTCTCCTGCAGGCCAGCAATATCAATGTTAAGACGATCGAGTTCAGCATCAATCACAGCCGTTTTTCTCACATCGTCAATATTTGTCAAGTCAGTGGAAAATCCTGGACACATGGTTCTCACGTTCCAGGTTGCAAGCCGTAGCTTGAGGTTTCTATTCTTTTTATTAGTACCTGGTGCATTGGTTTTACAGCCTGCGATACAGATTTTGTCCTAGCCCCAAGCACCCATTGAAGCAGAGAGGCTGTGGCGGATCAGCACCCAATTGGCTGGGGGATGCCCAGCTTGAGGCGGGCGGTAGCTGATCAGTGACACCTGTAGGTGTCTCCCACCGTCAGAGGCAACGCGTGGCGCCCCATGTCTACGCCAACTGACAAGGACTTATAACCCGTAACAGTTGCCTCTCGTTTTGATTCCGAGACCGGTTAAGACCAGGGATGGAGTTATTGCCTCTCCATAGCACAAAGCCTGGGCTAAAATAAAGAAACCAAGTGTTGCCCATGCAGCATGATCCCTCTCTCGGCCTGCCTAGTTCACTCCAGAGGAAAGTTGACACCTATAATCTGGAACAAGACAAGCTGCAGAAGCTGCCGGATCAGCAAAGCAATGCTCTAACTGTCCGCCTGTCGGAGCTTCCATCCTAGACCAGCTGCCAACCAAGGCCTAGGGCCTGGTCTGCCCTGCCATGACTTATTTTGTCTTTGGGTTGCATTTCCTCGCACCAGGATAAGGCTAGTACCCTCCCAATTGCGCTCTTCCGCCCGAAACCGTTGGCACAATGTGTGGTGTCGGGTTTGGTAAGCGCCGTCCAACATTCGGCGCTGACAGAAAGCAGGTAGTACCGTCTACTGTCATACGGTAGCTCAGTCATATCTGACTAAGACCTGACTATATATTGACATGTATCAATTTAGTAAAACATTTTCCATTCTGACTAGCTAAGAAGTAAATGTCTAGGTGAAATAAATCTTCAACTTTGTGGACAAAATAAAATAAAATATAAATAGCATAGAATAGTATGATAAGATAAACATAGGAATAAGAAGTATATGCGTAACAGGAAAGAAAACCAGCAATCCAATAAAATTTAATGACATTCTATTAATGCTGAAATAATATGTATAAAAAAGTCATTGAATTATAGGCAGAAAACCTGTTTACATTATAAATAGAAAGTTCTTTCCATGGAACCAAAAGTACAGGGTGTTTGTAAAGTCTCACTACACCTTGTATGTAGAAAAAAAATTGAAAAATTCTAACTTCCGTTGACAAGACCATTCTGTTTGGAGTGCAAAGAATTACTCCAGCAGACGACTGCCATTCGCTTCATATTGCTTCACGATGGACTGTAGAGCACTTTTTTTGACGACATCATGTACTTCATTTTTCAAATTTGTTTTACATACCAAGTGTAGTGAGACTTTACAAACACCCCGTACAAATGATACATAGGAAGAACTATAAATAAACGGGGGGGGGGGGGGGAAGAGTTAGTACCAGATATGAATAATACGCGAAGGATGTGGTAGGAGCTGCATGAGATAGCAGAAGAATTGGGTTGCCAGAAATGGCTGAAGGAATAAAAAGGGAGTCTCAGTGGCGGCCTGCGTCCTTCGGTTCCGGGTGCAATTTTCTCAGAGACTCCAGGGGGTCGTCGCTGGAGCTACGGAATTCGTGCTTTGTCCCACGTTTTCGGCAGCCCGCCATGAGGAAAGAGACCGAGCCATATGGGGTAAAACACGGTTTATTGACGTCGGCCGTCTTGCATTTAAAATCATTTGTAAAGGATAAAAGACAGAAGAAGGTGCGAGAAAACTATTTAAATATTCGCGTGTTTTCCCTTTCAATGTAATTTTCCAAACTGGCTTGCTGCTATCTTTGCTGATAATCTGGTTTTTGTTTTCTTTATGTTTATGCCAAAGCCGTTCTTACTGCTTTGGTTTTGTGCCGGGTTTACTCATTCTTAGAGATCCTGTTCTGTTTAACAGAAATAACAACTGTCTCGTCTGCATATCTTATGTTGTTTAATGATTTCCCGTTGAGACCTTGGCGTTTCTCTGTGTTTAAACGCAGGAGCCACAAACAACAGTTTGCACGATTTATTGCCTGGTATATTTCATCACATCTCTTCATTCTTCAGGCATTCATGTGCAGTCAACAGGCTATCAAACTCCAAGCTCGACCATCTCTCAAAATCTGATAAATTGCCACCATTACAAAGAAAAGGCTTTTCATATATTGTATGCCATGAACAATAAATGATTGCTCACGTATTCCAAGGCTTTGGTAATTAGGCCGTTCCAGACGATTTTGTGCAGACAGAAAGACTTTTGTTTTAAATTTGCGATCACCGCGGGGTAAACAAATGCTCCACATTCGAAAAATGTCATTGATAATTTAAAAAAGAATATATCTGAGCTAAGATATAATAAATCTATCCACCAGAGAGACGAATGGAGACGGATTGAATCTGCAGCAAAGAACCTCAATGGCTCGGAACGCTGCAGAAGAAGAAGAAGAAGAATCCACCTCTTATAATATATAATTTTGCAATATTAGACTGACAACATGCCACGAAACATGTCTGGCAATAAATCCCGCAACCAATTGTCTGTGCCTTCTGAGATTAAATTCATTAAGGGAATACACTGTTGTAAATTACCCCCTGTGTGTCGAAAATATTATCGGTATAAATAGTGTATAAACTTGTGGATAATACAAACCTGTGTCTCACACTTCCATTAAATTTTATAATACTTTTTATACACTTTCCTAATTTTCCTGTTGTCTGTTGTTCCTTGAAAGCCACGACCCGCAGGAGCTAGCGCGTTGGCCAACGACTCGGCGAACCTATGTTTGAATCCCTTCAGTGTGGGGTTGTTTTCGTGGATCTGGGCTCCCAAGTCTACACTGTGTAAAATGGGAGATAAAAGTGGCCGGCGAGATATTTACCACATTGCTCAAAGAGTGCTGATTGGCCTACAAGTACTGGGATAGCTCCATATAGCCACTAAGCCTTATGGCAAGCAAGTGAGCTATTTCGTTCGTAGCAGCAACTTGTTGTGGATATACAAAATGGTGTTAAAAGGCAAGATTGCATCGAGGCTTACCCTAAAGAGCTGGAGCTCTTTTCGCAGCAAAGTCAACCACAAGCCAAAAACATCGCACAGAGCACGAACTCCGTAGCTCAGGCAACCATCCCTTGGATCTAGGAAAAGATTGCACTAGCGAAGCGAATTGCGGCGTCCAAAATCACACTGACGACTTTCTAAGTACAAAACAAAAGGTTTAACCACTACATCAGGAGCATGTATACAAGTGTACCAGCAGACTCATGTCTGTACCCTGAAAGATGTCCTACTGCTTGCTTGCTTGCTTTGCTAGAGGCGAATGGCCCCGTTCAACCCTCGACTATATCGAATTGGTTGTAATTGGGGCCTTTATAATGTATCTAAGACTTTTTCTTTCGAAAATATAGATGCGTATCTCTGCTTCCTGCAATTGTGTTCGTTTCATCCTTGTGCTTGTACATGTCTGGGCAGAGTCGCGCACCTGTCAAGACCTGGAGTAATTGTGTACCCACCCCGTCATATGGTGCTGTTTCCTTCAGGGAGCTTTACCAGTTGTCGTCTCTCCTGGTGTTCCACTTATTTCCCCGCCTTGGTCTATCCTCGAATCTTCTCGGTCTTGTTTGAATTCGTGTGTCATGGGCGGCTTGGTGGTTCTCTTTCTTGGTGGAGAGCGATGCGGAGTCTTAGCTCATGCGGCTTCAGTTGGGTAGTCGTTTTCATCCAATTCTACTTCTTCATCTGTTGCTTCTTCTTCTGTCTGGGGCTGTGCATCTTCTGGGTTCAGGTGTTTCGGTCTTGAGAAGTTCAATATCTGTTAGAGTGTTTCTTCTGTCTTTTCTTTTGGTTTTTGAATTTTTGATAGAATTTCTTCTGTCTCAACCTTCATAGCAGCCATTCGAGCGATATCCTGCTCAATCTTCTGCTGGACTTGCATCGTTTCGTCCAGGATGCGCTGAACGGCTGTTTTATCTGTGTCTCTTGCGTCTTGTCTTTTTCTTCCTCCCACGCTTTTGAACTTTGATCTCAGGTCCTTCATTTGGCCTTCCAGTTGCGCTTTATCGCTTTTTGTGAGTCGATTGGCAGCCCACGTACTGCC
>OY992897.1:32195273-32390193 GCA_963921405.1 Cepaea hortensis
ATTCCGAGCCATTGAGGTTCTTTGCTGCAAATACAAGCCGTCTCCATTCGTCTCTCTGGTTGACCTTGTCTTGGCAGTCGCTGATTCCAAGTGCTTGTAGGTCTGTATGTATATTATCTCTCCACCTTCCTTAGATAATAAATTGTAAATCTAGTGGCGGACTGTTGTAGCGGCTTTACGCATGCTTTCATATCCGTGAGCGCGGTTTTTTTGTTTTCAGGAATGCTGTCTGTTCCACTTTATGCATGGGGCAGAACTTTTTTGTGTGAAATTCACTGACGCAAAAATGGAGCATTATTAGGTGACCCGTTGCCATTTTGATGGATTACGACTAATGACTAATATATAACATAGCATATATCTTTAATAAGCGTGGATTCTACTTATAAATCCTCCGGAAGACTAAGGTCTCATGCTTACGCCCAGAGCAGTAATTTTCAGACTTTTGAGTCATTAAAAGAGCTTGCATCTTTCGAAATCAAGTAGATGTAGCGACTCCCCCCCCCCCCCTGACGCAGTAACAAAATACCCCTCCCATAGTGGCTGTGTTGCGGAGCTTTCCTGTCTCTTTCCAAGCTCAGAAACGAGCGGGGTGTGCACTACTAGGTATAGAAGTTTACATCTGCGGAGAGGCATACACGGGAAGTAAACAGATATTGATTTGCCACAGCAGGTAAGGACTGGCTGGGATAAGGCCGGGACTGGTAATGTACCTTCCACGGGTATTAAGTATTATATTGTCAAGAAACGTGAACATGATACTCTAGGGTGAAATTAAGAGTTGAAGGCGTGGATATGGTTTTAGTAAAAGTGTGCCTGGCTATTGAGAGAGAGAGAGAGAGAGAGAGAGAGAGAGAGAGAGAGAGAGAGAGAGAGAGAGAGAGAGAGGGAAAGAGGGAGGGAAGGTGAGTGAGAGAGACTCGAAGAGAAGAGGAGAGAGAGAAAGATAGAAAGTGAGAGAAAGACAGAGAGATGGAGAGAGATGGAGGGGAGGGGGAGATAAAGAGATAGAGAGGGAAAGGGAGGACAAGAGAGAAAGAGAGAGGGGGTGATAAAGCTGGATAGAGGGAGGGCCGAGAGTGTGAGAGAGAGGGAGTGTCAGAGAGAGACAGAGATTGAGAGAGAGGGAGAGAGAGAAACAAGAGAAACGAGAGAGAGAGAGAGGTAGAGAGAGAGAGAGAGAGAGAGAGGGAGAGAGAGAGAAAGAGAGGGGGAAGAAAGAGTGAGCGAGAGGAAGGGAAAGAATGTGTGAGAGAGCATGAGAGGAAGAGAGAGAGAGAGAGAGAGAGAGAGAGAGAGAGAGAGAGACAGAGACAGAGACAGAGACAGAGACAGAGACAGACAGAGACAGAGAAAGAGAGAGGGAGAGAGAATTCTTAGTGACAGTGATACAAATAGAACAGGTATGGCAATTACCTCCTGAGATTCAGAAAATACACGCCCTTGAAATGTATCCATTTCCTCCCCCTGGAAAAATTGAAAGTTAGGAGGTCATAAACAGCATATGTTAATCACTTCAAACCTGTTTGTGTATCCATGTGTGACAGCGGTCTAGGATGTACAGCCCACTAGAGTATTACGCGGTTGTACACCATGTACAGCGCACTAGAGTATTACGCGGTTGTACACCATGTACAGCGCACTAGTGTATGACGCGGTTGTACACCATGTACAGCTCACTAATGTATTACGCGGTTGTACACAATGTACTGCCAGCGTCTGAGGCTTGAGGGTATATAACGCTACTCACAATCCGCATACGGTTTCGAATTCAGCTGCAAGCTATTTGGAGACACACTGTCGTGTGTTGATTTTTAACAATCGTATGAGCGTCAGTCGTTTAGAATTTTAAAAAATGTCTTCTTCTTCGAATAACCCATGCCGTGTGTAGTTGGTGATCATTTCTGTCACCAGTCTTCTGTTTCTTGTGCTGTGAATAATTTCTGATCCCGATGTTCCCGCATGCCACGATATCAAACTGTCGAGCATCTTCTTTCTTTGTCTTCCCCTGCCTCTCTTCCACTCCAACTTTCCTGTTGCGACGACATACTCCAGGCTTTCCCTTTCCTATGACGTGCCCAAAGACTGTGAACTGCATTAGTGTGATGACATTAACCAATTCTCTGTGTAGGTTAACTTTCTTTCAAGATATCTTCATTCCTCTTGTTAACCCTTAAAGGTGTTCCTATCATTCTTTTATAAAATCACATCTCCACAGCTTTCACATAATTCATCTCTTGCTTGCTAATTGTCCATGATTCATTGGCAAACTGCTAAACGTAAAATTATCTAGTTAATCGTAAGTTAGTTAGTTAGTTAATTAGTTAGTTAGTCGCTTTTCAAACTTCACGGCAATTGGTCGTCCCCATTATTCTCCTTTTCTGTGCCAGTGAATATCACACAAAGTACTCCTCACTGCCCCATGTAAAAAGTGGAATAGTTAGGAGTCTTGACAAAACAACAGACGACACAGGTATACTATACATAAAGTCGCTGCCAGAATTCCAACACAAATGTTCTACAGTTCATCATCGATGGAAGCGGCAGTTACTAAAAACCAGCAGCCACATATTACTGCATACGGCAAACCCAGTTATTTCAGCGACAGGCTGGCCGCCATGTTTCGAAACATGCAATTCACGATACAAACAACCGCGGACAGATGTAAAAGCACTCCACGCGAAATCCAGAGCTCAAGGTGTGACACCGTGCATTACCAGTCCACCAAGAGGAAACTGCGCAAGCAAACCATAGCCATAAGCATAAACACCCCATAGGCCTCAACAGCTCAACCGCCTATCCTCCATGTTGGACAGGAAGTTAACAGGAAGATACTCGTAAACAGCCACAAAATGCCCATATTCCATAGTTGTAGGTTCAGGTGGGTGAAAGACCTGGCTAATGAAGACACATTTTAAGGGGTGTCTAGCTGGTCATGCGTCGAAATACACTTGTTCCTGCAACGAGGCGGCGTCGTCATTTTGGGGGTGACAGGTTCGAATCCGGATTGGTAAATATGGGTTTCAATTTTTATGTTGTCTAGTGTGCCGTCTAGTCACTGCTCTTCAACTTCTATGACCGCCAAATAATACATGCTACACAACCTGTGGTGATATTGACAGATGCAAAATTAGTAATAGAAGCGCTCCTGTCTGGGAAATTGCCAGTACTATGGACACTACTTTCTGAACTTAGCAGTCAGCATAAGGTCACCATACAGTGGATACCATCCCACTGTGGAGTACCCGGAAACCACAGAGTTGATCGACTGGCTAAGGAAGGAGCAAAAGAAGAACAACCTGATGTGCCCATTACAATCCACCAAAAGAAAAGAATGATCAAATCAGTCAGAAGGCCACCAAACCCTACTCAAGACGACTACCACGTTATGGACAGACCAGAACGGGTCATTATTCTGCGCCTGAGAACAGGACACAATAGATTACGCAACCACATGTATACAAAATTCAAGATCGGTGACTCAGCCATGTGCACATGTGGTTTGGCGTCGCAGACAGCAGAGCACATATTCAAAGCTGCCCAAACTACAACATATCCATGCGAACCTTCTGGCCTAGAGAGACAATAGTGGAAGATAAACTCTATGGATCGTTGAGTGAACTAAAAAAGACTGTTAGATTCATACAAGAGACAGCATTGCAGTTATAGAAATATTTCAAGCGAGCAAAAGAAGAAGTAGCCCCAAAAGGTTCCACAATTAATATTTCTATGTAATAATAAATAAATTTTGTTGCGTATCCCTTACGGGACGTTGCAGTCAACACCAGCATTTTCAGCTGCTGTTGATGTACTAGGCAAGTGTTACGTTCAGTAGTTTGCCATGCGTGCACAAAATTCTGGGGTGGATTGCGACTTTTTTGTAAAGAATGTGCAACAAACTTAACGCAGTCTTCTATTGTTTAAGTGTGTGCTGGGTGGAGTGTTTCTGTGTGCTTGTAAACATGTGTCACAACTAGTAGTGTCCGTAACGTCTTCGCCACGGAGTTCGGCACATCTTGAATAATTGACAGAATACCACAACAAGCAATGATGAACAGACCAAATGGAAGCAGAGGAAGAGGCTGACCATGAAAACGGCGGACAGAGGGAATAACAGTGTCCATGGGAATCTCGATATACGACATAAGACAGTTCATAAATAAACACACATGTATTGTTTGGCCTTCAGAGAAGTAGATGAAAGAAGTAGAGGATAGAGGACGCATTAGACAAAATAAAATCAGATGTCAGTGAGGATTGTAGTCATGATCGTCGACGTCTGCACCAGACGTCTTTAAGAAAGAGAGAAATAAAGAAAGGAGGAAAGAAAGAAAGAAAAGAAAGAAAGAAAGAAAGAAGGAAAGACACAAAGAAAGAAACATAGAAAGCAAAGACAGACAGACAGACAGACAGACAGACAGACAGACAGACAGACAGACAGACAAACAGACAAACAGACAGACAGACAGACGGACAGACGGACAGACGGACAGACGGACGGACGGACGAACGGACAGACAGACAGACAGACAGACAGACAGACAGACAGACAGACAGACAGACAGACAGACAGACAGACAGACGGACAGACAGACGGACAGACGGACGGACGGACGGACGGTCGGACGGACGAACGGACAGACAGACAGACAGACAGACAGACAGACAGACAGACAGACAGACAGACAGACAGACAGACAGACATAATATCTCACAAAGAATCTTTGTGACACATCTCTGTTCTGGTCCATTTTCTACATCCTATCCTACTTTGGAACACTGCCAGCAGTTAGGCTACCGCCGGCACAACTCTGTGGTCACTGAGACTTGAACACTTTACCGCCACAATTAGGTGGACGGGCTGTACAAAAACAATCTTTCCAAGTATCCAACACGAATGTCGGTATTCGAGGGCGACAACCTTCAGACAATTTTGTTTCGTTTGTCAATGTTATATATTTTAATACCGCCGTAAACCACACACAACACCAATACTGGTTTGAGAAACTAACAATAGGGAGAACGAACTCTAAAAGTGTAACAGTATATGAGGACTGGAAGTGACATAAACATAAAACTATGCAAAGAATATCATGACACATTCAACACGTTCCTGAAGGATTAGGGCGGTGTCTGTTTACTTTCGCCGTCTGGCTCGTAGTCGCATTACCATTAAGGCGTGCCTGCTGGTTTAGTACACCCTTAATGCGGAGATGACACTTCAAGATGGTGATGATGGTGGTGGTGATGTTGATGACGATAATAATTTTAATCTTGGGGAGATGAGGATGGTAATTGTGGTAATGATTGTGATGGTGATAACGATGTTGATGATGATAAGGTTGTGTACTAGCTTCCACCCTCTTTGGAATATACTTTTCATTTCTACTGAAATATGCCTTTCGTGATCAAAATGGTGGTATATGCATTCACTCACGCTCAGATGGTGGCCTCTACAATGTTCAGAGATTGAAAGCCAAGATCAAAATTAGGAGGGTACTGATCAGAGAGTTGCTTTTTGCAGATGATGCTGCAGTTACGACCCACTCTGAGAAAGAATTGCAATGTCTACTATCTGCATTCTCCAATGCTTGTTCATAATTTGGTTTAACAATTAGCAAAAAGAAGACACAGATGATGTCACAAGGTGCAAATGGGGTACAATCAATCTTTATTGACGACGCCGAACTGGAGATGGTAGACCATTTTACATATCTAGGATCAGTGGTAAATAGCAAATTACCCCTAGATCAAGAAATCAACATCCGGATTGGTAAGGCAGCAACAACAATGAACAGGTTAAGAAAAAGAGTCTGGGACAACAGGAAGCTTACTGCCAAAACAAAAGTCCTTGTCTACCAAGCCTGTGTCCTTAGTACTCTTCTTTATGGCAGTGAAACCTGGACAACTTACTCACGCCAAGAGAAACGTTTAAACAGCTTTCATATGCGGTGTCTGGAAAGAATTCTTGGTATTAAGTGGCAAGACAAAATCTCAAATACTGAAGTATTGGAAAGATCAGGTTGTGTGACAGTTTATTCCATGCTCAGTCTTCGTAGACTTAGATGGATAGGACACGTTAGGAGGATGGATGATGGTAGAATACCAAAGGACATCTTTTTTGGTGAATTATAGACGGGTAGGAGATCTCAGGGTCGGCCTCTACTACGATACAAAGATGTGTGTAAGCGGGACATGATTGATACAGGCATTGCTAATGCACATTGGGAGCAAGTCGCCGCTGAACGTGTTCCATGGAGCGCAACTATCAGAAATGGAATAAAGACAAAGGAGAAAATTATTGCAGATAAGTCACACACCGAGTGTGTGAGATATAAGATGGTGCATGATGGTGGTAATGACCACGTGTTGACATGCACCAACTGTGATCGAACATTTACAGCGTGAAATGGCCTTAACAGTTACATTCGCTACCGCCATGGGTAAAAGTTATTATACCTTTTTGAAGCACAAACTATCGTCTGTCAAGACGGCAAGGTGCCAATGAAGTGATGATAATGCTGCTGCTGATGATGATGATAATGATGATGATAATTATGATAATAATGATGATAATTGTGATGATAATGGTGATGATGATGACAATAAGCTGATAAGGATGATAATTATGATAATATTGATGATGATGACAATAATAATGTTGAGTATTATAATGCTGCTGTTGATGATGATGATGATGATGTTGATGATGATGATGATGATGATGATGATGATGTGATTATGATAGTAATGATAACAAGTTGATGAGGATGGCTATTGTTATAAAAACGCTGATAGTTATATTGTTGTTGATGTTAATGGTGACGTCGTTAGTAATGTAACGAGAATGGTGATTATGATAATGATGATGATCGTGATAATATTAATGATGATAATGATAATTGTCGATGATGATGAAGAAGATGATGATAATGATGATGACAATGATAAAAAAGATAATTTTGGGGTGATAAGGATGATGCATCTTGTAATGATCTGATAGTGCTGATGATGATGACGATGATGCCGACGACGACTACGATGATGATGATGATGATGATGATGATGATGATGATGATGATGATGATGATGATGATGATGACGATAATTGTGGTAATGTTGATGATGACGATGATGCTGATGATGATGAAGATGATAACGTTAATTATTACTGTGATGATGATGATGATGATGATGATGATGATGATGATGATGATGATGATGATGATGATGATGATGATGATGATGATGGTGGTGGTGGTGGTGGTGGTGATGCCCGAGCAAGGCGTATCATTTGACGCAAGGTGTACCCCCTCTGCCTACTCGTCTTGCGATCATTATTGTCTCTGATGAAACCATCAGGTGGGCTCACATTAAGAACTTCACCGCTTTTGAGTTTCTCTTTAATTCATACACCACGGATTAGAATTCAGCATGTCGAATGGACAAGAGCGCAAGTTCTTAAACATACGGTGTTCTGCTGCCGAGGTAACTTGTTCAACTCCTACACTCCTAAAATATTGACGTCTTGTCCTTGAACTGGGGACGTAAATTACAAATACCTGTGACGTCTGAGTGAGTTCACCTGATGGCGAGGGACACTGGTAATAGGGAAAGCTAATCCACACGAAAAAAATTAGTCCAGTGTACTAGAAGTAGTAGAACGTGTATGGACTACACTTGAGTTCAAAGCGAGCGAGCGGAAAAAACAAAACATTTTGGAGTTTTCCTTTTCTTCGTTCGTCCAATATTATGTAAAACATATTTTGGATGTAATTATATTGTGCAGTTTATATGAGGAGTGCGGGGTTAAAACAACACAAAATATGGCTTGGAAGCTCGACTGATGAATAAACACAACATATGACTTAGCAACTAGACTGATTAATAAAAAAAACATATAACATATGTCTTAGAAGCTCGACTGATGAAGGGAAAAAAACGTATTATATGACTTGGAAGCTAGACTGATTATTAAAAACAAAACACACACAACATATGACTTAGAATCTAGACTGATAAATAAAAACACACATCACAAGACTTAGAAGCTAGACTGATGAATGAAAAAACACATAACATATGACTTAGAAGCTCGGCTGATTAATAAAAAAAACACAACATATGACTTTAAGCTAGATTGATTAATAAAAAACACATAACATATGACTTAGAAGCTAAACTAATTAATATTTTAAAAAACACAACATATGACTTTAAGCAAGATTGATTAATAAAAAACATATAACGCATGACTAAGATTCTCGACGTATGAATAAAAAACACACAACATATGACTTAGAAGCTAGAGTGATTAATAAAAACACACACAACATAGGTCTTAGAAGCTCGACTGATGAATAAAACACTCACACACGGTGAACGATTCAACCGAAATTTAGTATGTGGAGCGACACCGTGAGCTGTGAATTTTGTGTGGAGTTCTTTCAAATCTCTCCATGGTTGTTTGTATCGTGAGCTTCATGTTTAGAAAAATGGCGGCCGACCGGTAGCAGAAGTAACTGGGTTGTCTCATGCAGTAATGTGTGGCTGCTGGTTTTCTAGTGACTGCCGCTTCCATCAACGATGAACTGTAACTGCTGTGGCGGACTTTTGTGTTGGCATTCTGGCAGCGGCGTTATGCATAGTAAACCTTATCGGGCTGTTGGTTTATCGAGACTCATGTCTGTTCTCTTATTCACATGCGGCAGTGAGGAGCATTTTGTGTGATATTCACTGGCACAGAAACGGGGCATAATGGAGCGACCTTTTGCTGTGAAGATGCAACCGCGACTAACTAACTCACTTTATTAAGAGGACAACAAGAACAACACGGTTACAAATATACACACGGACAACACAAATGTGTACTTCCCTAGTAAATTACAAGTACCTCAGAAATCAGGGTGGGTTCGCCTGATGGCGGAGGGACATTGGCAATAGGGAAAGCTAATACTCACGAAAATATTTAGTGCACTTCCTAGTAGTAGCAACGACTAGTTACAGTACCACGTCTGTGAACTACGGTCGAGATCAAAGCCAGCAAACGAATTTAAAAAAAACCAAATAAACCGACTTCAATAGATATCTTATTCCAGACAGGCAGATCCTTTTACACTTGACAGACAGAAAGTTTAGTTTAGTTTAGTTTAGTCGATTGATCAACATCGCGGCACACGGGTGTAACCCATAAGTGCTCCGTTCTACTCCTAACTCAAACCTGAGTCTGGAGAAACTCAGCTCAGTGCACGAACTCCGTAGCACCGGCGAGGATCCTGATATACTTTGGGTAGATTTTTAACTCGAAATTTGGCCCGGGCAGAGCCGTTAGGCTACTCTTTTTTTTCGATTTCCAACTGCCAAGGGATTTTTTAAAGAACGCAACAATACACACGGGCGTTCGAGCTCACTACCCAGAGACCAGGGGACATTTTATTACTAGAAGTCCACGTGAAAAAATCCCGGCCCACACCGGGGCTTGAACCCGGGACCTCCAGCACTCGAGGCGGACACCATACCTCGAGACCACGCAGCTCCCCTTACAGACAGAGATATTAATCGGGAAACGCATTGAATCCACTAAGACAGTTCGTTCTTCTCAACTTTACATGCCTTAAAAACTAACCGTCGGGATTACAGAGTTCTTACTGTATATATCTGTTCTTTATTTCGTCAAATGAATTTATGATTTTTTTTTTAAAAAGGACACTTTCAAACGCTATACGACGCATCGGGTTTAAAGAATTGGAATGGAGGTGGAGGGGAGAGGGTTTGTCTGAAGCGATAGATTTGACGTCATTGCACCGGGTTTAATCCCATGTGGCACGGTCTGTTTCCGCAGGTCCGCCGGCTGAAAGCGTTGTGCAAGGCACAAACACCATTGCTCCAACTACTGCCCCAAGGAGTCTTCGAGACAGCCACACTTGTACAGCGAATGACGGCGCCTAAAATACTACCTTCTTATATTTCATGCTAGACTCATATTTTTATTCCCCAGTCCGCGGTCAGTAGTACGTCCGCCGCCTTCACTCCACAAGATAGTTTCTGTTACCCATTTTACGCTCCCGGGTCAATGTTAACAACCCACCCTCATGAGAATTCTGACCCAAGAACACTGTAGGCGGCAGGCTAGAGTCTAGTAACTGCGCCATCGTGGTTAATACATGTGTATTGTTCTTCTGTAAGGTTCATAGACAGATAGACAGACAGGTATGCAGAAAGGCATGTAGGTGTTTTGTAGGTAGTGAGGTAAGTATGTAAGTAGACAGACAGACAGACAGACAGACAGACAGACAGACAGACAGACAGACAGACGGATGGACGGGCCGGCGGGCGGACGGACGGACGGACGGACGGACGGATGGATGGATAGATAGATAGATAGATAGATACATAGATAGATAGATAGATAGATAGATAGATAGATAGATAGATAGATAGATAGGTAGATAGATAGATAGATAGATAGATAGATAGATAGATAGATAGATAGATAGATAGATAGATAGATAGATAGATAGATAGATAGATAGATAGATAGATAGACAGATAGATAGTTAGATAGATAGACCAACCGACAGACCGACCGACCGACCGACTTAACAGCGGACCGACCGACCGACCGACAGACCGACCGACCGACCGACCGACCGACCGACAGACAGACAGACCGACCGACCGACCGACCGACCGACCGACCGACCGACAGACAGACAGACAGACAGACAGACAGACAGACAGAACGAACGAACGAACGAACGAACAAACTTTATTTTCAAAGGGTTAAGAATTGGGCACGCAGGCCCGTCTAACATTCTGCCCTTCTATCACTCTCTTTCATACATTATTTCATTCATACATCATTCTAGGCTAACAGAGAACAGCAACAATATAAAAGATATGCATTATAAAGGCATGGGCAAAATGCGAACATCAAAACTACACGACTCAGTAATGTTAGATAATGATCTGACACTTGTTATTAGCCATGTGGAATATACTGGCCTGCCAAAAGGGGACTGGCTGTTATACTAGGGTTTTGTTATTATTATTATTATCTCTATTATTAAGGGGGAAGGTAATCCGTACTGAGATAGTGTTCGAATAATTTGCGATTATATGAATAGGGTTTGGTGATGTCTTTGATTTCTTGTGGAAGATTGTTCCACAGCTGAGCTGCAGAGTACGTTAAGCTTGTTTTGTATAAGTCAATCCTAGGCTTCGGAATGTGTAATATATTTAAACGTTTACTGTGTCTAGCATTATATTTAAACAATGGCCAAAGGTAATTTGGGGCATTCCGATGCAGGATTTTGTGAATTAGTTTAGCTTTATTGAAAAGCAGGCGTTTGCGGAGTGGTAGTAACTGACTACAGATAGACAGCAACAGACAGACAGACAGATAGATAGATAGATAGATAGATAGATAGATAGATAGATAGATAGATAGATAGATAGATAGATAGATAGATAGCTAGATAAGCGAACCCACACCGACTTTAGGGTTACTTGTAATTTATGTCCACAAATCAAGGGTGAGAAGTCAATATTTTAGTACAACTAAGGTGTAGTGTTTGAGCCTGCAACCTCGACATCAGCACACCGGATGTTTACCAACGAACGTTCTGTTCCATTCGGCCATTCCTACCTCCAATGAATATTGTACTCGGGCTGAAATACTCTACTTAAAACACTTACTTTAAAAATTTAATCTGATAGATTTTTTAAATTTTAATTTCAGACTTTGTATACAGCAACAAAACGATAACATTTCACCAAGTCATGGGTGTGTGCCAAGAGAAATGGCCTTTGTTGACGTCATGGATAATATTGTCGTCTTTCATCACACGTAAGTACAATGTTTCCCCTTCTTCTTACGCCCTTTGTCACCCACTGGGTGATAGCCTTCAATACTTACTTCAGGCTGTCCTTCTTTTGCTGTCTCGTGCAGCCCCGCCCATGTCTTGTACAGAATATTCTTTGACATCTCCAGTTCTCATCTCTGGGCGTTAAAGGTCTTCTAATAGTCTCAAATATGTGTGTGTATGTGTGTGTGTGTGTCTATATATATATATATATATATATATATATATATATATATATATGTGTGTGTGTGTGTGTGTGTCTGTGTGTCTGTGTGTCTGTGTGTGTGTTGTGTGAGTGTGTGTGACTGACTGACTGACTGACTGACTGACTGACTGACTGACTAACTGACTGACTGACTGGCACCTTGCCGTCTTGACAGACTATAGTTTGTAAAATATGGAGTTTTACCTCTCCACAACACAAAGACTGGGCTGAATGTAGAAACCATATGTTGCCCATGCAGCATGATCCTCCCTCGGCATGTCTAGTTTACTGCAGAGGAAAGGTTACACCAATACGCCTGGAACAAGACAAGCTGCAGAAGCTGCCGGATCAGCAAAGCAATGCTGTAACTGTCCACCTGTCGGAGCTTCGATCCTAGACCAGCTGCCAACCAAGGCTTAGGGCCTGCTCTGCTCTATCACGACATTTAGTCTTTAGGCTGCATTTCCTCGCACTAGTGCAAGGCTTGTACCCTCCCAATTGCACTCCTCAGCACCAAGCCGCTGGCACAATGTGGGGTGTCGGGTTTGGTGAGGGCCGCCCAACATTTGGCGCTAACAGAAAGCAGGTAGTACCGTCTACTGTCATACGGTGGCTCAATCACATCTGACTAAGACCTGGCTTCCGTGTGTCTGCATATTGTCCCGCAACAGTAAACTGCCGTATTTAAGACTTACCATTTGCCGCTCACCAAAATTAACGTAATCCTTCGACGAGATGCTGTTGTCATTTGGAAATGTTCAGTTCAAATCCCAGTCTCGCTACACTACAGCTTTCAATTATTAACTTGTATAGTGTGTTTGCTTATCTCTACTTCATTCTTCTGTTGCTTTGGGTGCCAATCAGTGCTTGATAACGCATGCCCCATGCTATCATAGGTATTACACTTCTCTCGTCTGATTCATTTACGTATATCTAATTTGCTGTTTCATTTAATCTTTCTATAGTAGATGGTACCAGCTGTCCAACAATAAGCCACGCTAGCTAAATCTTCCCGCGTCCCATCATGAATAGGATTGCAAGTGGGTTAGAATATGAATTCCATGACATGTAGACACGCTTCAGATAAGGCAGGGGAACCATGGATCATATCTTCAACATAAGAAAAATCTATGATAAATGCAAAATAAACTGTAATAATAGCCGTAATACTAATTTAGAGCCGTGGGTGAGTGTTTTAGCTTGAACAATTGTCCAAGCCACACTTCTGACACCACTTTATCCTAGCCTGTCAGCAACCGCTGTCACAGGCATTCTAGGATACTTCTCTCGCACCACACAAAAGACTTGCTAGTCGTACGAGAGGAATTGGTTACACATTTTATTGCCACTGGCTCTTTGCATCACATCAATGTACAACAAACAGTCGCTAACAAATCACACAAGAATAAATGCACAGAACTTCCTATCACTAGTCGTTTCCTAACCCTATCGCTAATCTATCTACTCGGCTAACGAAACAAGCATCGCTAAGCGATGTTATCACTATGAAGTCTGTGTCCCGTCTGATTCTACTCCGCGTGCTGTTTACACAGTACGCGGAAGGACTTGGGGCGCACTACGGCTTTTGCGTGCGGCCTCATTCAGCACGCTCGAGTAGTGGCCTCTCTTGAGTTACACTCTAGTTTCACGTTGCCGTGATCATGCCGTGACCAGAGTGCTAACTCTCTGGTTGACACCTCCGTGTCTCATGAGAGAACTAATTACTAGTTCCCCTTCTTATCACCTACCCTGCCCTCATGTAGGGGCACTGAGTTACCTCTAATCTACTTGAGGTAGACCACTCATTCAGGGTGGTCTTCCTCCTCTATACTTGAGTCTTTGACACACACCCTCCCCTCCTGTGTTGCGTTACAAACTTTGACTCATGGTTGTGACGCAAGAGGTTTCTAAAAATTAGTGTATCTAATTTTTGTCAAAGACTCCTGATAACTTGGTTCTGGGTATCCCAATAGACCTCTACTGACTATTGTCACAGTGTAGTATCACTTTACTTGGCTACTGCTGATCGCCACAAACTTGTCAGGTTGGCGTGAGCCCTCTTCTCAATCGCAATATTATATAATTAGAGGTTTGTCTGAACCGGACCGTTGTCTTATAAGACCTGCCCTCAAATAGTAAATTAACTTACTACCCATACAAAGTTGACTTTCTTAGGGTCAACCCATGAATTACTTCATGTCCCCCATATAATATTAAACAACCCTTGCACAAGCTGTGTGCGACAGGCTTTACCTATCTCGCTTCCGCGTGTAAAGTTATCTTTCACTGTTAAGTTAGTGTTTCGTTGTCTATTGTGTCCCCTGACCCGAAGTTATATCCCTTTGTTCTAAAAATGTATGTGCTTTACATGTGTGTTTTCCTGGTTGTTTGCGTGTTTGAATCTAACTAATAATATAATTTAACTCCTAACATGTGTGTCTGTCTATAAATATGTATGCACGTTAGTTTTCAAGTGCCATAATTCGGTTAAATGTGGCCACAAACAAGTGTATAACACTAATTCGTGACTACGTTTCCGTCTTATGAGACTTAAAATACTTTATCTAAGTTTTAATCTAAACTACACACAAAACATTTGAGACAGCACATTTCAACATTGAAAACAAACGCCTGACGCAGACAAATAATAAAAAGTCGCGCTGAGCGGCAGAAAAAATCCGCTGGCTGCCTTCACTCTCAATTGTATATTTACCATTTTCTCTCACTTTCACACTTCTGTCACACATCTTTCATTCTCACAATTATTTACAAACCTTGAAGTGACACTGTACAAGTTTAGCTCAGTTTGAAGAGAGTTGAGCTTCATGACTGTACGTAACTTACTGCACAAGTCATGTATTTACAAAATATTTACATGGATGAAATAGGGTTGATAGATTGTACCCTGATATTATTAAACACTATCTTCTATTGAAATACTAATATTAATTCTCTAACTATCTATATTCTATTTTGTTGTACAAAATTTATCTAATTTAAGGGAAGTAATCTAACTATCTACAAAAATAAAATGATGTGAGATGAGTTATGTATCTTTAT
Organism: Cepaea hortensis; assembly: GCA_963921405.1. NCBI lineage: Eukaryota > Metazoa > Mollusca > Gastropoda > Stylommatophora > Helicidae > Cepaea > Cepaea hortensis. Next base: position 32,210,403 of record OY992897.1, read on the forward strand.
GACATGGGTAATGTGAAATGTAACAAAAATTCTAAATAATGTTTTTAATGTTTAAAGGAAACAAATATAATGGATCTTTATAATCTAAATGGTCTAAATGATGTATGTTCATAAGTATAATTCTTTTATCCTATAAAATGTAATCTAATTTTAGTTCTAGATGATGAAGTTGTTAAAGTGTTCATAAAGATGGAATGAAATAAAATGAAATTAAATGAATAAATGGTGTTGTTTCTATCTTAAGCTTTTTGTACCCTAATGTTTAATTCGCTGTTATTATGTTTAACGTACTATCCTAATCTATTTTTATGCTAAGTAGGTGGGTAAATTAATGATTTATCTAAACTACAAAAAAAAAATCAATTCTATTCCTAAATCTAATCTAACTCTTTATTAAAGTAACTAATCTAACTATAATTTACCACTATTTTAAAACCGTTATATTACATATCACAATAAGTATATATACATGATGTCTATTTACCGCAGGTTAGTGGTTGCCATAACGTATAGAAATTGCTTTCGTTGGCATAGTTTATATATACACACTTATCCTGGGTATGCTATCTACACTACACAGTCATACTTGTGTCCTATGGGTATTCTTACACTCTTTGAGTCAGCTGGTGTCGTAGACAAGTATCTTCGTGTCTGTTATTTCACAATGTTCTGACACTGTTCTGATATGAGTAACACAGGTGATTCACCGGAGCACAAATGGAGCATAGTAAGTAACGAGCTGTCTATGTACACACGGTGATTTCCTGTTCTTGGCGCACAGTTGTCATTTTGCTGTCTACGGACACATGGTAGTTCACTGTTCTTAGCACACAGTTCTGATCCTGATGTCTATATAATCAATAGTATAATCTACACAAGATATCTTTTAAAGTGTACTAACTTCACAATTCTTAAACTACCTACTCGTGTGGAATATCAGGTATTTCTACCTCAGATGGTCGACTAAGGGTATCAGCAAGGATGTTGTCCCTACCCTTAATATGCTCTATACTAAAAGTATAATTCTGTAATATTAACGACCACCTGTAGATGCGGTCATTCCGATGTACCCCACTTTGTATGACCGTGATCGGGGAGTTGTCAGTCTGGACTACAAAGTGATTACCCGCCAGGAATCGATGCAACTTCCTCACCGAATAGATGACGCTTAGGGCTTCCAACTCTGATATGGAATATCTGGACTCAGCCGGTGTGATCTTGCGGCTCACGTAGCAAATCGGATGGAAGATGCCATCATAAAATTATCCTAGTACTGCAGCGATGGAAATCCTGCTGGCATCTGTCCTAAGAAAATAAACGAGCCTAGGATTAGGCAAGCGGAGGATTGGTACATTACTGAATAAAATTTTTAATTTTGACAATACAGAAATTAATAATGCATCTTTGACATCCAATTTTACTGATGCTTTTAAAACATTTGAAAATACACTTGTAATTTCAGCTAAGTTCGGTATGAACTTGCTATAATAATTTACTAAACCCAAAAGGCTCCTGACCTGCTTCTTTGTTCAGGTTCATAATTTTGGTAATAATTCTATTGTCAGTTTTCAGTTGTCCTTGTGAAATGACATGACCCAAAAAATCAATTTCTTGTAGGCCCAATTCGACTTAGCTCGATTTGACAGTGAGACCGAAGAGTCGCAACCTATCGAAGACATGTTTTAGTTTCAGTAAGTGTGTTGTCCAGTCCTCTGTATGGACACAAATATAATCTATATAGGTCACTGTATTCGTCACTCCATGTAACAAATCTCTAGTTAAGCGTATGAAAGTGGCAGGAGCATTACGAAGTCCGAAAGGAAGAAATCGCCACTCGTAAAGACCTAGAGGTGTTGAGATGCAGTAAGATGGATAGATTGAGTCTGCATAGGGAACTGCCAATATCCCTTAGTAAGGTCTAATTTAGAGAAGATTTTGGAGGTGGACATATCCAGAATAAAATCTTCGCAGGAAGGAATTGGTTCTGCGTCGATCTTAGTGACATTGTTGAGTTTTCTATAGTCCACACAAAGACGAATTGTGGAGTCTTTTTTCTTGACCAGGACGATTGGAAAGGAGTACTCAGATGTAGATTTTTGAATGATTCCACTAGCTTCTAAATTCAGAATTTCCTTATTTAGATTTTCTCTATAGCTAAGTGGGATAGAGTACGGCCTGCATTTGATAGGCTTCGAGTCCGAAAGAAGGATGGAGTGCTCGATCCTGTCCGTCCTACCTGGAATGTCGGAAAATATGTCCTTATATTCAGTCACTAATTCTATTATCTGTCGTCGTTGTTCTTCTGTCAGTCCCATTTCTAATCGTATACAATCTAATGTAGCAGTCTTGTCCACAATTGGAACGGGTAGTTCCATCGCGTCGTCGTCTACCTGATTCAGTACGGTTGTGGTGCTAAGTGCGTTTTCTGTAATCTCATTAAGTGTATGCATCTCGTCGGATTTGCCAGTCTCGCTAACTAGTGTAGTTGCGTTGTGTACGTCTGTCGTCTCATCCATAGGTGTGGGTGCATTGTGTTCGTCTGTCTCTATTTCTGTCTCTTGTCGTGAAAAGTAGGGTTTCAACATGTTGATATGAAATATCTTTAAGTGTCCGTTTATCGATATTTCATAATCGACATCCGAAATTTTTCGTACCACTTTGAATGGCCCTTGACATGAGGTCAATAATAGATTCTGTTTGTCTGGAAGTAAAAGCAGTATGTCTTGATCTGGTTCAAGATTACTAGTTCTAGTTCCTTTGTTGGGACTGTGATGTTTGAGGATATCTGCAATGTTCACTGGAGTTAGTCCATTTTCCTCCTCCCAGGCGGATATTTCTTCATCTGTGCAGTGCTTTAGCTGGGGTAGACACCCAAGAATGAAATCAGTACAAGGGTTGTCTAGTATTGCACAAGTAAAGGTACCAGAAAGGAACGGGGTGTTTATACGGGCTCTTGCCAGAGGATAGGTTTCTATATTACCAGAAAAAGTACGGCATTTTACAGATTCACCAGTATAATCCTTTGGATTAACAAGTTCCTTTTTAACACCAATAATAGAGCTCCCACTGTCAAGCAAACATCGGCATGGCTTCTCATTGACCATTGCAGAGTGAAACAATAGATTGCCTCTGGAGGCTACAGCTGCATTTGCATTCTCCAAGGAGGATGTTACAATATGCCCACATGTAAGTTTGCCGTCTGCATGAAATTGGTGACATCGCTCACAATTGTCAAAGCTTAATACATCGTTTACACAACAAACATCTTCAGATTGGTTGAAAGGTAATACATTCTCGATATCACACTCAGTCTCACTACCACTGTCAGAAGATGTATCAATCAAAATAGCATTGTTGGCCTTCATTCTTTGGCGGCCTAGGCACTTATTGGAATAGTGCCCGTAGCTAGAACAGAAGAAGCATTTGACTGCACGCCTGTATGCAGTTCTTTTGTTTTGTTGCTTCTTAATGACCATCTCAAGATGTGTCGGATAGTTTGGTGATTTATCACACATAGAATAAGTATCATGAAACAGTTGGCAATAGACACATTTCGACACTTTCTTATCTTTCTTGTCGACTCTATGAAATGGTTTTTTATTGCTCTGATAGCTTTTAGGTTGGTCTTTGACAAAAGAAACTATTTCAGAGTCGCTATTTGATGTCTTAAAAATATCTCTATTTGAGGAAAAATATGCAGAGCCTTTCTTTTCAAATTGTTCTATGGTCTCAATGTCTGACTGCTGCAGGAATTTAGCGAAAGGAGATGGTATTGTGGATATAACTTTATCCATGGCTATTAAGTTGTTAAGTTTTTCAAAATCCTTTCCTATTTTTGATGCACTAAGCCATCTATTTAGTTTTTGTAATGATATAAAATTATTTTGTCGTTCGTGTAATGTCTGTCAACAACTAGTACGTAAGGGTAAGCATCCTACAGCTGAAGTACAACCTTCAACACTGGCCTCTAGGCCATTTGAGAGTGTGGCGGTAGATTTTGTTGGACCCCTGAACCAGGTGTCCAGCAAAGGAAATCGCTTCATCTTAACAATGGTAGACCATTTTGAAAAACTTAAAAACTTAATAGCCATGGATAAAGTCATATCCACAATACCATCTCCTTTCGCTAAATTCCTGCAGCAGTCAGACATTGAGACCATAGAACAATTTGAAAAGAAAGGCTCTGCATATTTTTCCTCAAATAGAGATATTTTCAAGACATCAAATAGCGACTCTGAAATAGTTTCTTTTGTGAAGGACCAAACTAAAAGCTATCAGAGCAACAAAGAAGCAGGTCAGGAGCCTTTTGGGTTTAATAAATTATTATAGCAAGTTCATACCGAACTTAGCTGAAATTACAAGTGTATTTTCAAATGTTTTAAAAGCATCAGTAAAATTAGATGTCAAAGATGCATTATTAATTTCTGCATTGTCAAAATTGAAAATTCTATTTAGTAATGTACCAATCCTCCGCTTGCCTAATCCTAGGCTCGTTTATTATCTTAGGACAGATGCCAGCAGGATTTCCATCGCTGCAGTACTAGGCCAATTTTATGATGGCATCTTCCATCCGATTTGCTACGTGAGCCGCAAGATCACACCGGCTGAGTCCATATATTCCATATCAGAGTTGGAAGCCCTAAGCGTCATCTATTCGGTGAGGAAGTTGCATCGATTTCTGGCGGGTAATCACTTTGTAGTCCAGACTGACAACTCCCCGATCACGGTCATACAAAGTGGGGTACATCGGAATGACCGCATCTACAGGTGGTCGTTAATATTACAGAATTATACTTTTAGTATAGCGCATATTAAGGGTAGGGACAACATCCTTGCTGATACCCTTAGTCGACCATCTGAGGTAGAAATACCTGATATTCCACACGAATAGGTAGTTTAAGAAATGTGAAGTTAGTACACTTTAAAAGATATCCTGTGTAGATTATACTATTGATTATATAGACATCAGGATCAGAACTGTGTGCTAAGAACAGTGAACTACCATGTGTCCGTAGACAGCATAATGACAACTGTGCACCAAGAACAAGGAAATCACCGTGTGTACATAGACAGCTCGTTACTTACTATGCTCCATTTGTGCCCCGGTGAATCACCTGTGTTACTCATATCAGAACAGTGTCAGAACATTGTGAAATAACAGACACGAAGATACTTGTCTACGACACCAGCGGACTCAACGAGTGTAAGAATACCCATAAGACACAAGTATGACTGTGTAGTGTAGATAGCATACCCAGGATAAGTGTGTATATATAAACTATGCCAACGAAAGCAATTTCTATACGTTATGGCAACCACTAACCTGAGGTAAATAGACACCATGTATATATACTTATTGTGATATGTAATATAACGGTTTTAAAATAGTGGTAAATTATAGTTAGATTAGTTACTTTAATATAGAGGTAGATTAGATTTAGGCAATATAATAGATTTTTTTTTCTAGTTTAGATAAATCATTAAGTTACCCACTTACTTAGCATAAAAATAGATTACGATAGTACTTTAAACTTGATAACAGCAAATTAAAGATTAGTATAAATAGCTTAAGATAGGACCAGGCACAACAACAGCTGATTTAATTCTTGGGTGTCTACCCCAGCTAAAGCACTGCACAGATGAAGAAATATCCGCATGGGAGGAGGAAAATGGACTAACTCCAGTGAACAGTGCAGATATCCTCAAACATCACAGCCCCAACAAAGGTGCTAGAACCAGTAAGCTTGAACCAGATCAAGACATACTTCTGTTACTTCCAGACAAACGGAATTTATTATTGACCTCATGGCAAGGGCCATTCAAAAATTAATACTTGGACACCCAAGAATTAAATCAGTACAATGGTTGTCTAGTATTGCACAAGTAAAGGTACCAGAAAGGAACGGGGTGTTTATACGGGCTCTTGCCAGAGGATAGGTTTCTATGTTACCAGAAAAAGTACGGCATTTTACAGAGTCACCAGTATAATCCTTTGGATTAATAAGTTCCTTTTTAACACCAATAATAGAGCTCCCACTGTCAAGCAAACATCGGCATGGCTTCTCATTGACCATTGCAGAGTGAAACAATAGATTGCCTCTGGAGGCTACAGCTGCATTTGCATTCTCCAAGGAGGATGTTACAATATGTCCACATGTAAGTTTGCCATCTGCATGAAATTGGTGACATCGCTCACAATTGTCAAAGCTTAATACATCGCTTACACAACAGACATCTTCAGATTGGTTAAAAGGTAATACATTCTCGATATCACACTCAGTCTCACTACCACTGTCAGAAGATGTATCAATCAAAATAGCATTGTTGGCCTTCATTCTTTGGCGGCCTAGGCACTTATTTGAATAGTGCCCGTAGCTAGAACAGAAGAAGCATTTGACTGCACGCCTGTATGCAATTCTTTTGTTTTGTTGCTTCTTAATGACCATCTCAAGATGTGTCGGATAGTTTGGTGATTTATCACACATAGAATAAGTATCATGAAACAGTTGACAATAGACACATTTCGACACTTTCTTATCTTTCTTGTCGACTCTATGAAATGGTTTTTTATTGCTCTGATAGCTTTTAGGTTGGTCCTTCACAAAAGAAACTATTTCAGATTCGCTATTTGATGTCTTAAAAATATCTCTATTTGAGGAAAAATATGCAGAGCCTTTCTTTTCAAATTGTTCTATGGTCTCAATGTCTGACTGCTGCAGGATTTTAGCGAAAGGAGATGGTATAGTGGATATGACTTTATCCATGGCTATTAAATTTTTAAGTTTGTCAAAATCCTTTCCTATTTTTGATGCACTAAGCCATCTATTTAGTACGCTTTGTACATTTGAGACATAATCGATAAAAGTGTCACTTGGCTTAGATTTTAAATTGGAAAACTGTACTTGATACCCAGGGGCATCAAGTAAGAAATGTTGCATTATCCTATCGTGGATGTACTGATAGTTAGATCTAAGGTCAGTTGGTATAGATTCTATTACTTTAAGGGGCTCCCCACTTAAGTTCTTCATGTAGATCATGGCCCACATATCGATTGGTACTTGGTGGTATTTAAATTGGTATTCGACATTTTCTGTCCAGGCTGATATGGAATCTTCTTTACAGAATGGCTTGATAATGTTTTTGTACTTATTAAATTTATTTTCTTCTTGTTGACTTTTTAGTTTTGTAGCAGAGATCTCTAAGTGTGAATCTACATCCATACCTTTCATCTTTAACTGTGTCTCTGATTCAACTTGTATTTGTTTTTCTTTTACTCTTGCCATTTCATCTATTTCTTTTTGCTTTACTTCTTTCTCCTGATCTAATTGTTTTTGCTTTAATTCTCTTTCCTGATCTAGTTGTCTTTTCTTAATCTCTTTATCTTGTTCTATTTGCTTTTGCTTAATCTCTTTATCTTGTTCTATTTGCTTTGGTTTGTTATCTCCGCTAGTTCTACAATCTCCTTCTGATGTTGTCTTTCTTGTTCTCCAATCTCCTTCTGATGTTGTCTTTCTCGTGCACGTTCATCTCTCTCAGCATTTTTTGCTTCCTTAAATTTCTTTTCAGCATATTGCTCTAAGTCCTTTCCTGTGTAGTCTAATTCCTTGCCTGCTTTTATGAAATCAGCTAAAGTTGCCATGTTGTTGGGAGATTAGCTAGATTTGATAGGCACTTATTTATATCTACTTATTTGTATTAGATATGTTATGATTTTAAATCCCTGAGTACACAAAATTGTACTCTTAGTTTATAACCTGAAAAACCAGATCATAAAAAATATGCTAATACATCACACGCTGAAAAAGAGATGCATTATTAGTCATATTGCATGCAAAATCATTTGGGTATACTCATCTTAAAATTCCAGATCAAACATGTACACTCGTTTGGCACCTCAAGTTCATTCGTCTGGTGATACCACACACAGCTTGAATGATGCTTATGACCAGCTGTTGTTCTTCCTGGTTTTCAAGAGCATCAACAATTAACCACTCGTAAACGATATATAAGTCTAGACAATTTATTACAATTACATGCCCCAGGAAAATATAATGTGGTTTAATTAATATTAAATGTCACTGTCCTGTCTTCGTTCTAACGTCTTTTGCCTTCACTAATTCTAACTGTTTAATCTGTGGAAGTGTTGTGCAGACTGCGTCTCATTTGCATAGCAAAAGTAGTGCCATCGCGACGGCAAGAAATAGAAAAAATATATAAATAAATAAATACATGCTTTGAAATAAATATAAAGGTAATAATAATGTTTAAATAAATAAATATATTCAATAAATAACTAATATAAACAAATAATATTTGATATAAGTCAACGATTCAGGCGAGAAGCCACTTTGCGATTTGTAAACAATCAGTCGCCGACTGCAAATGGCGTAGCGTAGCTGTTTGTCAGTCGCGATACGTCAGAGGCGCAGCGCTATTATTAGATTGGAAAAATCGATTTTTTTCTCGGCTCAGTTTTGTGTATCGCTCCGCCATGAATCAAATTTGACAAATACTAGTAAATAAATAAGTAATTACATAAATAAATGATACAAAAGTATAACAATAATACTTACAAATTAGAAGAAAACATGTTCATAAGCACAAAATAATTCAATAAGCATAAATAAACATAACTTGGTCACGATGGGCACAGCTCGCACTTTGTTCCGTCTGCACACGCCATTGTCACTAACGTAAATTAAACCCTGTGATTATCTAGCCGTAATACTAATTTAGAGCCGTGGGTGAGTGTTTTAGCTTGAACGATTGTCCAAGCCACACTTCTGACACCACTTTATCCTAGCCTGTCAGCAACCGCTGCCACAGGCATTCTAGGATACTTCTCTCGCACCACACAAAAGACTTGCTAGTCGTACGAGAGGAATTGGTTACACATTTTATTGCCACTGGCTCTTTGCATCACATCAATGTACAACAACCAGTTGCTAACAAATCACACAAGAATAAATGCACAGAACTTCCTATCACTAGTCGTTTCCTAACCCTATCGCTAATCTAACTACTCGGCTAACGAAACAAGCATCGCTAAGCGATGTTATCACTATGAAGTCTGTGTCCCGTCTGATTCTACTCCGCGTGCTGTTTACACAGTACGCGGAAGGACTTGGGGCGCACTACGGCTTTTGCGTGCGGCTTCGTTCAGCACGCTCGAGTAGTGGCCTCTCTTGAGCTACACTCTAGTTTCACGTTGCCGTGATCATGCCGTGACCAGAGTGCTAACTCTCTGGTTGACACCTCCGTGTCTCATGAGAGAACTAATTACTAGTTCCCCATCCTATCACCTACCCTGCCCTCATGTAGGGGCACTGGGTTACCTCTAATCTACTTGAGGTAGACCACTCATTCAGGGTGGTCTTCCTCCTCTATACTTGAGTCTTTGACACAAAACGTTTTACCCATAGGACACAAGTATGACTGTGTAGTGTAGATAGCATACCCAGGATAAGTGTGTGTATAAACTATGCCAACGAAAGCAATTTCTATACGTTATGGCAACCACTAACCTGAGGTAAAGACACACTATGTATATATACTTATTGTGATATGTAATATAACGGTTTTAATATAGTGGTAAATTATAGTTAGATTAGGTACTTTAATATAGAGTTAGATTAGATTAGATTCTGTGCATTTATTCTTGTGTGATTACTTTTACCAACTTTGTTGGTATTGATTCTATGACTTTAAGGGGCTCCCCACTTAAGTTCTTCATGTAGATCATGGCCCACATATCGATTGGTACTTGGTGGTATTTAAATTGGTATTCGACATTTTCTGTCCAGGCTGATATGGAATCTTCTTTACAAAAAGGCTTGATAATGTTTTTGTACTTATTAAATTTATTTTCTTCTTGCTGACTTTTTAGTTTTGTAGCAGAGATCTCTAAGTGTGAATCTACATCCATACCTTTCATCTTTAACTGTGTCTCTGATTCTACCTGTATTTGTTTTTCTTTCACTCTTGCCATTTCATCTATCTCTTTTTGTTTTAATTCTAATTCCTTCTGTTTAATTTTCTTATCTTGATCTAATTGTTTTTGCTTTAATTCTAGTTCTTTTTGTTTAATCTCCTTATCATGCTCTAATTGTTTGTGCTTAATCTCCTTATCTTGTTCTAATTGTCGTTGTTTAGTTTCTTCAGCTAATTGTGTCTCTTTGTGTTTTATCTCTAACTCCTTTTGTTTTGTTATCTCAGCTAATTCTATCTGGTGTTGTCTTTCTCGTGCACGTTCATCTCGCTCAGCATCTTTTGCTTCCTTAAATTTTTTATCAGCATATTGCTCTAAGTCCTTTCCTGTGTATTGTAATTCCTTGCCTGCTTTTATGAAATCAGCTAATGTTGCCATGTTGTTGAGAGCTTAGCTAGATTTAGCTTATTTATATTAGGTATGTTAGGTTTATTAAATCCCTGAGTACACAAAATTGTACTCTTAGTTTATAACCTGAAAAACAGATCAACAAAAATATGCTAATACATCACACGCTGACAAAGAGATGCATTATTAATCATATTGCATGCAAAATCATTTGGGTATACTCATCTTAAATTTCCAGATCAATCATGTACACTCGTTTGGCACCTCAAGTTCATTCGTCTGGTAATACCCCACACAGCTTGAGTAATGCTTATGATCAGCTGTTGTTCTCCCTGGTTATCAAGATCATCAACAATTAACCACTTGTAAACGATATATGTAAATCTAGACAATTATTACAATTACATGCCCCAGGAAAATATAATGTGGTTTAATTAATATTAAATGTCACTGTCCTGTCTTCGTTCTAACGTCTTTTGCCTTCACTAACCGTAACTGTTTAATTTATGGAAGTGTTGTGCAGACTGCGTCTCATTTGCATAGCAAAAGTAGTGCCATCGCGACGGCAAGAAACAGAAAAAATATATAAATAAATAAATAAATGCGTTGAAATAAATATAAAGGTAATAATAATGTTTAAATAAATAAATATATTCAATAAATAACTAATATAAAGAAATAATATTTGATATAAGTCAATGATTCAGGCGAGCAGCCGCTTTGCGATTGTAAACAATCAGTCGCTGACTGCAAATGGCGTAACACAGCTGTTTGTCAGTCGCGATACGTCAGAGGCGCAGCGCTATTATTAGATTGGAAAAATCGATTTTTTTCTCGGCTCAGTTTTGTGTATCGCTCCGCCATGAATCATATTTGACAAATACTAGTAAATAAATACGTAATTAAAGAAATAAATGATACAAAAGTATAACAATAATACTTACACATTAGAAGGAAACATGTTCATAAGCACAAAATAATTCAATACGCATAAATAAACATAACTTGGTCACGATGGGCACAGCTCGCACTTTGCACTGTCTGCACACGCCATTGTCACTAACGTAAATTAAACCCTGTGATTATCTAGCCGTAATACTAATTTAGAGCCGTGGGTGGGTGTTTTAGCTTGAACGATTGTCCAAGCCACACTTCTGACACCACTTTATCCTAGCCTGTCAGCAACCGATGTCACAGGCATTCTAGGATACTTCTCTCGCACCACACAAAAGACTTGCTAGTCGTACGAGAGGTTACACATTTTATTTCCACTGGCTCTTTGCATCACATCAATGTACAACAAACAGTCGCTAACAAATCACACAAGAATAAATGCACAGAACTTCCTATCACTAGTCGTTTCCTAACCCTATCGCTAATCTAACTACTCGGCTAACGAAACAAGCATCGCTAAGCGATGTTATCACTCTGAAGTCTGTGTCCCGTCTGATTCTACTCCGCGTGCTGTTTACACAGTACGCGGAAGGACTCGGGGCGCACTACGGCTGTTGCGTGCGGCCTCATTCAGCACGCTAGTTTCACGTTGCCGTAATCATGCCGTGACCAGAGTGCTAACTCTCTGGTTGACACCTCCGTGTCTCATGAGAGAACTAATTACTAGTTCCCCTTCCTATCACCTACCCTGCCCTCATGTAGGGGCACTGGGTTACCTCTAATCTACTTGAGGTAGACCACTCATTCAGGGTGGTCTTCCTCCTCTATACTTGAGTCTTTGACACTACTACACCACAAACGACTAATGAAACTAGTACATCACAAACTACTAATGAAACTACTACACCACAAACGACTAATGAAACTACTACATCACAAACTACTAATGAAACTACTACACCACAAACTACTACTGAAACTACTACACAATAAACGACTTCTAATGAAACTACTACATTACAAACTACTAATGAAACTACTACATCACAAACTACTAATGAAACTACTACACCACAAACTACTAATGAAACTATTACACCGCAAACGACTAATGTAACTACTACATCACAAACTACTACTGAAACTACTACACAATAAACGACTTCTAATGAAACTACTACATCACAAACTACTAATGAAACTACTACGCCACAAACTAGTAATGAAACTACTACATCACAAACTACTAATGAAACTACTACACCACAAACTAGTAATGAAACTACTACATCACAAACTACTACTGAAACTACTACACAATAAACGACTTCTAATGAAACTACTACATCACAAACTACTAATGAAACTACTACATCACAAACTACTAATGAAACTACTACACCACAAACGACTAATGAAACTACTACATCACAAACTACTAATGAAACTACTACACCACAAACGACTAATGAAACTACTACATCACAAACTACTAATGAAACTACTACACCACAAACGACTAATGAAACTACTACATCACAAACTACTAATGAAACTACTACACCACAAACTACTAATGAAACTACTACATCACAAACTACTAATGAAACTACTACACCACAAACGACTAATGAAACTACTACACCACAAACTACTAATGAAACTACTACATCACAAACTACTAATGAAACTACTAAACCACAAACGACTAATGAAACTACTACATCACAAACTACTAATGAAACTACTACACCACAAACTACTAATGAAACTACTACACCACAAACTACTAATGAAACTACTACATCACAAACTACTAATGAAACTACTACACCACAAACTACTAATGAAACTACTACACCACAAACTACTAATGAAGCTACTACACCACAAACTACTAATGAAACTACTACATCACAAAGACTAATGAAACTAATACATCACAAACTACTAATGAAACTACTACATCACAAACGACTACTAATGAAACTACTTCACAATAAACGACTTCTAATGAAACTACTACATCACAAACTACTAATGAAACTACTACACCACAAACTACTAATGAAACTACTACACCACAAACTACTAATGAAACTACTACATCACAAACTACTAATGAAACTACTACACCACAAACTACTAATGAAACTACTACACCACAAACTACTAATGAAGCTACTACACCACAAACTACTAATGAAACTACTACATCACAAACGACTAATGAAACTCCTACATCACAAACTACTAATGAAACTACTACATCACAAACTACTAATGAAACTACTTCACAATAAACGACTTCTAATGAAACTACTACATCACAAACTACTAATGAAACTACTACACCACAAACTACTAATGAAACTACTACATCACAAACTACTAATGAAACTACTACATCACAAACTACTAATGAAACTACTTCACAATAAACGACTTCTAATGAAACTACTATATCACAAACTACTAATGAAACTACTACATCACAAACTACTAATGAAACTACTTCACAATAAACGACTTCTAATGAAACTACTACACCACAAACTACTAATGAAACTACTACACCACAAACTACTCATGAAACTACTACACCACAAACTACTAATGAAACTACTACACAACAAACTACTAATGAAACTGCTACATCACAAACTACTAATGAATCTACTACACCACAAACTACTAATGAAACTACTACACCACAAACTAACAATGAAACTACTACATCACAAACTACTAATGAAACTACTACACCACAATCTACTACTGAAACTACTACACAATAAACGACTTCTAATGAAACTACTACACCACAAACTACTAATGAAACTACTACACCACAAACTACTAATGAAACTACTACATCACAAACTACTACTGAAACTACTACACAATAAACGACTTCTAATGAAACTACTACACCACAAACTACTAATGAAACAACTACATCACAAACTACTAATGAAACTACTACATCACAAACTACTAATGAAACTAATACACCACAAACTACTAATGAAACTACTACATCACAAACTACTAATGAAACTACTACACAATAAACGACTTCTAAAGAAACTACTACATCACAAACTACTAATGAAACTACTACATCACAAACTACTAATGAAACTACTACACAACAAACTGCTAATGAAACTATTACACTGCAAACGACTAATGTAACTACTACATCACAAACTACTACTGAAACTACTACACAATAAACGACTTCTAATGAAACTACTACATCACAAACTACTAATGAAACTACTAAACCACAAACTAGTAATGAAACTACTACATCACAAACTAATAATGAAACTACTACACCACAAACTACTAATGAAACTACTACATCACAAACTACTACTGAAACTACTACACAATAAACGACTTCTAATGAAACTACTACATCACAAACTACTAATGAAACTACTGCATCACAAACTACTACTGAAACTACTACACAATAAACGACTTCTAATGAAACTACTACATCACAAACTACTAATGAAACGACTACGCCACAAACTAGTAATGAAACTACTACATCACAAACTACTAATGAAACTACTACACCACAAACTACTAATGAAACTACTACATCACAAACTACTACTGAAACTACTACACAATAAACGACTTCTAATGAAACTACTACATCACAAACTACTAATGAAACTACTACATCACAAACTACTAATGAAACTACTACACCACAAACGACTAATGAAACTACTACATCACAAACTACTAATGAAACTACTACACCACAAACGACTAATGAAACTACTACATCACAAACTACTAATGAAACTACTACACCACAAACGACTAATGAAACTACTACATCACAAACTACTAATGAATCTACTACACCACAAACTACTAATGAAACTACTACATCACAAACTACTAATGAAACTACTACACCACAAACGACTAATGAAACTACTACACCACAAACTACTAATGAAACTACTACATCACAAACTACAAATGAAACTACTAAACCACAAACGACTAATGAAACTACTACATCACAAACTACTAATGAAACTACTACACCACAAACTACTAATGAAACTACTACACCACAAACTACTAATGAAACTACTACATCACAAACTACTAATGAAACTACTACACCACAAACTACTAATGAAACTACTACACCACAAACTACTAATGAAGCTACTACACCACAAACTACTAATGAAACTACTACATCACAAACGACTAATGAAACTCCTACATCACAAACTACTAATGAAACTACTACATCACAAACGACTACTAATGAAACTACTTCACAATAAACGACTTCTAATGAAACTACTACATCACAAACTACTAATGAAACTACTACGCCACAAACTAGTAATGAAACTACTACATCACAAACTACTAATGAAACTACTACACCACAAACTACTAATGAAACTACTACATCACAAACTACTAATGAAACTACTACACCACAAACGACTAATGAAACTACTACATCACAAACTACTAATGAAACTACTACACCACAAACGACTAATGAAACTACTACATCACAAACTACTAATGAAACTACTACACCACAAACGACTAATGAAACTACTACATCACAAACTACTAATGAATCTACTACACCACAAACTACTAATGAAACTACTACATCACAAACTACTAATGAAACTACTACACCACAAACGACTAATGAAACTACTACACCACAAACTACTAATGAAACTACTACATCACAAACTACAAATGAAACTACTAAACCACAAACGACTAATGAAACTACTACATCACAAACTACTAATGAAACAACTACACCACAAACTACTAATGAAACTACTACACCACAAACTACTAATGAAACTACTACATCACAAACTACTAATGAAACTACTACACCACAAACTACTAATGAAACTACTACACCACAAACTACTAATGAAGCTACTACACCACAAACTACTAATGAAACTACTACATCACAAAGACTAATGAAACTCCTACATCACAAACTACTAATGAAACTACTACATCACAAACGACTACTAATGAAACTACTTCACAATAAACGACTTCTAATGAAACTACTACATCACAAACTACTAATGAAACTACTACACCACAAACTACTAATGAAACTACTACACCACAAACTACTAATGAAACTACTACATCACAAACTACTAATGAAACTACTACACCACAAACTACTAATGAAACTACTACACCACAAACTACTAATGAAGCTACTACACCACAAACTACTAATGAAACTACTACATCACAAACGACTAATGAAACTCCTACATCACAAACTACTAATGAAACTACTACATCACAAACTACTAATGAAACTACTTCACAATAAACGACTTCTAATGAAACTACTACATCACAAACTACTAATGAAACTACTACACCACAAACTACTAATGAAACTACTACATCACAAACTACTAATGAAACTACTACATCACAAACTACTAATGAAACTACTTCACAATAAACGACTTCTAATGAAACTACTATATCACAAACTACTAATGAAACTACTACATCACAAACTACTAATGAAACTACTTCACAATAAACGACTTCTAATGAAACTACTACACCACAAACTACTAATGAAACTACTACACCACAAACTACTCATGAAACTACTACACCACAAACTACTAATGAAACTACTACACAACAAACTACTAATGAAACTGCTACATCACAAACTACTAATGAATCTACTACACCACAAACTACTAATGAAACTACTACACCACAAACTAACAATGAAACTACTACATCACAAACTACTAATGAAACTACTACACCACAATCTACTACTGAAACTACTACACAATAAACGACTTCTAATGAAACTACTACACCACAAACTACTAATGAAACTACTACATCACAAACTACTAATGAAACTACTACACCACAAACTACTAATGAAACTACTACACCACAAACTACTAATGAAGCTACTACACCACAAACTACTAATGAAACTACTACATCACAAACGACTAATGAAACTCCTACATCACAAACTACTAATGAAACTACTACATCACAAACGACTACTAATGAAACTACTTCACAATAAACGACTTCTAATGAAACTACTACATCACAAACTACTAATGAAACTACTACGCCACAAACTAGTAATGAAACTACTACATCACAAACTACTAATGAAACTACTACACCACAAACTACTAATGAAACTACTACATCACAAACTACTAATGAAACTACTACACCACAAACGACTAATGAAACTACTACATCACAAACTACTAATGAAACTACTACACCACAAACGACTAATGAAACTACTACATCACAAACTACTAATGAAACTACTACACCACAAACGACTAATGAAACTACTACATCACAAACTACTAATGAATCTACTACACCACAAACTACTAATGAAACTACTACATCACAAACTACTAATGAAACTACTACACCACAAACGACTAATGAAACTACTACACCACAAACTACTAATGAAACTACTACATCACAAACTACAAATGAAACTACTAAACCACAAACGACTAATGAAACTACTACATCACAAACTACTAATGAAACTACTACACCACAAACTACTAATGAAACTACTACACCACAAACTACTAATGAAACTACTACATCACAAACTACTAATGAAACTACTACACCACAAACTACTAATGAAACTACTACACCACAAACTACTAATGAAGCTACTACACCACAAACTACTAATGAAACTACTACATCACAAAGACTAATGAAACTCCTACATCACAAACTACTAATGAAACTACTACATCACAAACGACTACTAATGAAACTACTTCACAATAAACGACTTCTAATGAAACTACTACATCACAAACTACTAATGAAACTACTACACCACAAACTACTAATGAAACTACTACACCACAAACTACTAATGAAACTACTACATCACAAACTACTAATGAAACTACTACACCACAAACTACTAATGAAACTACTACACCACAAACTACTAATGAAGCTACTACACCACAAACTACTAATGAAACTACTACATCACAAACGACTAATGAAACTCCTACATCACAAACTACTAATGAAACTACTACATCACAAACTACTAATGAAACTACTTCACAATAAACGACTTCTAATGAAACTACTACATCACAAACTACTAATGAAACTACTACACCACAAACTACTAATGAAACTACTACATCACAAACTACTAATGAAACTACTACATCACAAACTACTAATGAAACTACTTCACAATAAACGACTTCTAATGAAACTACTATATCACAAACTACTAATGAAACTACTACATCACAAACTACTAATGAAACTACTTCACAATAAACGACTTCTAATGAAACTACTACACCACAAACTACTAATGAAACTACTACACCACAAACTACTCATGAAACTACTACACCACAAACTACTAATGAAACTACTACACAACAAACTACTAATGAAACTGCTACATCACAAACTACTAATGAATCTACTACACCACAAACTACTAATGAAACTACTACACCACAAACTAACAATGAAACTACTACATCACAAACTACTAATGAAACTACTACACCACAATCTACTACTGAAACTACTACACAATAAACGACTTCTAATGAAACTACTACACCACAAACTACTAATGAAACTACTACACCACAAACTACTAATGAAACTACTACATCACAAACTACTACTGAAACTACTACACAATAAACGACTTCTAATGAAACTACTACACCACAAACTACTAATGAAACAACTACATCACAAACTACTAATGAAACTACTACATCACAAACTACTAATGAAACTACTACACCACAAACTACTAATGAAACTACTACATCACAAACTACTAATGAAACTACTACACAATAAACGACTTCTAAAGAAACTACTACATCACAAACTACTAATGAAACTACTACATCACAAACTACTAATGAAACTACTACACAACAAACTGCTAATGAAACTATTACACTGCAAACGACTAATGTAACTACTACATCACAAACTACTACTGAAACTACTACACAATAAACGACTTCTAATGAAACTACTACATCACAAACTACTAATGAAACTACTAAACCACAAACTAGTAATGAAACTACTACATCACAAACTAATAATGAAACTACTACACCACAAACTACTAATGAAACTACTACATCACAAACTACTACTGAAACTACTACACAATAAACGACTTCTAATGAAACTACTACATCACAAACTACTAATGAAACTACTGCATCACAAACTACTACTGAAACTACTACACAATAAACGACTTCTAATGAAACTACTACATCACAAACTACTAATGAAACGACTACGCCACAAACTAGTAATGAAACTACTACATCACAAACTACTAATGAAACTACTACACCACAAACTACTAATGAAACTACTACATCACAAACTACTACTGAAACTACTACACAATAAACGACTTCTAATGAAACTACTACATCACAAACTACTAATGAAACTACTACATCACAAACTACTAATGAAACTACTACACCACAAACGACTAATGAAACTACTACATCACAAACTACTAATGAAACTACTACACCACAAACGACTAATGAAACTACTACATCACAAACTACTAATGAAACTACTACACCACAAACGACTAATGAAACTACTACATCACAAACTACTAATGAATCTACTACACCACAAACTACTAATGAAACTACTACATCACAAACTACTAATGAAACTACTACACCACAAACGACTAATGAAACTACTACACCACAAACTACTAATGAAACTACTACATCACAAACTACAAATGAAACTACTAAACCACAAACGACTAATGAAACTACTACATCACAAACTACTAATGAAACTACTACACCACAAACTACTAATGAAACTACTACACCACAAACTACTAATGAAACTACTACATCACAAACTACTAATGAAACTACTACACCACAAACTACTAATGAAACTACTACACCACAAACTACTAATGAAGCTACTACACCACAAACTACTAATGAAACTACTACATCACAAACGACTAATGAAACTCCTACATCACAAACTACTAATGAAACTACTACATCACAAACGACTACTAATGAAACTACTTCACAATAAACGACTTCTAATGAAACTACTACATCACAAACTACTAATGAAACTACTACGCCACAAACAAGTAATGAAACTACTACATCACAAACTACTAATGAAACTACTACACCACAAACTACTAATGAAACTACTACATCACAAACTACTACTGAAACTACTACACAATAAACGACTTCTAATGAAACTACTACATCACAAACTACTAATGAAACTACTGCATCACAAACTACTAATGAAACTACTACACCACAAACGACTAATGAAACTACTACATCACAAACGACTAATGAAACTACTACATCACAAACTACTAATGAAACTACTACATCACAAACTACTAATGAAACTACTACACCACAAACGACTAATGAAACTACTACATCACAAACTACTAATGAAACTACTACACCACAAACGACTAATGAAACTACTACATCACAAACTACTAATGAAACTACTACACCACAAACGACTAATGAAACTACTACATCACAAACTACTAATGAAACTACTACACCACAAACTACTAATGAAACTACTACATCACAAACTACTAATGAAACTACTACACCACAAACGACTAATGAAACTACTACATCACAAACTACTAATGAAACTACTACACCACAAACGACTAATGAAATTACTACATCACAAACTACTAATGAAACTACTACACCACAAACTACTAATGAAACTACTACACCACAAACTACTACTGAAACTACTACACAATAAACGACTTCTAATGAAACTACTACATCACAAACTACTAATGAAACTACTACGCCACAAACTAGTAATGAAACTACTACATCACAAACTACTAATGAAACTACTACACCACAAACTACTAATGAAACTACTACATCACAAACTACTACTGAAACTACTACACAATAAACGACTTCTAATGAAACTACTACATCACAAACTACTAATGAAACTACTACATCACAAACTACTAATGAAACTACTACACCACAAACGACTAATGAAACTACTACATCACAAACTACTAATGAAACTACTACACCACAAACGACTAATGAAACTACTACATCACAAACTACTAATGAAACTACTACACCACAAACGACTAATGAAACTACTACATCACAAACTACTAATGAAACTACTACATCACAAACTACTAATGAAACTACTACACCACAAACGACTAATGAAACTACTACATCACAAACTACTAATGAAACTACTACACCACAAACGACTAATGAAACTACTACATCACAAACTACTAATGAAACTACTACACCACAAACTACTAATGAAACTACTACACCACAAACTACTAATGAAACTACTACATCACAAACTACTAATGAAACTACTACACCACAAACTACTAATGAAACTACTACACCACAAACTACTAATGAAGCTACTACACCACAAACTACTAATGAAACTACTACATCACAAACGACTAATGAAACTCCTACATCACAAACTACTAATGAAACTACTACATCACAAACTACTAATGAAACTACTTCACAATAAACGACTTCTAATGAAACTACTACATCACAAACTACTAATGAAACTACTACACCACAAACTACTAATGAAACTACTACATCACAAACTACTAATGAAACTACTACATCACAAACTACTAATGAAACTACTTCACAATAAACGACTTCTAATGAAACTACTATATCACAAACTACTAATGAAACTACTACATCACAAACTACTAATGAAACTACTTCACAATAAACGACTTCTAATGAAACCACTACACCACAAACTACTAATGAAACTACTACACCACAAACTACTCATGAAACTACTACACCACAAACTACTAATGAAACTACTACACAACAAACTACTAATGAAACTACTACATCACAAACTACTAATGAATCTACTACACCACAAACTACTAATGAAACTACTACACCACAAACTAACAATGAAACTACTACATCACAAACTACTAATGAAACTACTACACCACAATCTACTACTGAAACTACTACACAATAAACGACCTCTAATGAAACTACTACACCACAAACTACTAATGAAACTACTACACCACAAACTACTAATGAAACTACTACATCACAAACTACTACTGAAACTACTACACAATAAACGACTTCTAATGAAACTACTACACCACAAACTACTAATGAAACAACTACATCACAAACTACTAATGAAACTACTACATCACAAACTACTAATGAAACTACTACACCACAAACTACTAATGAAACTACTACATCACAAACTACTAATGAAACTACTACACAATAAACGACTTCTAAAGAAACTACTACATCACAAACTACTAATGAAACTACTACATCACAAACTACTAATGAAACTACTACACAACAAACTGCTAATGAAACTATTACACCGCAAACGACTAATGTAACTACTACATCACAAACTACTACTGAAACTACTACACAATAAACGACTTCTAATGAAACTACTACATCACAAACTACTAATGAAACTACTAAACCACAAACTAGTAATGAAACTACTACATCACAAACTAATAATGAAACTACTACACCACAAACTACTAATGAAACTACTACATCACAAACTACTACTGAAACTACTACACAATAAACGACTTCTAATGAAACTACTACATCACAAACTACTAATGAAACTACTGCATCACAAACTACTACTGAAACTACTACACAATAAACGACTTCTAATGAAACTACTACATCACAAACTACTAATGAAACTACTACATCACAAACTACTAATGAAACTACTACACCACAAACGACTAATGAAACTACTACATCACAAACTACTAATGAAACTACTACACCACAAACGACTAATGAAACTACTACATCACAAACTACTAATGAAACTACTACACCACAAACGACTAATGAAACTACTACATCACAAACTACTAATGAAACTACTACGCCACAAACTAGTAATGAAACTACTACATCACAAACTACTAATGAAACTACTACACCACAAACTACTAATGAAACTACTACATCACAAACTACTACTGAAACTACTACACAATAAACGACTTCTAATGAAACTACTACATCACAAACTACTAATGAAACTACTACATCACAAACTACTAATGAAACTACTACACCACAAACGACTAATGAAACTACTACATCACAAACTACTAATGAAACTACTACACCACAAACGACTAATGAAACTACTACATCACAAACTACTAATGAAACTACTACACCACAAACGACTAATGAAACTACTACATCACAAACTACTAATGAAACTACTACACCACAAACTACTAATGAAACTACTACATCACAAACTACTAATGAAACTACTACACCACAAACGACTAATGAAACTACTACACCACAAACTACTAATGAAACTACTACATCACAAACTACAAATGAAACTACTAAACCACAAACGACTAATGAAACTACTACATCACAAACTACTAATGAAACTACTACACCACAAACTACTAATGAAACTACTACACCACAAACTACTAATGAAACTACTACATCACAAACTACTAATGAAACTACTACACCACAAACTACTAATGAAACTACTACACCACAAACTACTAATGAAGCTACTACACCACAAACTACTAATGAAACTACTACATCACAAACGACTAATGAAACTCCTACATCACAAACTACTAATGAAACTACTACATCACAAACGACTACTAATGAAACTACTTCACAATAAACGACTTCTAATGAAACTACTACATCACAAACTACTAATGAAACTACTACGCCACAAACTAGTAATGAAACTACTACATCACAAACTACTAATGAAACTACTACACCACAAACTACTAATGAAACTACTACATCACAAACTACTACTGAAACTACTACACAATAAACGACTTCTAATGAAACTACTACATCACAAACTACTAATGAAACTACTACATCACAAACTACTAATGAAACTACTACACCACAAACGACTAATGAAACTACTACATCACAAACTACTAATGAAACTACTACACCACAAACGACTAATGAAACTACTACATCACAAACTACTAATGAAACTACTACACCACAAACGACTAATGAAACTACTACATCACAAACTACTAATGAAACTACTACACCACAAACTACTAATGAAACTACTACATCACAAACTACTAATGAAACTACTACACCACAAACGACTAATGAAACTACTACATCACAAACTACTAATGAAACTACTACACCACAAACGACTAATGAAACTACTACATCACAAACTACTAATGAAACTACTACACCACAAACTACTAATGAAACTACTACACCACAAACTACTACTGAAACTACTACACAATAAACGACTTCTAATGAAACTACTACATCACAAACTACTAATGAAACTACTACGCCACAAACTAGTAATGAAACTACTACATTACAAACTACTAATGAAACTACTACACCACAAACTACTAATGAAACTACTACATCACAAACTACTACTGAAACTACTACACAATAAACGACTTCTAATGAAACTACTACATCACAAACTACTAATGAAACTACTACACCACAAACTACTACTGAAACTACTACACAATAAACGACTTCTAATGAAACTACTACATCACAAACTACTAATGAAACTACTACATCACAAACTACTAATGAAACTACTACACCACAAACTACTAATGAAACTATTACACCGCAAACGACTAATGTAACTACTACATCACAAACTACTACTGAAACTACTACACAATAAACGACTTCTAATGAAACTACTACATCACAAACTACTAATGAAACTACTACGCCACAAACTAATAATGAAACTACTACATCACAAACTACTAATGAAACTACTACACCACAAACTACTAATGAAACTACTACATCACAAACTACTACTGAAACTACTACACAATAAACGACTTCTAATGAAACTACTACATCACAAACTACTAATGAAACTACTACATCACAAACTACTAATGAAACCACTACACCACAAACGACTAATGAAACTACTACATCACAAACTACTAATGAAACTACTACACCACAAACGACTAATGAAACTACTACATCACAAACTACTAATGAAACTACTACACCACAAACGACTAATGAAACTACTACATCACAAACTACTAATGAAACTACTACACCACAAACTACTAATGAAACTACTACATCACAAACTACTAATGAAACTACTACACCACAAACGACTAATGAAACTACTACACCACAAACTACTAATGAAACTACTACATCACAAACTACTAATGAAACTACTAAACCACAAACGACTAATGAAACTACTACATCACAAACTACTAATGAAACTACTACACCACAAACTACTAATGAAACTACTACACCACAAACTACTAATGAAACTACTACATCACAAACTACTAATGAAACTACTACACCACAAACTACTAATGAAACTACTACACCACAAACTACTAATGAAGCTACTACACCACAAACTACTAATGAAACTACTACATCACAAACGACTAATGAAACTCCTACATCACAAACTACTAATGAAACTACTACATCACAAACGACTACTAATGAAACTACTTCACAATAAACGACTTCTAATGAAACTACTACATCACAAACTACTAATGAAACTACTACGCCACAAACTAGTAATGAAACTACTACATCACAAACTACTAATGAAACTACTACACCACAAACTACTAATGAAACTACTACATCACAAACTACTACTGAAACTACTACACAATAAACGACTTCTAATGAAACTACTACATCACAAACTACTAATGAAACTACTACATCACAAACTACTAATGAAACTACTACACCACAAACGACTAATGAAACTACTACATCACAAACTACTAATGAAACTACTACACCACAAACGACTAATGAAACTACTACATCACAAACTACTAATGAAACTACTACACCACAACGACTAATGAAACTACTACATCACAAACTACTAATGAAACTACTACACCACAAACTACTAATGAAACTACTACATCACAAACTACTAATGAAACTACTACACCACAAACGACTAATGAAACTACTACATCACAAACTACTAATGAAACTACTACACCACAAACGACTAATGAAACTACTACATCACAAACTACTAATGAAACTACTACACCACAAACTACTAATGAAACTACTACACCACAAACTACTAATGAAACTACTACATCACAAACTACTAATGAAACTACTACACCACAAACTACTAATGAAACTACTACACCACAAACTACTAATGAAGCTACTACACCACAAACTACTAATGAAACTACTACATCACAAACGACTAATGAAACTCCTACATCACAAACTACTAATGAAACTACTACATCACAAACTACTAATGAAACTACTTCACAATAAACGACTTCTAATGAAACTACTACATCACAAACTACTAATGAAACTACTACACCACAAACTACTAATGAAACTACTACATCACAAACTACTAATGAAACTACTACATCACAAACTACTAATGAAACTACTTCACAATAAACGACTTCTAATGAAACTACTATATCACAAACTACTAATGAAACTACTACATCACAAACTACTAATGAAACTACTTCACAATAAACAACTTCTAATGAAACTACTACACCACAAACTACTAATGAAACTACTACACCACAAACTACTAATGAAACTACTACACCACAAACTACTAATGAAACTACTACACAACAAACTACTAATGAAACTACTACATCACAAACTACTAATGAATCTACTACACCACAAACTACTAATGAAACTACTACACCACAAACTACTAATGAAACTACTACATCACAAACTACTAATGAAACTACTACACCACAATCTACTACTGAAACTACTACACAATAAACGACTTCTAATGAAACTACTACACCACAAACTACTAATGAAACTACTACACCACAAACTACTAATGAAACTACTACATCACAAACTACTACTGAAACTACTACACAATAAACGACTTCTAATGAAACTACTACACCACAAACTACTAATGAAACAACTACATAACAAACTACTAATGAAACTACTACATCACAAACTACTAATGAAACTACTACACCACAAACTACTAATGAAACTACTACATCACAAACTACTAATGAAACTACTACACAATAAACGACTTCTAAAGAAACTACTACACCACAAACTACTAATGAAACTACTACATCACAAACTACTAATGAAACTACTACACCACAAACTGCTAATGAAACTATTACACCGCAAACGACTAATGTAACTACTACATCACAAACTACTACTGAAACTACTACACAATAAACGACTTCTAATGAAACTACTACAACACAAACTACTAATGAAACTACTAAACCACAAACTAGTAATGAAACTACTACATCACAAACTAATAATGAAACTACTACACCACAAACTACTAATGAAACTACTACATCACAAACTACTACTGAAACTACTACACAATAAACGACTTCTAATGAAACTACTACATCACAAACTACTAATGAATCTACTGCATCACAAACTACTACTGAAACTACTACACAATAAACGACTTCTAATGAAACTACTACATCACAAACTACTAATGAAACTACTACGCCACAAACTAGTAATGAAACTACTACATCACAAACTACTAATGAAACTACTACACCACAAACTACTAATGAAACTACTACATCACAAACTACTACTGAAACTACTACACAATAAACGACTTCTAATGAAACTACTACATCACAAACTACTAATGAAACTACTACATGACAAACTACAAATGAAACTACTACACCACAAACGACTAATGAAACTACTACACCACAAACTACTAATGAAACTACTACACCACAAACGACTAATGAAACTACTACATCACAAACTACTAATGAAACTACTACACCACAAACGACTAATGAAACTACTATACCACAAACTACTAATGAAACTACTACATCACAAACTACTAATGAAACTACTAAACCACAAACGACTAATGAAACTACTACATCACAAACTATTAATGAAACTACTACACCACAAACTACTAATGAAACTACTACATCACAAACTACTAATGAAACTACTACATCACAAACTACTAATGAAACTACTACACCACAAACTACTAATGAAACTACTACACCACAAACTACTAATGAAACTACTGCATCACAAACTACTAATGAAACTACTAAACCACAAACGACTAATGAAACTACTACATCACAAACTACTAATGAAACTACTACACCACAAACGACTAATGAAACTACTACATCACAAACTACTAATGAAACTACTACACCACAAACGACTAATGAAACTACTACATCACAAACTACTAATGAAACTACTACACCACAAATTACTACTGAAACTACTACACAATAAACGACTTCTAATGAAACTACTACATCAGAAACTACTAATGAAACTACTACACCAGAAACTAGTAATGAAACTACTACATCACAAACTACTAATGAAACTACTACACCACAAACTACTAATGAAACTACTACATCACAAACTACTACTGAAACTACTACACAATAAACGACTTCTAATGAAACTACTACATCACAAACTACTAATGAAACTACTACATCACAAACTACTAATGAAACAACTACACCACAAACTACTAATGAAACTATTACACCGCAAACGACTAATGTAACTACTACATCACAAACTACTACTGAAACTACTAAACAATAAACGACTTCTAATGAAACTACTACATCACAAACTACTAATGAAACTACTACGCCACAAACTGGTAATGAAACTACTACATCACAAACTACTAATGAAACTACCACACCACAAACTACTAATGAAACTACTACATCACAAACTACTACTGAAACTACTACACAATAAACGACTTCTAATGAAACTACTACATCACAAACTACTAATGAAACTACTACATCACAAACTACTAATGAAACTACTACACCACAAACGACTAATGAAACTACTACATCACAAACTACTTATGAAACTACTACACCACAAACGACTAATGAAACTACTACATCACAAACTACTAATGAAACTACTACACCACAAACGACTAATGAAACTACTACATCACAAACTACTAATGAAACTACTACACCACAAACGACTAATGAAACTCCTACATCACAAACTACTAATGAAACTACTACATCACAAACTACTAATGAAACTACTTCACAATAAACGACTTCTAATGAAACTACTACATCACAAACTACTAATGAAACTACTACACCACAAACTACTAATGAAACTATTACATCACAAACTACTAATGAAACTACTACATCACAAACTACTAATGAAACTACTTCACAATAAACGACTTCTAATGAAACTACTATATCACAAACTACTAATGAAACTACTACATCACAAACTACTAATGAAACTACTTCACAATAAACGACTTCTAATGAAACTACTACACCACAAACTACTAATGAAACTACTACACCACAAACTACTAATGAAACTACTACACCACAAACTACTAATGAAACTACTACACAACAAACTACTAATGAAACTACTACATCACAAACTACTAATGAATCTACTACACCACAAACTACTAATGAAACTACTACACCACAAACTACTAATGAAACTACTACATCACAAACTACTAATGAAACTACTACACCACAATCTACTACTGAAACTACTACACAATAAACGACTTCTAATGAAACTACTACACCACAAACTACTAATGAAACTACTACAACACAAACTACTAATGAAACTACTACATCACAAACTACTACTGAAACTACTACACAATAAACGACTTCTAATGAAACTACTACACCACAAACTACTAATGAAACTACTGCATCACAAACTACTAATGAAACTACTACACCACAAACGACTAATGAAACTACTACATCACAAACTACTAATGAATCTACTACACCACAAACGACTAATGAAACTACTACATCACAAACTACTAATGAAACTACTACACCACAAACGACTAATGAAACTACTACATCACAAACTACTAATGAAACTACTACACCACAAATTACTACTGAAACTACTACACAATAAACGACTTCTAATGAAACTACTACATCAGAAACTACTAATGAAACTACTACACCAGAAACTAGTAATGAAACTACTACACCACAAACTACTAATGAAACTACTACATCACAAACTACTTCTGAAACTACTACACAATAAACGACTTCTAATGAAACTACTACATCACAAACTACTAATGAAACTACTACATCACAAACTACTAATGAAACAACTACACCACAAACTACTAATGAAACTATTACACCGCAAACGACTAATGTAACTACTACATCACAAACTACTACTGAAACTACTAAACAATAAACGACTTCTAATGAAACTACTACATCACAAACTACTAATGAAACTACTACGCCACAAACTGGTAATGAAACTACTACATCACAAACTACTAATGAAACTACCACACCACAAACTACTAATGAAACTACTACATCACAAACTACTACTGAAACTACTACACAATAAACGACTTCTAATGAAACTACTACATCACAAACTACTAATGAAACTACTACATCACAAACTACTAATGAAACTACTACACCACAAACGACTAATGAAACTACTACATCACAAACTACTTATGAAACTACTACACCACAAACGACTAATGAAACTACTACATCACAAACTACTAATGAAACTACTACACCACAAACTACTAATGAAACTACTACATCACAAACTACTAATGAAACTACTACACCACAAACTACTAATGAAACTACTTCACCACAAACTACTAATGAAACTACTACATCACAAACTACTAATGAAACTACTACACCACAAACTACTAATGAAACTACTACACCACAAACTACTAATGAAACTACTACACCACAAACGACTAATGAAACTACTACACCACAAACTACTAATGAAACTACTACACCACAAACCACTACTGATGAAACTAATATGTAGTTTCATAAACAACAATTAATGAAACTACTACACTACAAACTACGAATGAAACTACTACACAATAAACGACTTCTAATGAAACTACTACATCACAAACTACTAATGAAACTACTACACCACAAACTACTAATGAAACTACTACATCACAAACTACTAATGAAACTACTACATCACAAACTACTAATGAAACTACTACACAATAAACGACTTCTAAAGAAACTACTACATCACAAACTACTAATGAAACTACTACATCACAAACTACTAATGAAACTACTACACCACAAACTGCTAATGAAACTATTACACCGCAAACGACTAATGAAACTACTACACCACAAACTACTAATGAAACTACTACACAACAAACTACTAACGAAACTACTACATCACAAACTACTAATGAATCTACTACACCACAAACTACTAATGAAACTACTTCACAATAAACGACTTCTAATGAAACTACGATATCACAAACTACTAATGAAACTACTACATCACAAACTACTAATGAAACTACTTCACAATAAACGACTTCTAATGAAACTACTACACCACAAACTACTAATGAAACTACTACACCAAAATCAAATCAAATCAAATCAACTTTATTAGGGTCACGAATTGGGCGCGCAGGCCCGTCTTACATTCGGCCCTTCCAATCACTCGTCTTTCGTTCATCAAGAGCATTATACATTTACATAGGAAGAAAAATAAACATTGTGAAATGAATGTTGTAAACATAAACAAGGCTAAACATGGAGAAAAATGTGTACATGAAAAGTATGTGACGTAAAAGTAGTGATGCCAGCGCGTCCCACACACACACACACACACACACACACACACACACACACACACACACACACACACACACCACACACACTCTCTCTCCCTCTCATTCACTCTCACTCTCACTCATTCACTCACACACACACACTCTCACTCATTCACTCTCCTGCTCACTCATTCACTCTCCCGTTCACTCATTCACTCTCCTGCTCACTCATTCACTCTCCCGCTCACTCATTCACTCTCCCGCTCACTCATTCACTCTCACGCTCACTCATTCTGTCTCTCCCGCTCACTCATTCACTCTCCCGCTCACTCATTCACTCTCCCGCTCACTCATTCACTCTCCCGTTCAATCATTCACTCTCCCGCTCACTCATTCACTCTCCCGTTCAATCATTCACTTTCCCGCTCACTCATTCACTCTCATTCATTCACTCTCACGCTCACTCATTCACTGTCCCGCTCACTCATTCACTCTGCCGCTCACTCATTCACTCTCATGCTCACTCATTCACTCTCATGCTCAATCATTCACTCTCCCGCTCACTGATTCACTCTCACGCTCACTCATTCACTTTCACGATCACTCATTCCTTCTCGCGCTCACTCATTCACTCTCACGCTCACCCAATCACTCTCACGCTCACTCATTCACTCTCACGCTCACTCATTCACTCTCATGCTCACTCATTCACTCTCCCGCTCAATCATTCACTCTCCCGCTCACTCATTCACTCTCACTCATTCACTCTCCCGCTCACTCATTCACTCTTCCGCTCACTCATTCACTCTCCCGCTCACTCATTCACTCTCACTCTCACTCATTCACTCTCACTCATTCACTCACTCACTCCCACACACAGACACTCTCACTCATTCAATCTCCAGCTCACTCATTCACTCTCACTCATTCGCTCTCCCGCTCACTCATTCACTCTCACTCATTCACTCTCCCGCTCAATTATTCACTCTCACGCTCACTCATTCACTCTCATGCTCACTCATTCACTCTCACGCTCACTCATTCACTCTCACTCATTCACTCTCACTCATTCTGTCTCTCATTCACACTCACTCACTCTCTCACTCAAACTACAGTAATGAACATAAGTTTAGATTATACATGATAAAATCAAATGGTATTTAACTTATAATATGACAGATGAGAATACACAAACATATGGATTCGCGTGTTACATAACATGCGTGTTACATGACATGCATCTGCTCAGCTCTCTCTCTCACTCTCTCTCTGTATTCTTTCATATACACACACTCACACGCATGCGTACGCTCACACACACACACACACTCTCTCTCTTTCTCTCTCATTCACTCTCACTCTCACTAATTCACTCTCACGCTCACTCATTCACTCTCACGCTCACTCATTCGCTCTCACGCTCACTCATTCGCTCTCACGCTCACTCATTCGCTCTCCCGCTCACTCATTCACTCTCCCGCTCACTCATTCACTCTCACGCTCACTCATTCACTCTCACGCTCCCTCATTCACTCTCCCGCTCACTCATTCATTCTCCCGCTCACTCATTCATTCTCCCGGTCACTCATTTACCACAAACTACTAATGAAACTACTACACCACAAACTACTAATGAAACTACTACACAACAAACTACTAACGAAACTACTACATCACAAACTACTAATGAATCTACTACACCACAAACTACTAATGAAACTACTACACCACAAACTACTAATGAAACTACTACATCACAAACTACTAATGAAACTACTACACCACAAACGACTAATGAAACTACTACATCACAAACTACTAATGAAACTACTACACCACAAACGACTAATGAAACTACTACATCACAAACTACTAATGAAACTACTACACCACAAATTACTACTGAAACTACTACACAATAAACGACTTCTAATGAAACTACTACATCAGAAACTACTAATGAAACTACTACACCAGAAACTAGTAATGAAACTACTACACCACAAACTACTAATGAAACTACTACATCACAAACTACTTCTGAAACTACTACACAATAAACGACTTCTAATGAAACTACTACATCACAAACTACTAATGAAACTACTACATCACAAACTACTAATGAAACAACTACACCACAAACTACTAATGAAACTATTACACCGCAAACGACTAATGTAACTACTACATCACAAACTACTACTGAAACTACTAAACAATAAACGACTTCTAATGAAACTACTACATCACAAACTACTAATGAAACTACTACGCCACAAACTGGTAATGAAACTACTACATCACAAACTACTAATGAAACTACCACACCACAAACTACTAATGAAACTACTACATCACAAACTACTACTGAAACTACTACACAATAAACGACTTCTAATGAAACTACTACATCACAAACTACTAATGAAACTACTACATCACAAACTACTAATGAAACTACTACACCACAAACGACTAATGAAACTACTACATCACAAACTACTTATGAAACTACTACACCACAAACGACTAATGAAACTACTACATCACAAACTACTAATGAAACTACTACACCACAAACTACTAATGAAACTACTACATCACAAACTACTAATGAAACTACTACACCACAAACTACTAATGAAACTACTTCACCACAAACTACTAATGAAACTACTACACTACATCACAAACTACTAATGAAACTACTACACCACAAACTACTAATGAAACTACTACACCACAAACTACTAATGAAACTACTACACCACAAACGACTAATGAAACTACTACACCACAAACTACTAATGAAACTACTACACCACAAACCACTACTGATGAAACTAATATGTAGTTTCATAAACAACAATTAATGAAACTACTACACTACAAACTACGAATGAAACTACTACACAATAAACGACTTCTAATGAAACTACTACATCACAATCTACTAATGAAACTACTACACCACAAACTACTAATGAAACTACTACATCACAAACTACTAATGAAACTACTACATCACAAACTACTAATGAAACTACTTCACAATAAACGACTTCTAATGAAACTACGATATCACAAACTACTAATGAAACTACTACATCACAAACTACTAATGAAACTACTTCACAATAAACGACTTCTAATGAAACTACTACACCACAAACTACTAATGAAACTACTACACCACAAACTACTAATGAAACTACTACACAACAAACTACTAATGAAACTACTACACAACAAACTACTAACGAAACTACTACATCACAAACTACTAATGAATCTACTACACCACAAACTACTAATGAAACTACTACACCACAAACTACTAATGAAACTACTACATCACAAACTACTAATGAAACTACTACACCACAATCTACTACTGAAACTACTACACAATAAACGA
Organism: Cepaea hortensis; assembly: GCA_963921405.1. Classification (NCBI taxonomy): domain Eukaryota; kingdom Metazoa; phylum Mollusca; class Gastropoda; order Stylommatophora; family Helicidae; genus Cepaea; species Cepaea hortensis. The sequence goes on from OY992897.1 coordinate 32,246,171, forward strand.
CTTCTAATGAAACTACTACACCACAAACTACTAATGAAACTACTACACCACAAACTACTAATGAAACTACTACATCACAAACTACTACTGAAACTACTACACAATAAACGACTTCTAATGAAACTACTACACCACAAACTACTAATGAAACTACTGCATCACAAACTACTAATGAAACTACTACACCACAAACGACTAATGAAACTACTACATCACAAACTACTAATGAAACTACTACACCACAAACGACTAATGAAACTACTACATCACAAACTACTAATGAAACTACTACACCACAAACGACTAATGAAACTACTACATCACAAACTACTAATGAAACTACTACACCACAAATTACTACTGAAACTACTACACAATAAACGACTTCTAATGAAACTACTACATCAGAAACTACTAATGAAACTACTACACCAGAAACTAGTAATGAAACTACTACATCACAAACTACTAATGAAACTACTACACCACAAACTACTAATGAAACTACTACATCACAAACTACTACTGAAACTACTACACAATAAACGACTTCTAATGAAACTACTACATCACAAACTACTAATGAAACTACTACATCACAAACTACTAATGAAACAACTACACCACAAACTACTAATGAAACTATTACACCGCAAACGACTAATGTAACTACTACATCACAAACTACTACTGAAACTACTAAACAATAAACGACTTCTAATGAAACTACTACATCACAAACTACTAATGAAACTACTACGCCACAAACTGGTAATGAAACTACTACATCACAAACTACTAATGAAACTACCACACCACAAACTACTAATGAAACTACTACATCACAAACTACTACTGAAACTACTACACAATAAACGACTTCTAATGAAACTACTACATCACAAACTACTAATGAAACTACTACATCACAAACTACTAATGAAACTACTACACCACAAACGACTAATGAAACTACTACATCACAAACTACTTATGAAACTACTACACCACAAACGACTAATGAAACTACTACATCACAAACTACTAATGAAACTACTACACCACAAACGACTAATGAAACTACTACATCACAAACTACTAATGAAACTACTACACCACAAACGACTAATGAAACTACTACATCACAAACTACTAATGAAACTACTTCACAATAAACGACTTCTAATGAAACTACTACATCACAAACTACTAATGAAACTACTACACCACAAACTACTAATGAAACTACTACATCACAAACTACTAATGAAACTACTACATCACAAACTACTAATGAAACTACTTCACAATAAACGACTTCTAATGAAACTACTATATCACAAACTACTAATGAAACTACTACATCACAAACTACTAATGAAACTACTTCACAATAAACGACTTCTAATGAAACTACTACACCACAAACTACTAATGAAACTACTACACCACAAACTACTAATGAAACTACTACACCACAAACTACTAATGAAACTACTACACAACAAACTACTAATGAAACTACTACATCACAAACTACTAATGAATCTACTACACCACAAACTACTAATGAAACTACTACACCACAAACTACTAATGAAACTACTACATCACAAACTACTAATGAAACTACTACACCACAATCTACTACTGAAACTACTACACAATAAACGACTTCTAATGAAACTACTACACCACAAACTACTAATGAAACTACTACACCACAAACTACTAATGAAACTACTACATCACAAACTACTACTGAAACTACTACACAATAAACGACTTCTAATGAAACTACTACACCACAAACTACTAATGAAACTACTGCATCACAAACTACTAATGAAACTACTACACCACAAACGACTAATGAAACTACTACATCACAAACTACTAATGAAACTACTACACCACAAACGACTAATGAAACTACTACATCACAAACTACTAATGAAACTACTACACCACAAACGACTAATGAAACTACTACATCACAAACTACTAATGAAACTACTACACCACAAATTACTACTGAAACTACTACACAATAAACGACTTCTAATGAAACTACTACATCAGAAACTACTAATGAAACTACTACACCAGAAACTAGTAATGAAACTACTACACCACAAACTACTAATGAAACTACTACATCACAAACTACTTCTGAAACTACTACACAATAAACGACTTCTAATGAAACTACTACATCACAAACTACTAATGAAACTACTACATCACAAACTACTAATGAAACAACTACACCACAAACTACTAATGAAACTATTACACCGCAAACGACTAATGTAACTACTACATCACAAACTACTACTGAAACTACTAAACAATAAACGACTTCTAATGAAACTACTACATCACAAACTACTAATGAAACTACTACGCCACAAACTGGTAATGAAACTACTACATCACAAACTACTAATGAAACTACCACACCACAAACTACTAATGAAACTACTACATCACAAACTACTACTGAAACTACTACACAATAAACGACTTCTAATGAAACTACTACATCACAAACTACTAATGAAACTACTACATCACAAACTACTAATGAAACTACTACACCACAAACGACTAATGAAACTACTACATCACAAACTACTTATGAAACTACTACACCACAAGCGACTAATGAAACTACTACATCACAAACTACTAATGAAACTACTACACCACAAACTACTAATGAAACTACTACATCACAAACTACTAATGAAACTACTACACCACAAACTACTAATGAAACTACTTCACCACAAACTACTAATGAAACTACTACATCACAAACTACTAATGAAACTACTACACCACAAACTACTAATGAAACTACTACACCACAAACTACTAATGAAACTACTACACCACAAACGACTAATGAAACTACTACACCACAAACTACTAATGAAACTACTACACCACAAACCACTACTGATGAAACTAATATGTAGTTTCATAAACAACAATTAATGAAACTACTACACTACAAACTACGAATGAAACTACTACACAATAAACGACTTCTAATGAAACTACTACATCACAAACTACTAATGAAACTACTACACCACAAACTACTAATGAAACTACTACATCACAAACTACTAATGAAACTACTACATCACAAACTACTAATGAAACTACTTCACAATAAACGACTTCTAATGAAACTACGATATCACAAACTACTAATGAAACTACTACATCACAAACTACTAATGAAACTACTTCACAATAAACGACTTCTAATGAAACTACTACACCACAAACTACTAATGAAACTACTACACCACAAACTACTAATGAAACTACTACACCACAAACTACTAATGAAACTACTACACAACAAACTACTAACGAAACTACTACATCACAAACTACTAATGAATCTACTACACCACAAACTACTAATGAAACTACTACACCACAAACTACTAATGAAACTACTACATCACAAACTACTAATGAAACTACTACACCACAATCTACTACTGAAACTACTACACAATAAACGACTTCTAATGAAACTACTACACCACAAACTACTAATGAAACTACTACACCACAAACTACTAATGAAACTACTACATCACAAACTACTACTGAAACTACTACACAATAAACTACTAATGAAACTATTACACCGCAAACGACTAATGTAACTACTACATCACAAACTACTACTGAAACTACTAAACAATAAACGACTTCTAATGAAACTACTACATCACAAACTACTAATGAAACTACTACGCCACAAACTGGTAATGAAACTACTACATCACAAACTACTAATGAAACTACCACACCACAAACTACTAATGAAACTACTACATCACAAACTACTACTGAAACTACTACACAATAAACGACTTCTAATGAAACTACTACATCACAAACTACTAATGAAACTACTACATCACAAACTACTAATGAAACTACTACACCACAAACGACTAATGAAACTACTACATCACAAACTACTTATGAAACTACTACACCACAAACGACTAATGAAACTACTACATCACAAACTACTAATGAAACTACTACACCACAAACTACTAATGAAACTACTACATCACAAACTACTAATGAAACTACTACACCACAAACTACTAATGAAACTACTTCACCACAAACTACTAATGAAACTACTACACTACATCACAAACTACTAATGAAACTACTACACCACAAACTACTAATGAAACTACTACACCACAAACTACTAATGAAACTACTACACCACAAACGACTAATGAAACTACTACACCACAAACTACTAATGAAACTACTACACCACAAACCACTACTGATGAAACTAATATGTAGTTTCATAAACAACAATTAATGAAACTACTACACTACAAACTACGAATGAAACTACTACACAATAAACGACTTCTAATGAAACTACTACATCACAATCTACTAATGAAACTACTACACCACAAACTACTAATGAAACTACTACATCACAAACTACTAATGAAACTACTACATCACAAACTACTAATGAAACTACTTCACAATAAACGACTTCTAATGAAACTACGATATCACAAACTACTAATGAAACTACTACATCACAAACTACTAATGAAACTACTTCACAATAAACGACTTCTAATGAAACTACTACACCACAAACTACTAATGAAACTACTACACCACAAACTACTAATGAAACTACTACACCACAAACTACTAATGAAACTACTACACAACAAACTACTAACGAAACTACTACATCACAAACTACTAATGAATCTACTACACCACAAACTACTAATGAAACTACTACACCACAAACTACTAATGAAACTACTACATCACAAACTACTAATGAAACTACTACACCACAATCTACTACTGAAACTACTACACAATAAACGACTTCTAATGAAACTACTACACCACAAACTACTAATGAAACTACTACACCACAAACTACTAATGAAACTACTACATCACAAACTACTACTGAAACTACTACACAATAAACGACTTCTAATGAAACTACTACACCACAAACTACTAATGAAACTACTGCATCACAAACTACTAATGAAACTACTACACCACAAACGACTAATGAAACTACTACATCACAAACTACTAATGAAACTACTACACCACAAACGACTAATGAAACTACTACATCACAAACTACTAATGAAACTACTACACCACAAACGACTAATGAAACTACTACATCACAAACTACTAATGAAACTACTACACCACAAATTACTACTGAAACTACTACACAATAAACGACTTCTAATGAAACTACTACATCAGAAACTACTAATGAAACTACTACACCAGAAACTAGTAATGAAACTACTACATCACAAACTACTAATGAAACTAATACACCACAAACTACTAATGAAACTACTACATCACAAACTACTACTGAAACTACTACACAATAAACGACTTCTAATGAAACTACTACATCACAAACTACTAATGAAACTACTACATCACAAACTACTAATGAAACAACTACACCACAAACTACTAATGAAACTATTACACCGCAAACGACTAATGTAACTACTACATCACAAACTACTACTGAAACTACTAAACAATAAACGACTTCTAATGAAACTACTACATCACAAACTACTAATGAAACTACTACGCCACAAACTGGTAATGAAACTACTACATCACAAACTACTAATGAAACTACCACACCACAAACTACTAATGAAACTACTACATCACAAACTACTACTGAAACTACTACACAATAAACGACTTCTAATGAAACTACTACATCACAAACTACTAATGAAACTACTACATCACAAACTACTAATGAAACTACTACACCACAAACGACTAATGAAACTACTACATCACAAACTACTTATGAAACTACTACACCACAAACGACTAATGAAACTACTACATCACAAACTACTAATGAAACTACTACACCACAAACGACTAATGAAACTACTACATCACAAACTACTAATGAAACTACTACACCACAAACGACTAATGAAACTACTACATCACAAACTACTAATGAAACTACTTCACAATAAACGACTTCTAATGAAACTACTACATCACAAACTACTAATGAAACTACTACACCACAAACTACTAATGAAACTACTACATCACAAACTACTAATGAAACTACTACATCACAAACTACTAATGAAACTACTTCACAATAAACGACTTCTAATGAAACTACTATATCACAAACTACTAATGAAACTACTACATCACAAACTACTAATGAAACTACTTCACAATAAACGACTTCTAATGAAACTACTACACCACAAACTACTAATGAAACTACTACACCACAAACTACTAATGAAACTACTACACCACAAACTACTAATGAAACTACTACACAACAAACTACTAATGAAACTACTACATCACAAACTACTAATGAATCTACTACACCACAAACTACTAATGAAACTACTACACCACAAACTACTAATGAAACTACTACATCACAAACTACTAATGAAACTACTACACCACAATCTACTACTGAAACTACTACACAATAAACGACTTCTAATGAAACTACTACACCACAAACTACTAATGAAACTACTACACCACAAACTACTAATGAAACTACTACATCACAAACTACTACTGAAACTACTACACAATAAACGACTTCTAATGAAACTACTACACCACAAACTACTAATGAAACTACTGCATCACAAACTACTAATGAAACTACTACACCACAAACGACTAATGAAACTACTACATCACAAACTACTAATGAAACTACTACACCACAAACGACTAATGAAACTACTACATCACAAACTACTAATGAAACTACTACACCACAAACGACTAATGAAACTACTACATCACAAACTACTAATGAAACTACTACACCACAAATTACTACTGAAACTACTACACAATAAACGACTTCTAATGAAACTACTACATCAGAAACTACTAATGAAACTACTACACCAGAAACTAGTAATGAAACTACTACACCACAAACTACTAATGAAACTACTACATCACAAACTACTTCTGAAACTACTACACAATAAACGACTTCTAATGAAACTACTACATCACAAACTACTAATGAAACTACTACATCACAAACTACTAATGAAACAACTACACCACAAACTACTAATGAAACTATTACACCGCAAACGACTAATGTAACTACTACATCACAAACTACTACTGAAACTACTAAACAATAAACGACTTCTAATGAAACTACTACATCACAAACTACTAATGAAACTACTACGCCACAAACTGGTAATGAAACTACTACATCACAAACTACTAATGAAACTACCACACCACAAACTACTAATGAAACTACTACATCACAAACTACTACTGAAACTACTACACAATAAACGACTTCTAATGAAACTACTACATCACAAACTACTAATGAAACTACTACATCACAAACTACTAATGAAACTACTACACCACAAACGACTAATGAAACTACTACATCACAAACTACTTATGAAACTACTACACCACAAACGACTAATGAAACTACTACATCACAAACTACTAATGAAACTACTACACCACAAACTACTAATGAAACTACTACATCACAAACTACTAATGAAACTACTACACCACAAACTACTAATGAAACTACTTCACCACAAACTACTAATGAAACTACTACATCACAAACTACTAATGAAACTACTACACCACAAACTACTAATGAAACTACTACACCACAAACTACTAATGAAACTACTACACCACAAACGACTAATGAAACTACTACACCACAAACTACTAATGAAACTACTACACCACAAACCACTACTGATGAAACTAATATGTAGTTTCATAAACAACAATTAATGAAACTACTACACTACAAACTACGAATGAAACTACTACACAATAAACGACTTCTAATGAAACTACTACATCACAAACTACTAATGAAACTACTACACCACAAACTACTAATGAAACTACTACATCACAAACTACTAATGAAACTACTACATCACAAACTACTAATGAAACTACTTCACAATAAACGACTTCTAATGAAACTACGATATCACAAACTACTAATGAAACTACTACATCACAAACTACTAATGAAACTACTTCACAATAAACGACTTCTAATGAAACTACTACACCACAAACTACTAATGAAACTACTACACCACAAACTACTAATGAAACTACTACACCACAAACTACTAATGAAACTACTACACAACAAACTACTAACGAAACTACTACATCACAAACTACTAATGAATCTACTACACCACAAACTACTAATGAAACTACTACACCACAAACTACTAATGAAACTACTACATCACAAACTACTAATGAAACTACTACACCACAATCTACTACTGAAACTACTACACAATAAACGACTTCTAATGAAACTACTACACCACAAACTACTAATGAAACTACTACACCACAAACTACTAATGAAACTACTACATCACAAACTACTACTGAAACTACTACACAATAAACGACTTCTAATGAAACTACTACACCACAAACTACTAATGAAACTACTGCATCACAAACTACTAATGAAACTACTACACCACAAACGACTAATGAAACTACTACATCACAAACTACTAATGAAACTACTACACCACAAACGACTAATGAAACTACTACATCACAAACTACTAATGAAACTACTACACCACAAATTACTACTGAAACTACTACACAATAAACGACTTCTAATGAAACTACTACATCAGAAACTACTAATGAAACTACTACACCAGAAACTAGTAATGAAACTACTACATCACAAACTACTAATGAAACTACTACACCACAAACTACTAATGAAACTACTACATCACAAACTACTTCTGAAACTACTACACAATAAACGACTTCTAATGAAACTACTACATCACAAACTACTAATGAAACTACTACATCACAAACTACTAATGAAACAACTACACCACAAACTACTAATGAAACTATTACACCGCAAACGACTAATGTAACTACTACATCACAAACTACTACTGAAACTACTAAACAATAAACGACTTCTAATGAAACTACTACACCACAAACTACTAATGAAACTACTACACCACAAACTACTAATGAAACTACTACACCACAAACTACTAATGAAACTACTACACAACAAACTACTAATGAAACTACTACATCACAAACTACTAATGAATCTACTACACCACAAACTACTAATGAAACTACTACACCACAAACTACTAATGAAACTACTACATCACAAACTACTAATGAAACTACTACACCACAATCTACTACTGAAACTACTACACAATAAACGACTTCTAATGAAACTACTACACCACAAACTACTAATGAAACTACTACACCACAAACTACTAATGAAACTACTACATCACAAACTACTACTGAAACTACTACACAATAAACGACTTCTAATGAAACTACTACACCACAAACTACTAATGAAACTACTGCATCACAAACTACTAATGAAACTACTACACCACAAACGACTAATGAAACTACTACATCACAAACTACTAATGAAACTACTACACCACAAACGACTAATGAAACTACTACATCACAAACTACTAATGAAACTACTACACCACAAACGACTAATGAAACTACTACATCACAAACTACTAATGAAACTACTACACCACAAATTACTACTGAAACTACTACACAATAAACGACTTCTAATGAAACTACTACATCAGAAACTACTAATGAAACTACTACACCAGAAACTAGTAATGAAACTACTACACCACAAACTACTAATGAAACTACTACATCACAAACTACTTCTGAAACTACTACACAATAAACGACTTCTAATGAAACTACTACATCACAAACTACTAATGAAACTACTACATCACAAACTACTAATGAAACAACTACACCACAAACTACTAATGAAACTATTACACCGCAAACGACTAATGTAACTACTACATCACAAACTACTACTGAAACTACTAAACAATAAACGACTTCTAATGAAACTACTACATCACAAACTACTAATGAAACTACTACGCCACAAACTGGTAATGAAACTACTACATCACAAACTACTAATGAAACTACCACACCACAAACTACTAATGAAACTACTACATCACAAACTACTACTGAAACTACTACACAATAAACGACTTCTAATGAAACTACTACATCACAAACTACTAATGAAACTACTACATCACAAACTACTAATGAAACTACTACACCACAAACGACTAATGAAACTACTACATCACAAACTACTTATGAAACTACTACACCACAAACGACTAATGAAACTACTACATCACAAACTACTAATGAAACTACTACATCACAAACTACTAATGAAACAACTACACCACAAACTACTAATGAAACTATTACACCGCAAACGACTAATGTAACTACTACATCACAAACTACTACTGAAACTACTAAACAATTAACGACTTCTAATGAAACTACTACATCACAAACTACTAATGAAACTACTACGCCACAAACTGGTAATGAAACTACTACATCACAAACTACTAATGAAACTACCACACCACAAACTACTAATGAAACTACTACATCACAAACTACTACTGAAACTACTACACAATAAACGACTTCTAATGAAACTACTACATCACAAACTACTAATGAAACTACTACATCACAAACTACTAATGAAACTACTACACCACAAACGACTAATGAAACTACTACATCACAAACTACTTATGAAACTACTACACCACAAACGACTAATGAAACTACTACATCACAAACTACTAATGAAACTACTACACCACAAACTACTAATGAAACTACTACATCACAAACTACTAATGAAACTACTACACCACAAACTACTAATGAAACTACTTCACCACAAACTACTAATGAAACTACTACATCACAAACTACTAATGAAACTACTACACCACAAACTACTAATGAAACTACTACACCACAAACTACTAATGAAACTACTACACCACAAACGACTAATGAAACTACTACACCACAAACTACTAATGAAACTACTACACCACAAACCACTACTGATGAAACTAATATGTAGTTTCATAAACAACAATTAATGCAACTACTACACTACAAACTACGAATGAAACTACTACACAATAAACGACTTCTAATGAAACTACTACATCACAAACTACTAATGAAACTACTACACCACAAACTACTAATGAAACTACTACATCACAAACTACTAATGAAACTACTACATCACAAACTACTAATGAAACTACTTCACAATAAACGACTTCTAATGAAACTACGATATCACAAACTACTAATGAAACTACTACATCACAAACTACTAATGAAACTACTTCACAATAAACGACTTCTAATGAAACTACTACACCACAAACTACTAATGAAACTACTACACCACAAACTACTAATGAAACTACTACACCACAAACTACTAATGAAACTACTACACAACAAACTACTAACGAAACTACTACATCACAAACTACTAATGAATCTACTACACCACAAACTACTAATGAAACTACTACACCACAAACTACTAATGAAACTACTACATCACAAACTACTAATGAAACTACTACACCACAATCTACTACTGAAACTACTACACAATAAACGACTTCTAATGAAACTACTACACCACAAACTACTAATGAAACTACTACACCACAAACTACTAATGAAACTACTACATCACAAACTACTACTGAAACTACTACACAATAAACGACTTCTAATGAAACTACTACACCACAAACTACTAATGAAACTACTGCATCACAAACTACTAATGAAACTACTACACCACAAACGACTAATGAAACTACTACATCACAAACTACTAATGAAACTACTACACCACAAACGACTAATGAAACTACTACATCACAAACTACTAATGAAACTACTACACCACAAACGACTAATGAAACTACTACATCACAAACTACTAATGAAACTACTACACCACAAATTACTACTGAAACTACTACACAATAAACGACTTCTAATGAAACTACTACATCAGAAACTACTAATGAAACTACTACACCAGAAACTAGTAATGAAACTACTACATCACAAACTACTAATGAAACTACTACACCACAAACTACTAATGAAACTACTACATCACAAACTACTACTGAAACTACTACACAATAAACGACTTCTAATGAAACTACTACATCACAAACTACTAATGAAACTACTACATCACAAACTACTAATGAAACAACTACACCACAAACTACTAATGAAACTATTACACCGCAAACGACTAATGTAACTACTACATCACAAACTACTACTGAAACTACTAAACAATAAACGACTTCTAATGAAACTACTACATCACAAACTACTAATGAAACTACTACGCCACAAACTGGTAATGAAACTACTACATCACAAACTACTAATGAAACTACCACACCACAAACTACTAATGAAACTACTACATCACAAACTACTACTGAAACTACTACACAATAAACGACTTCTAATGAAACTACTACATCACAAACTACTAATGAAACTACTACATCACAAACTACTAATGAAACTACTACACCACAAACGACTAATGAAACTACTACATCACAAACTACTTATGAAACTACTACACCACAAACGACTAATGAAACTACTACATCACAAACTACTAATGAAACTACTACACCACAAACGACTAATGAAACTACTACATCACAAACTACTAATGAAACTACTACACCACAAACGACTAATGAAACTACTACATCACAAACTACTAATGAAACTACTTCACAATAAACGACTTCTAATGAAACTACTACATCACAAACTACTAATGAAACTACTACACCACAAACTACTAATGAAACTACTACATCACAAACTACTAATGAAACTACTACATCACAAACTACTAATGAAACTACTTCACAATAAACGACTTCTAATGAAACTACTATATCACAAACTACTAATGAAACTACTACATCACAAACTACTAATGAAACTACTTCACAATAAACGACTTCTAATGAAACTACTACACCACAAACTACTAATGAAACTACTACACCACAAACTACTAATGAAACTACTACACCACAAACTACTAATGAAACTACTACACAACAAACTACTAATGAAACTACTACATCACAAACTACTAATGAATCTACTACACCACAAACTACTAATGAAACTACTACACCACAAACTACTAATGAAACTACTACATCACAAACTACTAATGAAACTACTACACCACAATCTACTACTGAAACTACTACACAATAAACGACTTCTAATGAAACTACTACACCACAAACTACTAATGAAACTACTACACCACAAACTACTAATGAAACTACTACATCACAAACTACTACTGAAACTACTACACAATAAACGACTTCTAATGAAACTACTACACCACAAACTACTAATGAAACTACTGCATCACAAACTACTAATGAAACTACTACACCACAAACGACTAATGAAACTACTACATCACAAACTACTAATGAAACTACTACACCACAAACGACTAATGAAACTACTACATCACAAACTACTAATGAAACTACTACACCACAAACGACTAATGAAACTACTACATCACAAACTACTAATGAAACTACTACACCACAAATTACTACTGAAACTACTACACAATAAACGACTTCTAATGAAACTACTACATCAGAAACTACTAATGAAACTACTACACCAGAAACTAGTAATGAAACTACTACACCACAAACTACTAATGAAACTACTACATCACAAACTACTTCTGAAACTACTACACAATAAACGACTTCTAATGAAACTACTACATCACAAACTACTAATGAAACTACTACATCACAAACTACTAATGAAACAACTACACCACAAACTACTAATGAAACTATTACACCGCAAACGACTAATGTAACTACTACATCACAAACTACTACTGAAACTACTAAACAATAAACGACTTCTAATGAAACTACTACATCACAAACTACTAATGAAACTACTACGCCACAAACTGGTAATGAAACTACTACATCACAAACTACTAATGAAACTACCACACCACAAACTACTAATGAAACTACTACATCACAAACTACTACTGAAACTACTACACAATAAACGACTTCTAATGAAACTACTACATCACAAACTACTAATGAAACTACTACATCACAAACTACTAATGAAACTACTACACCACAAACGACTAATGAAACTACTACATCACAAACTACTTATGAAACTACTACACCACAAACGACTAATGAAACTACTACATCACAAACTACTAATGAAACTACTACACCACAAACTACTAATGAAACTACTACATCACAAACTACTAATGAAACTACTACACCACAAACTACTAATGAAACTACTTCACCACAAACTACTAATGAAACTACTACATCACAAACTACTAATGAAACTACTACACCACAAACTACTAATGAAACTACTACACCACAAACTACTAATGAAACTACTACACCACAAACGACTAATGAAACTACTACACCACAAACTACTAATGAAACTACTACACCACAAACCACTACTGATGAAACTAATATGTAGTTTCATAAACAACAATTAATGAAACTACTACACTACAAACTACGAATGAAACTACTACACAATAAACGACTTCTAATGAAACTACTACATCACAAACTAATAATGAAACTACTACACCACAAACTACTAATGAAACTACTACATCACAAACTACTAATGAAACTACTACATCACAAACTACTAATGAAACTACTTCACAATAAACGACTTCTAATGAAACTACGATATCACAAACTACTAATGAAACTACTACATCACAAACTACTAATGAAACTACTTCACAATAAACGACTTCTAATGAAACTACTACACCACAAACTACTAATGAAACTACTACACCACAAACTACTAATGAAACTACTACACCACAAACTACTAATGAAACTACTACACAACAAACTACTAACGAAACTACTACATCACAAACTACTAATGAATCTACTACACCACAAACTACTAATGAAACTACTACACCACAAACTACTAATGAAACTACTACATCACAAACTACTAATGAAACTACTACACCACAATCTACTACTGAAACTACTACACAATAAACGACTTCTAATGAAACTACTACACCACAAACTACTAATGAAACTACTACACCACAAACTACTAATGAATCTACTACATCACAAACTACTACTGAAACTACTACACAATAAACGACTTCTAATGAAACTATTACACCACAAACTACTAATGAAACTACTGCATCACAAACTACTAATGAAACTACTACACCACAAACGACTAATGAAACTACTACATCACAAACTACTAATGAAACTACTACACCACAAACGACTAATGAAACTACTACATCACAAACTACTAATGAAACTACTACACCACAAATTACTACTGAAACTACTACACAATAAACGACTTCTAATGAAACTACTACATCAGAAACTACTAATGAAACTACTACACCAGAAACTAGTAATGAAACTACTACATCACAAACTACTAATGAAACTACTACACCACAAACTACTAATGAAACTACTACATCACAAACTACTACTGAAACTACTACACAATAAACGACTTCTAATGAAACTACTACATCACAAACTACTAATGAAACTACTACATCACAAACTACTAATGAAACAACTACACCACAAACTACTAATGAAACTATTACACCGCAAACGACTAATGTAACTACTACATCACAAACTACTACTGAAACTACTAAACAATAAACGACTTCTAATGAAACTACTACACCACAAACTACTAATGAAACTACTACACCACAAACTACTAATGAAACTACTACACCACAAACTACTAATGAAACTACTACACAACAAACTACTAATGAAACTACTACATCACAAACTACTAATGAATCTACTACACCACAAACTACTAATGAAACTACTACACCACAAACTACTAATGAAACTACTACATCACAAACTACTAATGAAACTACTACACCACAATCTACTACTGAAACTACTACACAATAAACGACTTCTAATGAAACTACTACACCACAAACTACTAATGAAACTACTACACCACAAACTACTAATGAAACTACTACATCACAAACTACTACTGAAACTACTACACAATAAACGACTTCTAATGAAACTACTACACCACAAACTACTAATGAAACTACTGCATCACAAACTACTAATGAAACTACTACACCACAAACGACTAATGAAACTACTACATCACAAACTACTAATGAAACTACTACACCACAAACGACTAATGAAACTACTACATCACAAACTACTAATGAAACTACTACACCACAAACGACTAATGAAACTACTACATCACAAACTACTAATGAAACTACTACACCACAAATTACTACTGAAACTACTACACAATAAACGACTTCTAATGAAACTACTACATCAGAAACTACTAATGAAACTACTACACCAGAAACTAGTAATGAAACTACTACACCACAAACTACTAATGAAACTACTACATCACAAACTACTTCTGAAACTACTACACAATAAACGACTTCTAATGAAACTACTACATCACAAACTACTAATGAAACTACTACATCACAAACTACTAATGAAACAACTACACCACAAACTACTAATGAAACTATTACACCGCAAACGACTAATGTAACTACTACATCACAAACTACTACTGAAACTACTAAACAATAAACGACTTCTAATGAAACTACTACATCACAAACTACTAATGAAACTACTACGCCACAAACTGGTAATGAAACTACTACATCACAAACTACTAATGAAACTACCACACCACAAACTACTAATGAAACTACTACATCACAAACTACTACTGAAACTACTACACAATAAACGACTTCTAATGAAACTACTACATCACAAACTACTAATGAAACTACTACATCACAAACTACTAATGAAACTACTACACCACAAACGACTAATGAAACTACTACATCACAAACTACTTATGAAACTACTACACCACAAACGACTAATGAAACTACTACATCACAAACTACTAATGAAACTACTACATCACAAACTACTAATGAAACAACTACACCACAAACTACTAATGAAACTATTACACCGCAAACGACTAATGTAACTACTACATCACAAACTACTACTGAAACTACTAAACAATAAACGACTTCTAATGAAACTACTACATCACAAACTACTAATGAAACTACTACGCCACAAACTGGTAATGAAACTACTACATCACAAACTACTAATGAAACTACCACACCACAAACTACTAATGAAACTACTACATCACAAACTACTACTGAAACTACTACACAATAAACGACTTCTAATGAAACTACTACATCACAAACTACTAATGAAACTACTACATCACAAACTACTAATGAAACTACTACACCACAAACGACTAATGAAACTACTACATCACAAACTACTTATGAAACTACTACACCACAAACGACTAATGAAACTACTACATCACAAACTACTAATGAAATTACTACACCACAAACTACTAATGAAACTACTACATCACAAACTACTAATGAAACTACTACACCACAAACTACTAATGAAACTACTTCACCACAAACTACTAATGAAACTACTACACTACATCACAAACTACTAATGAAACTACTACACCACAAACTACTAATGAAACTACTACACCACAAACTACTAATGAAACTACTACACCACAAACGACTAATGAAACTACTACACCACAAACTACTAATGAAACTACTACACCACAAACCACTACTGATGAAACTAATATGTAGTTTCATAAACAACAATTAATGAAACTACTACACTACAAACTACGAATGAAACTACTACACAATAAACGACTTCTAATGAAACTACTACATCACAATCTACTAATGAAACTACTACACCACAAACTACTAATGAAACTACTACATCACAAACTACTAATGAAACTACTACATCACAAACTACTAATGAAACTACTTCACAATAAACGACTTCTAATGAAACTACGATATCACAAACTACTAATGAAACTACTACATCACAAACTACTAATGAAACTACTTCACAATAAACGACTTCTAATGAAACTACTACACCACAAACTACTAATGAAACTACTACACCACAAACTACTAATGAAACTACTACACCACAAACTACTAATGAAACTACTACACAACAAACTACTAACGAAACTACTACATCACAAACTACTAATGAATCTACTACACCACAAACTACTAATGAAACTACTACACCACAAACTACTAATGAAACTACTACATCACAAACTACTAATGAAACTACTACACCACAATCTACTACTGAAACTACTACACAATAAACGACTTCTAATGAAACTACTACACCACAAACTACTAATGAAACTACTACACCACAAACTACTAATGAAACTACTACATCACAAACTACTACTGAAACTACTACACAATAAACGACTTCTAATGAAACTACTACACCACAAACTACTAATGAAACTACTGCATCACAAACTACTAATGAAACTACTACACCACAAACGACTAATGAAACTACTACATCACAAACTACTAATGAAACTACTACACCACAAACGACTAATGAAACTACTACATCACAAACTACTAATGAAACTACTACACCACAAACGACTAATGAAACTACTACATCACAAACTACTAATGAAACTACTACACCACAAATTACTACTGAAACTACTACACAATAAACGACTTCTAATGAAACTACTACATCAGAAACTACTAATGAAACTACTACACCAGAAACTAGTAATGAAACTACTACATCACAAACTACTAATGAAACTACTACACCACAAACTACTAATGAAACTACTACATCACAAACTACTACTGAAACTACTACACAATAAACGACTTCTAATGAAACTACTACATCACAAACTACTAATGAAACTACTACATCACAAACTACTAATGAAACAACTACACCACAAACTACTAATGAAACTATTACACCGCAAACGACTAATGTAACTACTACATCACAAACTACTACTGAAACTACTAAACAATAAACGACTTCTAATGAAACTACTACATCACAAACTACTAATGAAACTACTACGCCACAAACTGGTAATGAAACTACTACATCACAAACTACTAATGAAACTACCACACCACAAACTACTAATGAAACTACTACATCACAAACTACTACTGAAACTACTACACAATAAACGACTTCTAATGAAACTACTACATCACAAACTACTAATGAAACTACTACATCACAAACTACTAATGAAACTACTACACCACAAACGACTAATGAAACTACTACATCACAAACTACTTATGAAACTACTACACCACAAACGACTAATGAAACTACTACATCACAAACTACTAATGAAACTACTACACCACAAACGACTAATGAAACTACTACATCACAAACTACTAATGAAACTACTACACCACAAACGACTAATGAAACTACTACATCACAAACTACTAATGAAACTACTTCACAATAAACGACTTCTAATGAAACTACTACATCACAAACTACTAATGAAACTACTACACCACAAACTACTAATGAAACTACTACATCACAAACTACTAATGAAACTACTACATCACAAACTACTAATGAAACTACTTCACAATAAACGACTTCTAATGAAACTACTATATCACAAACTACTAATGAAACTACTACATCACAAACTACTAATGAAACTACTTCACAATAAACGACTTCTAATGAAACTACTACACCACAAACTACTAATGAAACTACTACACCACAAACTACTAATGAAACTACTACATCACAAACTACTAATGAAACTACTACACCACAAACGACTAATGAAACTACTACATCACAAACTACTTATGAAACTACTACACCACAAACGACTAATGAAACTACTACATCACAAACTACTAATGAAACTACTACACCACAAACTACTAATGAAACTACTACATCACAAACTACTAATGAAACTACTACACCACAAACTACTAATGAAACTACTTCACCACAAACTACTAATGAAACTACTACACTACATCACAAACTACTAATGAAACTACTACACCACAAACTACTAATGAAACTACTACACCACAAACTACTAATGAAACTACTACACCACAAACGACTAATGAAACTACTACACCACAAACTACTAATGAAACTACTACACCACAAACCACTACTGATGAAACTAATATGTAGTTTCATAAACAACAATTAATGAAACTACTACACTACAAACTACGAATGAAACTACTACACAATAAACGACTTCTAATGAAACTACTACATCACAATCTACTAATGAAACTACTACACCACAAACTACTAATGAAACTACTACATCACAAACTACTAATGAAACTACTACATCACAAACTACTAATGAAACTACTTCACAATAAACGACTTCTAATGAAACTACGATATCACAAACTACTAATGAAACTACTACATCACAAACTACTAATGAAACTACTTCACAATAAACGACTTCTAATGAAACTACTACACCACAAACTACTAATGAAACTACTACACCACAAACTACTAATGAAACTACTACACCACAAACTACTAATGAAACTACTACACAACAAACTACTAACGAAACTACTACATCACAAACTACTAATGAATCTACTACACCACAAACTACTAATGAAACTACTACACCACAAACTACTAATGAAACTACTACATCACAAACTACTAATGAAACTACTACACCACAATCTACTACTGAAACTACTACACAATAAACGACTTCTAATGAAACTACTACACCACAAACTACTAATGAAACTACTACACCACAAACTACTAATGAAACTACTACATCACAAACTACTACTGAAACTACTACACAATAAACGACTTCTAATGAAACTACTACACCACAAACTACTAATGAAACTACTGCATCACAAACTACTAATGAAACTACTACACCACAAACGACTAATGAAACTACTACATCACAAACTACTAATGAAACTACTACACCACAAACGACTAATGAAACTACTACATCACAAACTACTAATGAAACTACTACACCACAAACGACTAATGAAACTACTACATCACAAACTACTAATGAAACTACTACACCACAAATTACTACTGAAACTACTACACAATAAACGACTTCTAATGAAACTACTACATCAGAAACTACTAATGAAACTACTACACCAGAAACTAGTAATGAAACTACTACATCACAAACTACTAATGAAACTACTACACCACAAACTACTAATGAAACTACTACATCACAAACTACTACTGAAACTACTACACAATAAACGACTTCTAATGAAACTACTACATCACAAACTACTAATGAAACTACTACATCACAAACTACTAATGAAACAACTACACCACAAACTACTAATGAAACTATTACACCGCAAACGACTAATGTAACTACTACATCACAAACTACTACTGAAACTACTAAACAATAAACGACTTCTAATGAAACTACTACATCACAAACTACTAATGAAACTACTACGCCACAAACTGGTAATGAAACTACTACATCACAAACTACTAATGAAACTACCACACCACAAACTACTAATGAAACTACTACATCACAAACTACTACTGAAACTACTACACAATAAACGACTTCTAATGAAACTACTACATCACAAACTACTAATGAAACTACTACATCACAAACTACTAATGAAACTACTACACCACAAACGACTAATGAAACTACTACATCACAAACTACTTATGAAACTACTACACCACAAACGACTAATGAAACTACTACATCACAAACTACTAATGAAACTACTACACCACAAACGACTAATGAAACTACTACATCACAAACTACTAATGAAACTACTACACCACAAACGACTAATGAAACTACTACATCACAAACTACTAATGAAACTACTTCACAATAAACGACTTCTAATGAAACTACTACATCACAAACTACTAATGAAACTACTACACCACAAACTACTAATGAAACTACTACATCACAAACTACTAATGAAACTACTACATCACAAACTACTAATGAAACTACTTCACAATAAACGACTTCTAATGAAACTACTATATCACAAACTACTAATGAAACTACTACATCACAAACTACTAATGAAACTACTTCACAATAAACGACTTCTAATGAAACTACTACACCACAAACTACTAATGAAACTACTACACCACAAACTACTAATGAAACTACTACACCACAAACTACTAATGAAACTACTACACAACAAACTACTAATGAAACTACTACATCACAAACTACTAATGAATCTACTACACCACAAACTACTAATGAAACTACTACACCACAAACTACTAATGAAACTACTACATCACAAACTACTAATGAAACTACTACACCACAATCTACTACTGAAACTACTACACAATAAACGACTTCTAATGAAACTACTACACCACAAACTACTAATGAAACTACTACACCACAAACTACTAATGAAACTACTACATCACAAACTACTACTGAAACTACTACACAATAAACGACTTCTAATGAAACTACTACACCACAAACTACTAATGAAACTACTGCATCACAAACTACTAATGAAACTACTACACCACAAACGACTAATGAAACTACTACATCACAAACTACTAATGAAACTACTACACCACAAACGACTAATGAAACTACTACATCACAAACTACTAATGAAACTACTACACCACAAACGACTAATGAAACTACTACATCACAAACTACTAATGAAACTACTACACCACAAATTACTACTGAAACTACTACACAATAAACGACTTCTAATGAAACTACTACATCAGAAACTACTAATGAAACTACTACACCAGAAACTAGTAATGAAACTACTACACCACAAACTACTAATGAAACTACTACATCACAAACTACTTCTGAAACTACTACACAATAAACGACTTCTAATGAAACTACTACATCACAAACTACTAATGAAACTACTACATCACAAACTACTAATGAAACAACTACACCACAAACTACTAATGAAACTATTACACCGCAAACGACTAATGTAACTACTACATCACAAACTACTACTGAAACTACTAAACAATAAACGACTTCTAATGAAACTACTACATCACAAACTACTAATGAAACTACTACGCCACAAACTGGTAATGAAACTACTACATCACAAACTACTAATGAAACTACCACACCACAAACTACTAATGAAACTACTACATCACAAACTACTACTGAAACTACTACACAATAAACGACTTCTAATGAAACTACTACATCACAAACTACTAATGAAACTACTACATCACAAACTACTAATGAAACTACTACACCACAAACGACTAATGAAACTACTACATCACAAACTACTTATGAAACTACTACACCACAAACGACTAATGAAACTACTACATCACAAACTACTAATGAAACTACTACACCACAAACTACTAATGAAACTACTACATCACAAACTACTAATGAAACTACTACACCACAAACTACTAATGAAACTACTTCACCACAAACTACTAATGAAACTACTACATCACAAACTACTAATGAAACTACTACACCACAAACTACTAATGAAACTACTACACCACAAACTACTAATGAAACTACTACACCACAAACGACTAATGAAACTACTACACCACAAACTACTAATGAAACTACTACACCACAAACCACTACTGATGAAACTAATATGTAGTTTCATAAACAACAATTAATGAAACTACTACACTACAAACTACGAATGAAACTACTACACAATAAACGACTTCTAATGAAACTACTACATCACAAACTACTAATGAAACTACTACACCACAAACTACTAATGAAACTACTACATCACAAACTACTAATGAAACTACTACATCACAAACTACTAATGAAACTACTTCACAATAAACGACTTCTAATGAAACTACGATATCACAAACTACTAATGAAACTACTACATCACAAACTACTAATGAAACTACTTCACAATAAACGACTTCTAATGAAACTACTACACCACAAACTACTAATGAAACTACTACACCACAAACTACTAATGAAACTACTACACCACAAACTACTAATGAAACTACTACACAACAAACTACTAACGAAACTACTACATCACAAACTACTAATGAATCTACTACACCACAAACTACTAATGAAACTACTACACCACAAACTACTAATGAAACTACTACATCACAAACTACTAATGAAACTACTACACCACAATCTACTACTGAAACTACTACACAATAAACGACTTCTAATGAAACTACTACACCACAAACTACTAATGAAACTACTACACCACAAACTACTAATGAAACTACTACATCACAAACTACTACTGAAACTACTACACAATAAACGACTTCTAATGAAACTACTACACCACAAACTACTAATGAAACTACTGCATCACAAACTACTAATGAAACTACTACACCACAAACGACTAATGAAACTACTACATCACAAACTACTAATGAAACTACTACACCACAAACGACTAATGAAACTACTACATCACAAACTACTAATGAAACTACTACACCACAAATTACTACTGAAACTACTACACAATAAACGACTTCTAATGAAACTACTACATCAGAAACTACTAATGAAACTACTACACCAGAAACTAGTAATGAAACTACTACATCACAAACTACTAATGAAACTACTACACCACAAACTACTAATGAAACTACTACATCACAAACTACTACTGAAACTACTACACAATAAACGACTTCTAATGAAACTACTACATCACAAACTACTAATGAAACTACTACATCACAAACTACTAATGAAACAACTACACCACAAACTACTAATGAAACTATTACACCTCAAACGACTAATGTAACTACTACATCACAAACTACTACTGAAACTACTAAACAATAAACGACTTCTAATGAAACTACTACACCACAAACTACTAATGAAACTACTACACCACAAACTACTAATGAAACTACTACACCACAAACTACTAATGAAACTACTACACAACAAACTACTAATGAAACTACTACATCACAAACTACTAATGAATCTACTACACCACAAACTACTAATGAAACTACTACACCACAAACTACTAATGAAACTACTACATCACAAACTACTAATGAAACTACTACACCACAATCTACTACTGAAACTACTACACAATAAACGACTTCTAATGAAACTACTACACCACAAACTACTAATGAAACTACTACACCACAAACTACTAATGAAACTACTACATCACAAACTACTACTGAAACTACTACACAATAAACGACTTCTAATGAAACTACTACACCACAAACTACTAATGAAACTACTGCATCACAAACTACTAATGAAACTACTACACCACAAACGACTAATGAAACTACTACATCACAAACTACTAATGAAACTACTACACCACAAACGACTAATGAAACTACTACATCACAAACTACTAATGAAACTACTACACCACAAACGACTAATGAAACTACTACATCACAAACTACTAATGAAACTACTACACCACAAATTACTACTGAAACTACTACACAATAAACGACTTCTAATGAAACTACTACATCAGAAACTACTAATGAAACTACTACACCAGAAACTAGTAATGAAACTACTACACCACAAACTACTAATGAAACTACTACATCACAAACTACTTCTGAAACTACTACACAATAAACGACTTCTAATGAAACTACTACATCACAAACTACTAATGAAACTACTACATCACAAACTACTAATGAAACAACTACACCACAAACTACTAATGAAACTATTACACCGCAAACGACTAATGTAACTACTACATCACAAACTACTACTGAAACTACTAAACAATAAACGACTTCTAATGAAACTACTACATCACAAACTACTAATGAAACTACTACGCCACAAACTGGTAATGAAACTACTACATCACAAACTACTAATGAAACTACCACACCACAAACTACTAATGAAACTACTACATCACAAACTACTACTGAAACTACTACACAATAAACGACTTCTAATGAAACTACTACATCACAAACTACTAATGAAACTACTACATCACAAACTACTAATGAAACTACTACACCACAAACGACTAATGAAACTACTACATCACAAACTACTTATGAAACTACTACACCACAAACGACTAATGAAACTACTACATCACAAACTACTAATGAAACTACTACACCACAAACTACTAATGAAACTACTACATCACAAACTACTAATGAAACTACTACACCACAAACTACTAATGAAACTACTTCACCACAAACTACTAATGAAACTACTACATCACAAACTACTAATGAAACTACTACACCACAAACTACTAATGAAACTACTACACCACAAACTACTAATGAAACTACTACACCACAAACGACTAATGAAACTACTACACCACAAACTACTAATGAAACTACTACACCACAAACCACTACTGATGAAACTAATATGTAGTTTCATAAACAACAATTAATGCAACTACTACACTACAAACTACGAATGAAACTACTACACAATAAACGACTTCTAAGGAAACTACTACATCACAAACTACTAATGAAACTACTACACCACAAACTACTAATGAAACTACTACATCACAAACTACTAATGAAACTACTACATCACAAACTACTAATGAAACTACTTCACAATAAACGACTTCTAATGAAACTACGATATCACAAACTACTAATGAAACTACTACATCACAAACTACTAATGAAACTACTTCACAATAAACGACTTCTAATGAAACTACTACACCACAAACTACTAATGAAACTACTACACCACAAACTACTAATGAAACTACTACACCACAAACTACTAATGAAACTACTACACAACAAACTACTAACGAAACTACTACATCACAAACTACTAATGAATCTACTACACCACAAACTACTAATGAAACTACTACACCACAAACTACTAATGAAACTACTACATCACAAACTACTAATGAAACTACTACACCACAATCTACTACTGAAACTACTACACAATAAACGACTTCTAATGAAACTACTACACCACAAACTACTAATGAAACTACTACACCACAAACTACTAATGAAACTACTACATCACAAACTACTACTGAAACTACTACACAATAAACGACTTCTAATGAAACTACTACACCACAAACTACTAATGAAACTACTGCATCACAAACTACTAATGAAACTACTACACCACAAACGACTAATGAAACTACTACATCACAAACTACTAATGAAACTACTACACCACAAACGACTAATGAAACTACTACATCACAAACTACTAATGAAACTACTACACCACAAACGACTAATGAAACTACTACATCACAAACTACTAATGAAACTACTACACCACAAATTACTACTGAAACTACTACACAATAAACGACTTCTAATGAAACTACTACATCAGAAACTACTAATGAAACTACTACACCAGAAACTAGTAATGAAACTACTACATCACAAACTACTAATGAAACTACTACACCACAAACTACTAATGAAACTACTACATCACAAACTACTACTGAAACTACTACACAATAAACGACTTCTAATGAAACTACTACATCACAAACTACTAATGAAACTACTACATCACAAACTACTAATGAAACAACTACACCACAAACTACTAATGAAACTATTACACCGCAAACGACTAATGTAACTACTACATCACAAACTACTACTGAAACTACTAAACAATAAACGACTTCTAATGAAACTACTACATCACAAACTACTAATGAAACTACTACGCCACAAACTGGTAATGAAACTACTACATCACAAACTACTAATGAAACTACCACACCACAAACTACTAATGAAACTACTACATCACAAACTACTACTGAAACTACTACACAATAAACGACTTCTAATGAAACTACTACATCACAAACTACTAATGAAACTACTACATCACAAACTACTAATGAAACTACTACACCACAAACGACTAATGAAACTACTACATCACAAACTACTTATGAAACTACTACACCACAAACGACTAATGAAACTACTACATCACAAACTACTAATGAAACTACTACACCACAAACGACTAATGAAACTACTACATCACAAACTACTAATGAAACTACTACACCACAAACGACTAATGAAACTACTACATCACAAACTACTAATGAAACTACTTCACAATAAACGACTTCTAATGAAACTACTACATCACAAACTACTAATGAAACTACTACACCACAAACTACTAATGAAACTACTACATCACAAACTACTAATGAAACTACTACATCACAAACTACTAATGAAACTACTTCACAATAAACGACTTCTAATGAAACTACTATATCACAAACTACTAATGAAACTACTACATCACAAACTACTAATGAAACTACTTCACAATAAACGACTTCTAATGAAACTACTACACCACAAACTACTAATGAAACTACTACACCACAAACTACTAATGAAACTACTACACCACAAACTACTAATGAAACTACTACACAACAAACTACTAATGAAACTACTACATCACAAACTACTAATGAATCTACTACACCACAAACTACTAATGAAACTACTACACCACAAACTACTAATGAAACTACTACATCACAAACTACTAATGAAACTACTACACCACAATCTACTACTGAAACTACTACACAATAAACGACTTCTAATGAAACTACTACACCACAAACTACTAATGAAACTACTACACCACAAACTACTAATGAAACTACTACATCACAAACTACTACTGAAACTACTACACAATAAACGACTTCTAATGAAACTACTACACCACAAACTACTAATGAAACTACTGCATCACAAACTACTAATGAAACTACTACACCACAAACGACTAATGAAACTACTACATCACAAACTACTAATGAAACTACTACACCACAAACGACTAATGAAACTACTACATCACAAACTACTAATGAAACTACTACACCACAAACGACTAATGAAACTACTACATCACAAACTACTAATGAAACTACTACACCACAAATTACTACTGAAACTACTACACAATAAACGACTTCTAATGAAACTACTACATCAGAAACTACTAATGAAACTACTACACCAGAAACTAGTAATGAAACTACTACACCACAAACTACTAATGAAACTACTACATCACAAACTACTTCTGAAACTACTACACAATAAACGACTTCTAATGAAACTACTACATCACAAACTACTAATGAAACTACTACATCACAAACTACTAATGAAACAACTACACCACAAACTACTAATGAAACTATTACACCGCAAACGACTAATGTAACTACTACATCACAAACTACTACTGAAACTACTAAACAATAAACGACTTCTAATGAAACTACTACATCACAAACTACTAATGAAACTACTACGCCACAAACTGGTAATGAAACTACTACATCACAAACTACTAATGAAACTACCACACCACAAACTACTAATGAAACTACTACATCACAAACTACTACTGAAACTACTACACAATAAACGACTTCTAATGAAACTACTACATCACAAACTACTAATGAAACTACTACATCACAAACTACTAATGAAACTACTACACCACAAACGACTAATGAAACTACTACATCACAAACTACTTATGAAACTACTACACCACAAACGACTAATGAAACTACTACATCACAAACTACTAATGAAACTACTACACCACAAACTACTAATGAAACTACTACATCACAAACTACTAATGAAACTACTACACCACAAACTACTAATGAAACTACTTCACCACAAACTACTAATGAAACTACTACATCACAAACTACTAATGAAACTACTACACCACAAACTACTAATGAAACTACTACACCACAAACTACTAATGAAACTACTACACCACAAACGACTAATGAAACTACTACACCACAAACTACTAATGAAACTACTACACCACAAACCACTACTGATGAAACTAATATGTAGTTTCATAAACAACAATTAATGAAACTACTACACTACAAACTACGAATGAAACTACTACACAATAAACGACTTCTAATGAAACTACTACATCACAAACTAATAATGAAACTACTACACCACAAACTACTAATGAAACTACTACATCACAAACTACTAATGAAACTACTACATCACAAACTACTAATGAAACTACTTCACAATAAACGACTTCTAATGAAACTACGATATCACAAACTACTAATGAAACTACTACATCACAAACTACTAATGAAACTACTTCACAATAAACGACTTCTAATGAAACTACTACACCACAAACTACTAATGAAACTACTACACCACAAACTACTAATGAAACTACTACACCACAAACTACTAATGAAACTACTACACAACAAACTACTAACGAAACTACTACATCACAAACTACTAATGAATCTACTACACCACAAACTACTAATGAAACTACTACACCACAAACTACTAATGAAACTACTACATCACAAACTACTAATGAAACTACTACACCACAATCTACTACTGAAACTACTACACAATAAACGACTTCTAATGAAACTACTACACCACAAACTACTAATGAAACTACTACACCACAAACTACTAATGAAACTACTACATCACAAACTACTACTGAAACTACTACACAATAAACGACTTCTAATGAAACTACTACACCACAAACTACTAATGAAACTACTGCATCACAAACTACTAATGAAACTACTACACCACAAACGACTAATGAAACTACTACATCACAAACTACTAATGAAACTACTACACCACAAACGACTAATGAAACTACTACATCACAAACTACTAATGAAACTACTACACCACAAATTACTACTGAAACTACTACACAATAAACGACTTCTAATGAAACTACTACATCAGAAACTACTAATGAAACTACTACACCAGAAACTAGTAATGAAACTACTACATCACAAACTACTAATGAAACTACTACACCACAAACTACTAATGAAACTACTACATCACAAACTACTACTGAAACTACTACACAATAAACGACTTCTAATGAAACTACTACATCACAAACTACTAATGAAACTACTACATCACAAACTACTAATGAAACAACTACACCACAAACTACTAATGAAACTATTACACCGCAAACGACTAATGTAACTACTACATCACAAACTACTACTGAAACTACTAAACAATAAACGACTTCTAATGAAACTACTACACCACAAACTACTAATGAAACTACTACACCACAAACTACTAATGAAACTACTACACCACAAACTACTAATGAAACTACTACACAACAAACTACTAATGAAACTACTACATCACAAACTACTAATGAATCTACTACACCACAAACTACTAATGAAACTACTACACCACAAACTACTAATGAAACTACTACATCACAAACTACTAATGAAACTACTACACCACAATCTACTACTGAAACTACTACACAATAAACGACTTCTAATGAAACTACTACACCACAAACTACTAATGAAACTACTACACCACAAACTACTAATGAAACTACTACATCACAAACTACTACTGAAACTACTACACAATAAACGACTTCTAATGAAACTACTACACCACAAACTACTAATGAAACTACTGCATCACAAACTACTAATGAAACTACTACACCACAAACGACTAATGAAACTACTACATCACAAACTACTAATGAAACTACTACACCACAAACGACTAATGAAACTACTACATCACAAACTACTAATGAAACTACTACACCACAAACGACTAATGAAACTACTACATCACAAACTACTAATGAAACTACTACACCACAAATTACTACTGAAACTACTACACAATAAACGACTTCTAATGAAACTACTACATCAGAAACTACTAATGAAACTACTACACCAGAAACTAGTAATGAAACTACTACACCACAAACTACTAATGAAACTACTACATCACAAACTACTTCTGAAACTACTACACAATAAACGACTTCTAATGAAACTACTACATCACAAACTACTAATGAAACTACTACATCACAAACTACTAATGAAACAACTACACCACAAACTACTAATGAAACTATTACACCGCAAACGACTAATGTAACTACTACATCACAAACTACTACTGAAACTACTAAACAATAAACGACTTCTAATGAAACTACTACATCACAAACTACTAATGAAACTACTACGCCACAAACTGGTAATGAAACTACTACATCACAAACTACTAATGAAACTACCACACCACAAACTACTAATGAAACTACTACATCACAAACTACTACTGAAACTACTACACAATAAACGACTTCTAATGAAACTACTACATCACAAACTACTAATGAAACTACTACATCACAAACTACTAATGAAACTACTACACCACAAACGACTAATGAAACTACTACATCACAAACTACTTATGAAACTACTACACCACAAACGACTAATGAAACTACTACATCACAAACTACTAATGAAACTACTACATCACAAACTACTAATGAAACAACTACACCACAAACTACTAATGAAACTATTACACCGCAAACGACTAATGTAACTACTACATCACAAACTACTACTGAAACTACTAAACAATAAACGACTTCTAATGAAACTACTACATCACAAACTACTAATGAAACTACTACGCCACAAACTGGTAATGAAACTACTACATCACAAACTACTAATGAAACTACCACACCACAAACTACTAATGAAACTACTACATCACAAACTACTACTGAAACTACTACACAATAAACGACTTCTAATGAAACTACTACATCACAAACTACTAATGAAACTACTACATCACAAACTACTAATGAAACTACTACACCACAAACGACTAATGAAACTACTACATCACAAACTACTTATGAAACTACTACACCACAAACGACTAATGAAACTACTACATCACAAACTACTAATGAAACTACTACACCACAAACTACTAATGAAACTACTACATCACAAACTACTAATGAAACTACTACACCACAAACTACTAATGAAACTACTTCACCACAAACTACTAATGAAACTACTACATCACAAACTACTAATGAAACTACTACACCACAAACTACTAATGAAACTACTACACCACAAACTACTAATGAAACTACTACACCACAAACGACTAATGAAACTACTACACCACAAACTACTAATGAAACTACTACACCACAAACCACTACTGATGAAACTAATATGTAGTTTCATAAACAACAATTAATGAAACTACTACACTACAAACTACGAATGAAACTACTACACAATAAACGACTTCTAATGAAACTACTACATCACAAACTACTAATGAAACTACTACACCACAAACTACTAATGAAACTACTACATCACAAACTACTAATGAAACTACTACATCACAAACTACTAATGAAACTACTTCACAATAAACGACTTCTAATGAAACTACGATATCACAAACTACTAATGAAACTACTACATCACAAACTACTAATGAAACTACTTCACAATAAACGACTTCTAATGAAACTACTACACCACAAACTACTAATGAAACTACTACACCACAAACTACTAATGAAACTACTACACCACAAACTACTAATGAAACTACTACACAACAAACTACTAACGAAACTACTACATCACAAACTACTAATGAATCTACTACACCACAAACTACTAATGAAACTACTACACCACAAACTACTAATGAAACTACTACATCACAAACTACTAATGAAACTACTACACCACAATCTACTACTGAAACTACTACACAATAAACGACTTCTAATGAAACTACTACACCACAAACTACTAATGAAACTACTACACCACAAACTACTAATGAAACTACTACATCACAAACTACTACTGAAACTACTACACAATAAACGACTTCTAATGAAACTACTACACCACAAACTACTAATGAAACTACTGCATCACAAACTACTAATGAAACTACTACACCACAAACGACTAATGAAACTACTACATCACAAACTACTAATGAAACTACTACACCACAAACGACTAATGAAACTACTACATCACAAACTACTAATGAAACTACTACACCACAAACGACTAATGAAACTACTACATCACAAACTACTAATGAAACTACTACACCACAAATTACTACTGAAACTACTACACAATAAACGACTTCTAATGAAACTACTACATCAGAAACTACTAATGAAACTACTACACTAGAAACTAGTAATGAAACTACTACATCACAAACTACTAATGAAACTACTACACCACAAACTACTAATGAAACTACTACATCACAAACTACTACTGAAACTACTACACAATAAACGACTTCTAATGAAACTACTACATCACAAACTACTAATGAAACTACTACATCACAAACTACTAATGAAACAACTACACCACAAACTACTAATGAAACTATTACACCGCAAACGACTAATGTAACTACTACATCACAAACTACTACTGAAACTACTAAACAATAAACGACTTCTAATGAAACTACTACATCACAAACTACTAATGAAACTACTACGCCACAAACTGGTAATGAAACTACTACATCACAAACTACTAATGAAACTACCACACCACAAACTACTAATGAAACTACTACATCACAAACTACTACTGAAACTACTACACAATAAACGACTTCTAATGAAACTACTACATCACAAACTACTAATGAAACTACTACATCACAAACTACTAATGAAACTACTACACCACAAACGACTAATGAAACTACTACATCACAAACTACTTATGAAACTACTACACCACAAACGACTAATGAAACTACTACATCACAAACTACTAATGAAACTACTACACCACAAACGACTAATGAAACTACTACATCACAAACTACTAATGAAACTACTACACCACAAACGACTAATGAAACTACTACATCACAAACTACTAATGAAACTACTTCACAATAAACGACTTCTAATGAAACTACTACATCACAAACTACTAATGAAACTACTACACCACAAACTACTAATGAAACTACTACATCACAAACTACTAATGAAACTACTACATCACAAACTACTAATGAAACTACTTCACAATAAACGACTTCTAATGAAACTACTATATCACAAACTACTAATGAAACTACTACATCACAAACTACTAATGAAACTACTTCACAATAAACGACTTCTAATGAAACTACTACACCACAAACTACTAATGAAACTACTAAACCACAAACTACTAATGAAACTACTACACCACAAACTACTAATGAAACTACTACACAACAAACTACTAATGAAACTACTACATCACAAACTACTAATGAATCTACTACACCACAAACTACTAATGAAACTACTACACCACAAACTACTAATGAAACTACTACATCACAAACTACTAATGAAACTACTACACCACAATCTACTACTGAAACTACTACACAATAAACGACTTCTAATGAAACTACTACACCACAAACTACTAATGAAACTACTACACCACAAACTACTAATGAAACTACTACATCACAAACTACTACTGAAACTACTACACAATAAACGACTTCTAATGAAACTACTACACCACAAACTACTAATGAAACTACTGCATCACAAACTACTAATGAAACTACTACACCACAAACGACTAATGAAACTACTACATCACAAACTACTAATGAAACTACTACACCACAAACGACTAATGAAACTACTACATCACAAACTACTAATGAAACTACTACACCACAAACGACTAATGAAACTACTACATCACAAACTACTAATGAAACTACTACACCACAAATTACTACTGAAACTACTACACAATAAACGACTTCTAATGAAACTACTACATCAGAAACTACTAATGAAACTACTACACCAGAAACTAGTAATGAAACTACTACACCACAAACTACTAATGAAACTACTACATCACAAACTACTTCTGAAACTACTACACAATAAACGACTTCTAATGAAACTACTACATCACAAACTACTAATGAAACTACTACATCACAAACTACTAATGAAACAACTACACCACAAACTACTAATGAAACTATTACACCGCAAACGACTAATGTAACTACTACATCACAAACTACTACTGAAACTACTAAACAATAAACGACTTCTAATGAAACTACTACATCACAAACTACTAATGAAACTACTACGCCACAAACTGGTAATGAAACTACTACATCACAAACTACTAATGAAACTACCACACCACAAACTACTAATGAAACTACTACATCACAAACTACTACTGAAACTACTACACAATAAACGACTTCTAATGAAACTACTACATCACAAACTACTAATGAAACTACTACATCACAAACTACTAATGAAACTACTACACCACAAACGACTAATGAAACTACTACATCACAAACTACTTATGAAACTACTACACCACAAACGACTAATGAAACTACTACATCACAAACTACTAATGAAACTACTACACCACAAACTACTAATGAAACTACTACATCACAAACTACTAATGAAA
Source organism: Cepaea hortensis (assembly GCA_963921405.1). Taxonomy (NCBI): domain Eukaryota; kingdom Metazoa; phylum Mollusca; class Gastropoda; order Stylommatophora; family Helicidae; genus Cepaea; species Cepaea hortensis. The sequence goes on from OY992897.1 coordinate 32,283,132, forward strand.
CTACTACACCACAAACTACTAATGAAACTACTTCACCACAAACTACTAATGAAACTACTACATCACAAACTACTAATGAAACTACTACACCACAAACTACTAATGAAACTACTACACCACAAACTACTAATGAAACTACTACACCACAAACGACTAATGAAACTACTACACCACAAACTACTAATGAAACTACTACACCACAAACCACTACTGATGAAACTAATATGTAGTTTCATAAACAACAATTAATGAAACTACTACACTACAAACTACGAATGAAACTACTACACAATAAACGACTTCTAATGAAACTACTACATCACAAACTACTAATGAAACTACTACACCACAAACTACTAATGAAACTACTACATCACAAACTACTAATGAAACTACTACATCACAAACTACTAATGAAACTACTTCACAATAAACGACTTCTAATGAAACTACGATATCACAAACTACTAATGAAACTACTACATCACAAACTACTAATGAAACTACTTCACAATAAACGACTTCTAATGAAACTACTACACCACAAACTACTAATGAAACTACTACACCACAAACTACTAATGAAACTACTACACCACAAACTACTAATGAAACTACTACACAACAAACTACTAACGAAACTACTACATCACAAACTACTAATGAATCTACTACACCACAAACTACTAATGAAACTACTACACCACAAACTACTAATGAAACTACTACATCACAAACTACTAATGAAACTACTACACCACAATCTACTACTGAAACTACTACACAATAAACGACTTCTAATGAAACTACTACACCACAAACTACTAATGAAACTACTACACCACAAACTACTAATGAAACTACTACATCACAAACTACTACTGAAACTACTACACAATAAACGACTTCTAATGAAACTACTACACCACAAACTACTAATGAAACTACTGCATCACAAACTACTAATGAAACTACTACACCACAAACGACTAATGAAACTACTACATCACAAACTTCTTATGAAACTACTACACCACAAACGACTAATGAAACTACTACATCACAAACTACTAATGAAACTACTACACCACAAATTACTACTGAAACTACTACACAATAAACGACTTCTAATGAAACTACTACATCAGAAACTACTAATGAAACTACTACACCAGAAACTAGTAATGAAACTACTACATCACAAACTACTAATGAAACTACTACACCACAAACTACTAATGAAACTACTACATCACAAACTACTACTGAAACTACTACACAATAAACGACTTCTAATGAAACTACTACATCACAAACTACTAATGAAACTACTACATCACAAACTACTAATGAAACAACTACACCACAAACTACTAATGAAACTATTACACCGCAAACGACTAATGTAACTACTACATCACAAACTACTACTGAAACTACTAAACAATAAACGACTTCTAATGAAACTACTACACCACAAACTACTAATGAAACTACTACACCACAAACTACTAATGAAACTACTACACCACAAACTACTAATGAAACTACTACACAACAAACTACTAATGAAACTACTACATCACAAACTACTAATGAATCTACTACACCACAAACTACTAATGAAACTACTACACCACAAACTACTAATGAAACTACTACATCACAAACTACTAATGAAACTACTACACCACAATCTACTACTGAAACTACTACACAATAAACGACTTCTAATGAAACTACTACACCACAAACTACTAATGAAACTACTACACCACAAACTACTAATGAAACTACTACATCACAAACTACTACTGAAACTACTACACAATAAACGACTTCTAATGAAACTACTACACCACAAACTACTAATGAAACTACTGCATCACAAACTACTAATGAAACTACTACACCACAAACGACTAATGAAACTACTACATCACAAACTACTAATGAAACTACTACACCACAAACGACTAATGAAACTACTACATCACAAACTACTAATGAAACTACTACACCACAAACGACTAATGAAACTACTACATCACAAACTACTAATGAAACTACTACACCACAAATTACTACTGAAACTACTACACAATAAACGACTTCTAATGAAACTACTACATCAGAAACTACTAATGAAACTACTACACCAGAAACTAGTAATGAAACTACTACACCACAAACTACTAATGAAACTACTACATCACAAACTACTTCTGAAACTACTACACAATAAACGACTTCTAATGAAACTACTACATCACAAACTACTAATGAAACTACTACATCACAAACTACTAATGAAACAACTACACCACAAACTACTAATGAAACTATTACACCGCAAACGACTAATGTAACTACTACATCACAAACTACTACTGAAACTACTAAACAATAAACGACTTCTAATGAAACTACTACATCACAAACTACTAATGAAACTACTACGCCACAAACTGGTAATGAAACTACTACATCACAAACTACTAATGAAACTACCACACCACAAACTACTAATGAAACTACTACATCACAAACTACTACTGAAACTACTACACAATAAACGACTTCTAATGAAACTACTACATCACAAACTACTAATGAAACTACTACATCACAAACTACTAATGAAACTACTACACCACAAACGACTAATGAAACTACTACATCACAAACTACTTATGAAACTACTACACCACAAACGACTAATGAAACTACTACATCACAAACTACTAATGAAACTACTACACCACAAACTACTAATGAAACTACTACATCACAAACTACTAATGAAACTACTACACCACAAACTACTAATGAAACTACTTCACCACAAACTACTAATGAAACTACTACATCACAAACTACTAATGAAACTACTACACCACAAACTACTAATGAAACTACTACACCACAAACTACTAATGAAACTACTACACCACAAACGACTAATGAAACTACTACACCACAAACTACTAATGAAACTACTACACCACAAACCACTACTGATGAAACTAATATGTAGTTTCATAAACAACAATTAATGAAACTACTACACTACAAACTACGAATGAAACTACTACACAATAAACGACTTCTAATGAAACTACTACATCACAAACTACTAATGAAACTACTACACCACAAACTACTAATGAAACTACTACATCACAAACTACTAATGAAACTACTACATCACAAACTACTAATGAAACTACTTCACAATAAACGACTTCTAATGAAACTACGATATCACAAACTACTAATGAAACTACTACATCACAAACTACTAATGAAACTACTTCACAATAAACGACTTCTAATGAAACTACTACACCACAAACTACTAATGAAACTACTACACCACAAACTACTAATGAAACTACTACACCACAAACTACTAATGAAACTACTACACAACAAACTACTAACGAAACTACTACATCACAAACTACTAATGAATCTACTACACCACAAACTACTAATGAAACTACTACACCACAAACTACTAATGAAACTACTACATCACAAACTACTAATGAAACTACTACACCACAATCTACTACTGAAACTACTACACAATAAACGACTTCTAATGAAACTACTACACCACAAACTACTAATGAAACTACTACACCACAAACTACTAATGAAACTACTACATCACAAACTACTACTGAAACTACTACACAATAAACGACTTCTAATGAAACTACTACACCACAAACTACTAATGAAACTACTGCATCACAAACTACTAATGAAACTACTACACCACAAACGACTAATGAAACTACTACATCACAAACTACTAATGAAACTACTACACCACAAACGACTAATGAAACTACTACATCACAAACTACTAATGAAACTACTACACCACAAACGACTAATGAAACTACTACATCACAAACTACTAATGAAACTACTACACCACAAATTACTACTGAAACTACTACACAATAAACGACTTCTAATGAAACTACTACATCAGAAACTACTAATGAAACTACTACACCAGAAACTAGTAATGAAACTACTACATCACAAACTACTAATGAAACTACTACACCACAAACTACTAATGAAACTACTACATCACAAACTACTACTGAAACTACTACACAATAAACGACTTCTAATGAAACTACTACATCACAAACTACTAATGAAACTACTACATCACAAACTACTAATGAAACAACTACACCACAAACTACTAATGAAACTATTACACCGCAAACGACTAATGTAACTACTACATCACAAACTACTACTGAAACTACTAAACAATAAACGACTTCTAATGAAACTACTACATCACAAACTACTAATGAAACTACTACGCCACAAACTGGTAATGAAACTACTACATCACAAACTACTAATGAAACTACCACACCACAAACTACTAATGAAACTACTACATCACAAACTACTACTGAAACTACTACACAATAAACGACTTCTAATGAAACTACTACATCACAAACTACTAATGAAACTACTACATCACAAACTACTAATGAAACTACTACACCACAAACGACTAATGAAACTACTACATCACAAACTACTTATGAAACTACTACACCACAAACGACTAATGAAACTACTACATCACAAACTACTAATGAAACTACTACACCACAAACGACTAATGAAACTACTACATCACAAACTACTAATGAAACTACTACACCACAAACGACTAATGAAACTACTACATCACAAACTACTAATGAAACTACTTCACAATAAACGACTTCTAATGAAACTACTACATCACAAACTACTAATGAAACTACTACACCACAAACTACTAATGAAACTACTACATCACAAACTACTAATGAAACTACTACATCACAAACTACTAATGAAACTACTTCACAATAAACGACTTCTAATGAAACTACTATATCACAAACTACTAATGAAACTACTACATCACAAACTACTAATGAAACTACTTCACAATAAACGACTTCTAATGAAACTACTACACCACAAACTACTAATGAAACTACTACACCACAAACTACTAATGAAACTACTACACCACAAACTACTAATGAAACTACTACACAACAAACTACTAATGAAACTACTACATCACAAACTACTAATGAATCTACTACACCACAAACTACTAATGAAACTACTACACCACAAACTACTAATGAAACTACTACATCACAAACTACTAATGAAACTACTACACCACAATCTACTACTGAAACTACTACACAATAAACGACTTCTAATGAAACTACTACACCACAAACTACTAATGAAACTACTACACCACAAACTACTAATGAAACTACTACATCACAAACTACTACTGAAACTACTACACAATAAACGACTTCTAATGAAACTACTACACCACAAACTACTAATGAAACTACTGCATCACAAACTACTAATGAAACTACTACACCACAAACGACTAATGAAACTACTACATCACAAACTACTAATGAAACTACTACACCACAAACGACTAATGAAACTACTACATCACAAACTACTAATGAAACTACTACACCACAAACGACTAATGAAACTACTACATCACAAACTACTAATGAAACTACTACACCACAAATTACTACTGAAACTACTACACAATAAACGACTTCTAATGAAACTACTACATCAGAAACTACTAATGAAACTACTACACCAGAAACTAGTAATGAAACTACTACACCACAAACTACTAATGAAACTACTACATCACAAACTACTTCTGAAACTACTACACAATAAACGACTTCTAATGAAACTACTACATCACAAACTACTAATGAAACTACTACATCACAAACTACTAATGAAACAACTACACCACAAACTACTAATGAAACTATTACACCGCAAACGACTAATGTAACTACTACATCACAAACTACTACTGAAACTACTAAACAATAAACGACTTCTAATGAAACTACTACATCACAAACTACTAATGAAACTACTACGCCACAAACTGGTAATGAAACTACTACATCACAAACTACTAATGAAACTACCACACCACAAACTACTAATGAAACTACTACATCACAAACTACTACTGAAACTACTACACAATAAACGACTTCTAATGAAACTACTACATCACAAACTACTAATGAAACTACTACATCACAAACTACTAATGAAACTACTACACCACAAACGACTAATGAAACTACTACATCACAAACTACTTATGAAACTACTACACCACAAACGACTAATGAAACTACTACATCACAAACTACTAATGAAACTACTACACCACAAACTACTAATGAAACTACTACATCACAAACTACTAATGAAACTACTACACCACAAACTACTAATGAAACTACTTCACCACAAACTACTAATGAAACTACTACATCCCAAACTACTAATGAAACTACTACACCACAAACTACTAATGAAACTACTACACCACAAACTACTAATGAAACTACTACACCACAAACGACTAATGAAACTACTACACCACAAACTACTAATGAAACTACTACACCACAAACCACTACTGATGAAACTAATATGTAGTTTCATAAACAACAATTAATGAAACTACTACACTACAAACTACGAATGAAACTACTACACAATAAACGACTTCTAATGAAACTACTACATCACAAACTACTAATGAAACTACTACACCACAAACTACTAATGAAACTACTACATCACAAACTACTAATGAAACTACTACATCACAAACTACTAATGAAACTACTTCACAATAAACGACTTCTAATGAAACTACGATATCACAAACTACTAATGAAACTACTACATCACAAACTACTAATGAAACTACTTCACAATAAACGACTTCTAATGAAACTACTACACCACAAACTACTAATGAAACTACTACACCACAAACTACTAATGAAACTACTACACCACAAACTACTAATGAAACTACTACACAACAAACTACTAACGAAACTACTACATCACAAACTACTAATGAATCTACTACACCACAAACTACTAATGAAACTACTACACCACAAACTACTAATGAAACTACTACATCACAAACTACTAATGAAACTACTACACCACAATCTACTACTGAAACTACTACACAATAAACGACTTCTAATGAAACTACTACACCACAAACTACTAATGAAACTACTACACCACAAACTACTAATGAAACTACTACATCACAAACTACTACTGAAACTACTACACAATAAACGACTTCTAATGAAACTACTACACCACAAACTACTAATGAAACTACTGCATCACAAACTACTAATGAAACTACTACACCACAAACGACTAATGAAACTACTACATCACAAACTACTAATGAAACTACTACACCACAAACGACTAATGAAACTACTACATCACAAACTACTAATGAAACTACTACACCACAAATTACTACTGAAACTACTACACAATAAACGACTTCTAATGAAACTACTACATCAGAAACTACTAATGAAACTACTACACCAGAAACTAGTAATGAAACTACTACATCACAAACTACTAATGAAACTACTACACCACAAACTACTAATGAAACTACTACATCACAAACTACTACTGAAACTACTACACAATAAACGACTTCTAATGAAACTACTACATCACAAACTACTAATGAAACTACTACATCACAAACTACTAATGAAACAACTACACCACAAACTACTAATGAAACTATTACACCGCAAACGACTAATGTAACTACTACATCACAAACTACTACTGAAACTACTAAACAATAAACGACTTCTAATGAAACTACTACATCACAAACTACTAATGAAACTACTACGCCACAAACTGGTAATGAAACTACTACATCACAAACTACTAATGAAACTACCACACCACAAACTACTAATGAAACTACTACATCACAAACTACTACTGAAACTGCTACACAATAAACGACTTCTAATGAAACTACTACATCACAAACTACTAATGAAACTACTACATCACAAACTACTAATGAAACTACTACACCACAAACGACTAATGAAACTACTACATCACAAACTACTTATGAAACTACTACACCACAAACGACTAATGAAACTACTACATCACAAACTACTAATGAAACTACTACACCACAAACGACTAATGAAACTACTACATCACAAACTACTAATGAAACTACTACACCACAAACGACTAATGAAACTCCTACATCACAAACTACTAATGAAACTACTACATCACAAACTACTAATGAAACTACTTCACAATAAACGACTTCTAATGAAACTACTACATCACAAACTACTAATGAAACTACTACACCACAAACTACTAATGAAACTACTACATCATAAACTACTAATGAAACTACTACATCACAAACTACTAATGAAACTACTTCACAATAAACGACTTCTAATGAAACTACTATATCACAAACTACTAATGAAACTACTACATCACAAACTACTAATGAAACTACTTCACAATAAACGACTTCTAATGAAACTACTACACCACAAACTACTAATGAAACTACTACACCACAAACTACTAATGAAACTACTACACCACAAACTACTAATGAAACTACTACACAACAAACTACTAATGAAACTACTACATCACAAACTACTAATGAATCTACTACACCACAAACTACTAATGAAACTACTACACCACAAACTACTAATGAAACTACTACATCACAAACTACTAATGAAACTACTACACCACAATCTACTACTGAAACTACTACACAATAAACGACTTCTAATGAAACTACTACACCACAAACTACTAATGAAACTACTACACCACAAACTACTAATGAAACTACTACATCACAAACTACTACTGAAACTACTACACAATAAACGACTTCTAATGAAACTACTACACCACAAACTACTAATGAAACTACTGCATCACAAACTACTAATGAAACTACTACACCACAAACGACTAATGAAACTACTACATCACAAACTACTAATGAAACTACTACACCACAAACAACTAATGAAACTACTACATCACAAACTACTAATGAAACTACTACACCACAAACGACTAATGAAACTACTACATCACAAACTACTAATGAAACTACTACACCACAAATTACTACTGAAACTACTACACAATAAACGACTTCTAATGAAACTACTACATCAGAAACTACTAATGAAACTACTACACCAGAAACTAGTAATGAAACTACTACATCACAAACTACTAATGAAACTACTACACCACAAACTACTAATGAAACTACTACATCACAAACTACTTCTGAAACTACTACACAATAAACGACTTCTAATGAAACTACTACATCACAAACTACTAATGAAACTACTACATCACAAACTACTAATGAAACTACTACACCACAAACGACTAATGAAACTACTACATCACAAACTACTTATGAAACTACTACACCACAAACGACTAATGAAACTACTACATCACAAACTACTAATGAAACTACTACACCACAAACGACTAATGAAACTACTACATCACAAACTACTAATGAAACTACTACACCACAAACTACTAATGAAACTACTACATCACAAACTACTAATGAAACTACTACACCACAAACTACTAATGAAACTACTTCACCACAAACTACTAATGAAACTACTACATCACAAACTACTAATGAAACTACTACACCACAAACTACTAATGAAACTACTACACCACAAACTACTAATGAAACTACTACACCACAAACGACTAATGAAACTACTACACCACAAACTACTAATGAAACTACTACACCACAAACCACTACTGATGAAACTAATATGTAGTTTCATAAACAACAATTAATGAAACTACTACACTACAAACTACGAATGAAACTACTACACAATAAACGACTTCTAATGAAACTACTACACCACAAACCACTACTGATGAAACTAATATGTAGTTCCATAAACAACAATTAATGAAACTACTGCATTAAAAAAAACGACTACTAATGAAACTACTACAACACAAACGACTACTGATCAAACTACTACACCACAAACAACAATTAATGAAACTACTACACTACAAATCACCACTGAACAAATTACTATACCACAAACCACTACTCATGAAACTACTACACTACAACCGACCATTGATAAAACTACTACACCACAAACGACCCCTGAAGAAACTACTACACAACAAACGACTACTGATGAAACTACTATGTAGTTCCATAAACAACAATTTATGAAACTACTACAACACAAACCATTACTGATGAAACTACTACACCACAAACGACTAATGAAACTACTACATCACAAACTACTAATGAAACTACTACACCACAAATTACTACTGAAACTACTACACAATAAACGACTTCTAATGAAACTACTACATCAGAAACTACTAATGAAACTACTACACCAGAAACTAGTAATGAAACTACTACATCACAAACTACTAATGAAACTACTACACCACAAACTACTAATGAAACTACTACATCACAAACTACTTCTGAAACTACTACACAATAAACGACTTCTAATGAAACTACTACATCACAAACTACTAATGAAACTACTACATCACAAACTACTAATGAAACTACTACACCACAAACGACTAATGAAACTACTACATCACAAACTACTTATGAAACTACTACACCACAAACGACTAATGAAACTACTACATCACAAACTACTAATGAAACTACTACACCACAAACGACTAATGAAACTACTACATCACAAACTACTAATGAAACTACTACACCACAAACTACTAATGAAACTACTACATCACAAACTACTAATGAAACTACTACACCACAAACTACTAATGAAACTACTTCACCACAAACTACTAATGAAACTACTACATCACAAACTACTAATGAAACTACTACACCACAAACTACTAATGAAACTACTACACCACAAACTACTAATGAAACTACTACACCACAAACGACTAATGAAACTACTACACCACAAACTACTAATGAAACTACTACACCACAAACCACTACTGATGAAACTAATATGTAGTTTCATAAACAACAATTAATGAAACTACTACACTACAAACTACGAATGAAACTACTACACAATAAACGACTTCTAATGAAACTACTACACCACAAACCACTACTGATGAAACTAATATGTAGTTCCATAAACAACAATTAATGAAACTACTGCATTAAAAAAAACGACTACTAATGAAACTACTACAACACAAACGACTACTGATCAAACTACTACACCACAAACAACAATTAATGAAACTACTACACTACAAATCACCACTGAACAAATTACTATACCACAAACCACTACTCATGAAACTACTACACTACAACCGACCATTGATAAAACTACTACACCACAAACGACCCCTGAAGAAACTACTACACAACAAACGACTACTGATGAAACTACTATGTAGTTCCATAAACAACAATTTATGAAACTACTACAACACAAACCATTACTGATGAAACTACTACACCACAAACGACCACTGAAGAAACTACTACACCACAAACGACCATTGATGAAACTACTACACCACAAACGACTACTGATGAAACTGCTATGTATTTCCATAAACAACAATTTTTGAAACTACTACATCAAAACACCACTACTAATGAAACTACTATACAACAAAGTACTATTGATGAAACTACTACACACAAATGACTACTGAAGAAACTACTACACCACAAACCACTATTGACATTCAGGATTCCAACCGTTTATTATTTATTTGTTTTAAATTGCTCCAAAGTAGTTTTCCCTCTATAGGTCTGTGATGTGATTGGGCCATCACATATTGTAGGCCTGGATGCACGGAAGAATAGGTGATCAGTCTTTCTTCCACTTAGCAGGCGACGCGCTCAGGCCTCAAACCCTCAACCGACAGCTCTCGTGACATTATCTGCACAGTTCCCCACCAACTTCACTAGCGCGCCCGCTACTGTTTATGACGTCATGACATCGTTGTCCGGTAGGGTTGGACTACCAGATACCAGAGAAGGTCAGCGTGGGAATAAAGAGCAGCCCCTCATATCACTTGCGAGCTGCTAAACACTCAGAATAGCTCATTACAATGATGATGATGATGATGATGATGATTATGATGATGATGATGATGATGATGATGATGATGATGATGATGATGATGATGATGATGATGAGTTTGATAACGAGTTGAGTTGGGCTTAGAACTTATCACCGCACTCATGACATTTCCATACGTGCTCCGTCCCCTCAACAACCAACAGCCAACAGCGAAGAATCACACAACTAATCGTTCTCTTTGTCTTCCCGCTCAGTTTTGATGATGGTGAGAATACAAAGGGTAATGATGATTCTCATTTAAGAAATCAATGTGACAACTCCATCACATAAGTAGAGATGAATCCGTAAATCCGTAAATATACTAAAGTTTCGAGTGTTTTCCTATTCTCTTCTTCAGGCACATCGCAAATGCACGTGTCTCCTTTACCTCTACATAAGTAATACGTATGTTATTAATTAATATTACAGAATGCTTGGTAGCGGGGAACACTACAACGGTTGCACAGGACAGCAGTACCGTGTCGCCGAGCATACCAGGGACGTCTAATGAAGACACTATTGCAATAACAACATACAACGATTACCTGACATACAGTGAGACTACTAACACTTTTGGAACGGACAACGAAGGCACCAGTACATATCTAACATATGATTATACAAATAGTGAAGACACTAGTACACTTAGCACACCCACTGAAGACAATAAGACAACGGGTACACCTATTGATGTCACTAGTACTCCTGGTGACTTTTCTGAAGAAACGAGCACATCTGAGACAACTAATGTGCTTACGGGTTCGCCTGGTAACACTACTGGAGGTACAAGTACAGGTGATGGACGTTCTGGAGAAACTACTACACCACAAGCTTCTAGTGAAGAAACTACTACACACCAAAGCAATACTGGAGAAACTACTACATCACAAAGCAATACTGGAGAAACTACTACAACACATAGCAATACTGGAGAAACTACTACAACAGAAAGCAAAACTGGAGAAACTACTACATCACAAAGCAATACTGGAGAAACTACTACAACAGAAAGCAATACTGGAGAAACTACTACAACACAAAACAATACTGGAGAAACTACTACAACACAAAGCAATACTGGAGAAACCACTACACCACAAACCACTACAGAAGAAACCACTACACCACAAAGCAATACTGGAGAAACTACTACACCACAAAGCATAACTGGAGAAACTACTACACCACAAAACAATACTGGAGAAACTACTACACCACAAATCAATACTGGAGAAACTACTACACCACAAATCAATACTGGAGAAACTACTACACCACAAATCAATACTGGAGAAACTACTACACCACAAATCAATACTGGAGAAACTACTACACCACAAATCAATACTGGAGAAACTACTACAATACAAAGCACTACAGAAGAAACCACTACACCACAAAGCAATACTGGAGAAACTACTACAATACAAAGCAATACTGGAGAAACTACTACACCACAAAACAATACTGGAGAAACTTCTACACCACAAAGCAATACTGGAGAAACTACTACACCACAAAGCAATACTGGAGAAACTACTACAACACAAAGCAATACTGGAGAAACTACTACAACACAAAGCAATACTGGAGAAACTACTACAACACAAAGTGATACTGGAGAAACTACTACAACACAAAGCAATACTGCAGAAACTACTACACCACAAATCAATACTGGAGAAACTACTATAACACAAATCAATACTGGAGAAACTACTACACCACAAATCAATACTGGAGAAACTACTACAACACAAAGCAATACTGGAGAAACTACTACAACACAAAGCAATACTGGAGAAACTACTACAACAGAAAGCAATAGTGGAGAAACTACTACAACACAAAGCAATACTGGAGAAACTACTACAACACAAAGCAATACTGGAGAAACTACTACACCACAAATCAATACTGGAGAAACTACTACAACACAAAGCAATACTGGAGAAACTACTACAACACAAAGCAATACTGGAGAAACTACTACAACACAAAGCAATACTGGAGAAACTACTACACCACAAATCAATACTGGAGAAACTACTACAACACAAATCAATACTGGAGAAACTACTACAACACAAAGCAATACTGGAGAAACTACTACACCACAAATCAATACTGGAGAAACTACTACAACACAAAGCAATACTGGAGAAACTACTACAACACAAAGCAATACTGGAGAAACTACTACAACACAAAGCAATACTGGAGAAACTACTACAACACAAAGCAATACTGGAGAAACTACTACACCACAAAGCAATACTGGAGAAACTACTATACCACAAACCACTATAGAAGAGACCACTACACCACAAACCACTACAGAAGAAACCACTACATCACAAACCACTACAGAAGAAACCACAACACCACAAACCACTACAGAAGAAACCACTACACCACAAACCACTACAGAAGAAACCACTACACCACAAATCACTACAGAAGAAACCACTACACCACAAACCACTACAGAAGAAACTACTACACCACAAAGCAATACTGGAGAAACCACTACACCACAAACCACTACAGAAGAGACCACTACACCACAAACCACTACAGAAGAAACCACTACATCACAAACCACTACAGAAGAAACCACAACACCACAAACCACTACAGAAGAAACCACTACACCACAAACCACTACAGAAGAAACCACTACACCACAAACCACTACAGAAGAAACCACTACACCACAAACCACTACAGAAGAAACTACTACACCACAAACCACTATAGAAGAGACTACAACACCACAAACCACTACAGAAGAAACCACTACACTACAAACCACTTTAGAAGAGACTACAACACCACACACCACTACAGAAGAAACCACTACACCACAAACCACTACAGAAGAAACCACTACACCACAAGCCACTACAGAAGAAACCACAACACCACAAACCACTACAGAAGAAACCACTTCACCACAAACCACTACAGAAGAAACCACTACACCACAAACCACTACAGAAGAAACCACTACACCACAAACCACTACAGAAGAAACTACTACACCACAAACCACTATAGAAGAAACCACTAAACCACAAACCACTATAGAAGAGACTACAACACAACAAACCACTACAGAAGAAACCACAACACCACAAACCACTATAGAAGAGACTACAACACCACAAACCACTACAGAAGAAACCACTACACCACAAACCACTATAGAAGAGACTGCAACACCACAAACCACTACAGAAGAAACCACTACACCACAAACCACTACAGAAGAAACCACTACACCACAAACCACTATAGAAGAGACTACACCACCACAAACCACCACAGAAGAGACTACTACACCACAAACCACTGTAGAAGAGACTACAATACCACAAACCGCTACAGAAGAGACTACAACATCACAAACCACTACAGAAGAAACCACTATACCACAAACCACTACAGAAGAAACCACTACACCACAGACCACTACAGAAGAAACCACTACAGAAGAAACCACTACACCACAAACCACTACAGAAGAAACCACTATAGAAGAAACCACTACACCACAAACCACTACAGAAGAAACCACTACACCACAAACCACTACAGAAGAAACTACTTCACCACAAACCACTACAGAAGAAACCACTGCACTACAAACCACTACTGAAGCAACCACTATTGAAGAAACCACCACTGAAGAAACCACTACATCACCAGTTACAACTACAGCCGGGGAGATGACAACGTCCAGTGGATGTTTCACAGGTAAGATTATAATATATACTCGTTGTTCTAGTGCAGTATGTGCAAATCACTACCTCACAAGAAGATCACTGGCTTTAATTAGAGTGACAGGTGTGGTCGGGTCGTTGTAGCGCAGTGGTCAGTTTGCTTATTATAGTGTTCAGCTTTAGTTTCCAACGGTGATGTCGCGTCTTGATTATTATATCATCCAACCTTAATTCTGGAGATGGCACTTGATTGATATATGATTGATTGTTTTATTGATTGATTGTGTGATATCGCGTGCTGGAGATTAGTTTCATTCAAAATTCATTATGGAGATGTAACCTGATTTATTTTATTATTTATGTATCCATTTGTTGATTGAGCGGTGTCGTGTGCTGGAAATTAATGTTATTCAAACTTCATTCTGAAGATGGCACTTGATTAAATGAGTAATATCATGTATTGGACAATAATCGTGGGCAACTGTTATTCTTGAGATCACTCTTGATTAACTGATTAATTAATTGATTGGGTGATTGATTCATTTCCTAATCAAGTAGCGTCGTGTGATGAAAATTACTTCAGGCAATCATCGTTCTGGATATGATATTTGATCGATTCATTGCTTATTTATTTATTTATTTATTTATTTATTTAGTATATAGTATTATATTCGGTATAACATTTCATAAATAAACTTCCAAAACTGAATCTTCCTAAGAGCTGTACCCCTGGGGGGACTCCAATGGTGACTACTGGATACCAATCCGATATGATTTTTCCAGCGTCCCCATCGTTTTCAGCAGTGAAGTGCCTTTTGGTTCAACGCTGCACACTTTTTGTCAGGTATGTGTTATCTATATACATATGTAACTCGTAAATAAGTCACAAACCTGCACACTTTTTTGTCAGGCAAGTGCTGTCTATTTACATTTGTAACTTGTAAAGTACCGAACCTGGACAATGACAGAAAAAGAGAAAAGAAAAATTATAACAACGGAAATTAGATTCCTGAGAAGAATACTCAATGTATCAAGTAGAGAGAAAATCAGAATTGATTAAATCAGGGCTAAAGTGGGGCTTATCGCAGAGCTAGATTTAATTAGAAAGCAGCAAGGTAAATGGTTCGGCCATATAACTAGGCTACCAACTGACAATATACCACAACAAGCACTGATCTACAGACCAAAGGATGCAGATGAAGAGGCCGGCCAAGAAAACGATAGACAGAGGGAATAACAGAGTCCATGGGAATCTCGATACATGAAACCCATGAACGGGCACTCTCTTGCTGTTAAGACGACCTTCCACATCCGTGAGGGTTTCTCATGCATCAGTCGCAACGTCATATATGCGATTACCTGCACACGTTGCGACATGAGATATGTCGGTGAGACAGGATTACGTCTTGGGGACAGATTTCGACAACATCTTTCTGACATCACCAGCGGCGCCCAGAAACCAGTATCCATACATTTCAACAGTCCTGACCACCATGGCGTAGCCGACATACAGGTCACGGCCATCAAATCATGCGCATCCCACGAACGGGATCGGAAGACATTGGAACACCGTCTCATCTTCCAGTTGGGCACACTCTCCTCTCACGGCCTTAATGTCCAACACAGCTTCATTTAACTCCCCACCCCACCCCTCCCACCCCTAGCTTACAGTCCACCATCTGGGTACGCACAGATCCTTTGTATGACATCACAGTCAACTCTCTTGGCGGATTTACGTTCGGTGTTTTGCCATCATTTTCTGAACGACCGCCACTCATGCCTCTCTGTGTGTACTAACACTATATAGGTTTCCGCATCGGTGTTTCGAGCGCTTAACGATAATTGCTAATTGTCATCTGCGTCCGTAACATCTTTGCCGTTCTCAAATTTCACTTTTCCGCACACATGGGCGCGTCTCCACCCCACTCCCTTCCCGCTTGACCTTTGACCCGTGTACCATACATCCGGTCTATTGATCCACTGGCGCCCTACGCGTGTCAGACCTTCCAAGCTAGGACACAGTATTCAGATGAGTACATTTAATTTTAATTAGTTTAATAGTTTAATATTGTCATAGTGTGTTTCATGTAGTTTTGTGTTGGTTTGTATTTGTTTGTCCTGTGCTGACGAAGGCTTTGGCCGCAACGTCCAATTTGTCTCTTGTAGTCGTGTTTTAGTAAAGCTCACAATCTACTTCTCGTTTATTTGGGTGATTCATTCATTGTCTTGCTGTGTATGCAACACCACGACACCGCAAGGTACAAGAGGAACAAGATGAGATGATGATGATGAATATGTAACAGGAAAGTGATATAAAGCACCTGTGGTGCCTGCGCAGAATAGTGGTATTAAAATGGTATGACAGAATCACCAACGTAGACCCCACGGAGAGGACTAAACAAATTCTGGTGAACCAAGAAGTGGGGAAAAGACACTGACCCTGGATTGGACACACACTGAGACAACCTGAAGACACTTTTCCCTAGTTCTTGATTCACCGGCATTTGTTTAGTTCTCTCTATGAGCTCTACATTGGTGATTCTATCATAACAGTTTAGACACTCTCTTGTCTCGAACCCACAAGGCAAACGAAATAGCGGGAAAAATAAAAACGCACGGAGAAGAGAATTACAGAGATGAATAACATAGGGAGGATGGGAGGGGAGCTGCGGGTTTTGTTGAGACTCTATGCCCCAATGGCGGATAACGAGTGGAAGAAGCAGTTAGCAGACTGCCAACTACCGGGTGTTTGTAAAGTCTCACTACACTTTGTTTGTAGAACAATTT
This sequence comes from Cepaea hortensis, assembly GCA_963921405.1. Lineage (NCBI taxonomy): Eukaryota > Metazoa > Mollusca > Gastropoda > Stylommatophora > Helicidae > Cepaea > Cepaea hortensis. Next base: position 32,301,808 of record OY992897.1, read on the forward strand.
GAAAAATGAAGTACATGACGTCATAAAAAATATGCTCCACAGTCCACCGTGAAGCAATATGCAGAGCATGGCTGTCGTCTGCTGAAGTAATTCTTTGCACTCATCACGCCTACGAAATCGTCTACAGTCGATTTGGAAGCAGGGGCCTTGGTTTCAGTTTTACAAATGGTATAGCTTTCGGTCGTTCAGAATGCAATTCCAAACATTTATACTTAAAACATATCTAGTAAATCAAAAACAGCAGCAACAACAATAAAATACTGGGGTTGATTGCGAAAATTTGTAAATGCCATCAAACTAACTGTTTAAACACATTTTATTAAGATATTGCCCTGTTTTATGTATAATTTCAGGTGGCTCCAAATGGAGCAATATTCTTTGGAGGACTCAGTTACACCCAGCCTCACTATCCAGACCTACAAGCTGCCTCCAGAAACAAGCATCATGTTCTAGCACCATTCTGGGCTTACGTAGACCAGTTCCTCAACGACGGACAAGTGTACTATCACTTGTATGAACGATTTTGGAACTGGGGAACGTATTTTTTCTCGCAGCACCTGGAGAAAGTCTTGAGAAGAGCCACTGAAGAGGCAAGTGTTGTTGATGTCAGCTCTGAGAGCTTGGAGAGAATGGTGAAGCCCGGAGTGTTGTTGATGTCAGCTCTGAGAGCTTGGAGAGAATGGTGAAGCCCGGAGTGTTGTTGATGTCAGCTCTGAGAGCTTGGAGAGAATGGTGAAGCCCGGAGTGTTGTTGATGTCAGCTCTGAGAGCTTGGAGAGAATGGTGAAGCCCGGAGTGTTGTTGATGTCAGCTCTGAGAGCTTGGAGAGAATGGTGAAGCCCGGAGTGTTGTTGATGTCAGCTCTGAGAGCTTGGAGAGAATGGTGAAGCCCGGAGTGTTGTTGATGTCAGCTCTGAGAGCTTGGAGAGAATGGTGAAGCCCGGAGTGTTGTTGATGTCAGCTCTGAGAGCTTGGAGAGAATGGTGAAGCCCGGAGTGTTGTTGATGTCAGCTCTGAGAGCTTGGAGAGAATGGTGAAGCCCGGAGTGTCCCGAGGATCTGACCGACACTCAGTTATCCGAGGAAAGGTCAGACGGAAATAATCAGATTGCAACCGGTGCCATTAGTATTAGGACTCTGGGCTGGTTGTCGAAGATGAGGGGCTGAGCACGTATGGGAAAGTCCCCGAATACTGTGATGTCGGTTCTTGACTCAACCCAATGCCAGTTAAAGTGCTTATATTGTACAGCTTGTGAATGAATGTGCTGGTTTATTGTGTCGTTTTAGAAGATGGAGCAGAAAAATGGCATGGTGTACCAAAGGATGTTCTCTCTCAAGAAGAAGATGTTGTCCAGAACGTCGCCCTCAACCCCTCCCCCCCCCCCAACAAAAAATACACCATCTTTAGCAATTTATTTTGTCTCATGTCTCCTCATGCCTTCCATGCCTCCTCATGCTCTCCATCCCTCCCCATGCCTCCCCATGCCTCCCCATGCCTCCTCATGCCTCTCTATGCCTCCCCATCACTCCCCATGCGTCCTCGTGCCTCCTCATGCTCCCCATCCCTCCTCATTTCTTCAATGTCTCCTCATGCTTCCCCATCCCTCCCCATGCCTCCTAATGGCTCCCCATGCTCCCCATCCCGCCTCATACCTCCCCATGCCTCCTCACGCCTTCCCATGCTCCCCATCCCTCCCCATGCCTCCTCATGCCTCCCCATGCTCCCCATCCCTCTTCATACCTCCCCATGCCTCCTCACGCCTTCCCATGCTTCCCATGCCTCCCCATGCCTCCCCATGCTCCCCATCCATCCCCATGCCTCCTCATGCCTCCCCATCCCTCCCCCATGCCTCCTCAATCCTCCCCATCCATCCTCGTGCCTCACAATGCCTCCTCATGCCTTCCCATACCTCCCCATGCTTCCTCATGCCTCCCCATGCCTCCCCATGCCCATGGTGTCTACACTGCCCTGTGTCCATCTACGTGCTAGTCAACACCAGCCACCTCACCCAGAAAGAATGCCCACAATCCCTGTTCTCCCCCAGCCACTGTCACGTGTACAATGGCCAAAGTATTTCAGTTCCCGAGACCCGATAATGGTTTTGAGCCAGTTCTCTTCGATGTTCAGGCTTTGTAAAATTTCAATAGTTCTGTTTTTCATCGTCCAAGGTATTAAAAATATGTCTGTAATATCGGAGCTCAAAAGCCCCAATTGTCTTCTTTAATAATTGCGAAACGTCAGTGACTAGCATCAACTTGATGCGTTGGCAAGATTCATGCTCTCAACATTTATTTTAAATTGCTTTATGTTGTGTCATAAGGTTTTAACATATACAACCCATACTGAAACAATATTTAACTGTTGCCATGGGGTTCTTAGGGGTGTTGTGCTTCCTTTCAACTCTGGCTCGAAAGATTAACAACTCATGGCACGTTTAACACACTGAAGAACAACTGAAGAAGGACTGCATCCCAGCGATTTTAACACGTTTATTAAACACACCTTACTTTTCATCCATCATACTGACTCAGTCGTACCTTGCTCTATGTGCAACACTCCCAGTTGCCCAAGTCATGGTGGCATATCAGAGGTGGCCTGAGTTTACTCTCAGCTGTCGTCATGGTCCTCATCATATCGCTAACAACAGTTTTGTTAACGTTCGTACACAATAGATCTACTTACAAATGTCAGCTTCTGAACACTTCCCTAGACACATTCACTGGGTTCTCCCAAATAACAGAACACCACAACACCCCATTGAATCAAGTTGGCAAATAACTGAATCATTAACATGGAAAAATGGTTGATGATCGTATTTCCATTCAACGTAGAGAATTCGATGTTTCCAGTCATCGACCCTGAGCCACTGAGTGTTTTTTTTTCAAATCACTTTCACTCTTCAGCTGAACTTTGGGTCGCTCGTATATCAGAACTCGCAAGAGATGTTTTTGAGCTGTGCTGACCCAGACTCTGTAACTTTAGGTAAGGGGAATCTAACTCCTACTGGTGTTTCCCTGGTTTATCTCCCTTGCTTCTGCCACCCGTCACGGCGTGTCCCGGCACTAAGGTATACAACTCCCACTCGACTAACTGTTTCTGGATTCCTTCCCTTACACTAGTTGCTCTCTAGTTTCTATACTAATTTGACGCATGGCAACTGTATTGTTTAAGTATTAATTGCACTTTTAATTATCCAATGGTTCACAGTTACAACCTACACAAGAGTTATGGCTTCTCCCTAAAGGGTTGCACAGGTACGGGTGGTTGGTGGTTAGTTGGTTGGTCAGTTGGTAGGTTGGTTGTTTGGTTGTTTTTTTTTGTTTGGTAGGTTGGTTGATTGATTGGTTGGTAATTTGTTTGGTTGGATGTTTGGTTGATTCTTTCGTTGATTTGTTGTTTGGTTGTTTGTTTGGTTGGTTGGTTGTATGTTTGATCGGTGATTGATTTGTTGGATGGTTGGTTGTTTGTTTGGTCGATTGGTGGGTGATTGGTTGTGTTTTTTTTTATCGGTTGATCGGTTGTTTGTTTAATTAGTTTTATGTTTGTTTAGTTGGTTGTTTGTTTGGTTGATTGATTGTTTGGTTAATTGCAGGGACGTCACTAGGGGGGTGCGGGGGGTGCGGGCCGCACCGGGTGACACCATCAAGGGGTGACACCAAAATAAAAAAATTGCAAATTTGACAAACATAGACATAGAAAAATAACAAAAATTTAACTTTGTCCGAGTTTGTCGAAGTTCTTTATTTATGTTTTACCTGAAGTATTGAAGTTATATTGTTCAATTTGTTTTCTTTCTTATGTCCTTATTAACTTTTTGACTTATTTTACAAACAATACTATATTATATGCGATTATATATGGTACAGGAACACTCGGAAGAAGACCATGGTGAAAGTCTAGAGGGGTGACACCAAGAGTTTACCGCACTGGGTGACACCGACCCCAGTGACTAGAGGGGTGACACCAAGAGTTTACCGCACTGGGTGACACCAACCCTAGTGACGCCACTGGTTAATTGGTTGGTTGTTTCTCATGGGCGAGGTCGGACGAGGGTTTGGTGTGGCCACCTTTCTCCCGATTCGGCACGTAAGTGCCACCTCCGTGGAGGTTGCTGCTGAGCTATCCTTCCCATCTCCAACGTTAGCGGCTAGCTAGAAGGATGTGGAAAGGCGCTTTTGGAACTTCACATCTGCGCATATTAGAATGTGCGCAAATTATGATTCGGCACAATACATGCCAATAAAAATATGTCAGTTGAAACGAGAAAAAGAGTGTTCAGGTGCTACATAGAGCCTGTTCTTTTGTATGGATGTGAAACTTGGACAATGAATAGACAAGCTGAAAAACATCTGATGGCTGCAGAAATGTGGTTTCTGAGGAGAATGCAAAGAATACCATGGACAGACAGAAAAACCAATGACCAAGTACTACAGGAGACAAATGGAAATCGTAAACTGATTAGAGAAATTAGACGTAGACAGTCAAAATATTTTGGACATGTTATCAGAAGAAATGGATTGGAGAACTTGGTGACAACTGGCAAGATCGAAGGGAACAGTCCAAGAGGAAGACCGAGAAGTAAATACCTGGATGGCTTGGCCACATGGCATGGTCGAGATAGGAACACTGAGCTGATCCACCACTCTGGTGATCGAGTGAAATGGCGAGTCATGACCGCCCACGCTTTCCGGCATGGCACATGATTGATTGATTGATTAACAATACATGCTGGCTGGATTAGATAGCGCTTGTGTTGGGAATACTCCCTCCACAGGTTTTAGTATTTCAACGGCTCCAACCTCCACACACACACACACTCACTCTCTCTCTCTCTCTCTCTCTCTCTCTCTCTCTCTCTCTCTCTCTCTCTCTCTCTCCATCTCTCTCTCACACACACACACACGCACACACAAGCGAGCACACATACACACACACACTCTCTCTCTCTCTCTCACACACACACACACACTCTCTCTCTCTCTCACACACACACATACACACACACTCTCTCTCTCACACACACATACACACACACACACTCTCTCTCTCTCACACACATACACACACACACTCTCTCTTTCTCTCTCACACACATACACACACACACACTCTCTCTCTCTCACACACATAGACACACACACTCACTCTCTCTCTCTCTCACACACACACACACACACACTCTCTCTCTTTCTCTCTCTCTCACACACACATACACACACACACACTCTCTTTCTCTCTCACACACACATACACACACACACACACTCTCTCTCTCTCTCACACATAGACACACACTCTCTCTCTCTCTCTCTCTCACACACACACATACACACACACACTCTCTCTCTCTCTCTCACACACACACATACACACACACACACTCTCTCTCTCTATCTCTCTCTCTCTCACACACACATACACACACACACATACACACACACACACACACACACACACACACACACACCATCCATCATGACAAACATTCGTCAGCGGCTGTGGCTCGAGGGTGATGATCGCGTTTTCACAATCCCGACATACCGAAAGTCAACCGCAGACGATGTTGAAGCAGATAGCTTTGCGTTGGTTTTCACATCGGTACGAAAGTGGGGCGTTCAGAAAGGAATGGGAAACTACTTAAAGTAATAATTCCTAGCAAATCACAAACAGCTATTACATGCTGGGGTTGATTGTGACGTCTAGTAAAGGCCATACAACTAATTTTACCTTACAGCCATATTGATATCGTCCAATGTAGTGATCTGTTTCATTTCCTGGTAATGCTGAAACAGGTGCGACGGTTTGACAAGACAAACGAGGCCAGAGAGTTTGTTGCCACAACTGTGCTTGTTACCACTTACGTAAATATGCGACCATCCGCCTGGTATACTTACTACTGCTTCTTTGACGAATGGGACTGCTCCGATTTGGTGAGTGAACTTGGGTGTCTTGTCACATGGTGTTTGAGTTCGCTCATATAATCTTGTAAACTGATTTGAGAAATTAGACGTAGACAGTCAGAATGTTTAGGAATTATTACAAGAAGAACTGGATTGGGGGAACTTGGTGACAACTGGCAAGATAGTGGGGGAACGAACAGGGGAAGGCAGAGAGGTAAATATATCGATGTACAAACAATTAGGTATGTGTGGCTGCTGCGAAAAGATGAGACAGACGAAACACGAACACAGTGTATATACCGTACAACGGACTCCATAATGGTGAACATAAATCAAAAAGTGAAAATGCCTAAAAATATATAATAATACAATAATAAAATAAAGATAAGTCTACTAAGACACAACAAGTGACGTTTCGATTATACAAATCGTCATCAAGGACAGAACAACACGGAAGGATCTAAACAAAAACAAGAAGTTATAAAATACCATTAAAAGACAACTCCTTCGTTGTCAAGAAGGAACAAAAGTTGAGTTTAGATAGGTTTCGAAAGGTGCACTTTCTCTATAAAAAGTGGAGTCCAAATAGTACCAAATAAGAAATCTTTGGCCAAAGATGTGCAAAAAGTCAGGAATGAAAATATAGAGGGAAGTTAATATAATTAAGGACAAGTTTGTCTGAGTGTTTAATAATATCAATACTGGAAATCCCCGCTATACGTTGCGTCGGTTTACTTCGTTTCGCTATAAGTCGTCACATAAGGGACTAACTTCACTTCATGTCGCTACGTTTTGCCATAACGTCGTTTTGAGGCTGGCGATCGGGCTGTTGATATCGGTAAAGCCCATGGTTTACCTCCAACCACGGTAAGGACAATTCATGCAGGTGCTGACAAAATCAAAGAGGGTGCTAAAAACGTAACCCCTTTGAGTGCTTTCAAGATCACTCGTACCAGAAGTACTCTTATTGAGAACATGGAATCATTATTGGCCGTCTGGATTGAAGACCAGAACCAACGGAATATGCCTGTGAGCAAGATGGCTATCCCAGAGAAAGCAAAGTCTCTCTATGAAGATCTAGCTAAGAAAGCGGATGAGAGCAGTATTGGTAGTGCTGATGATAGTTTTGTAGCGAGTCGTTGTTGGTTTGGGCGCTTTAAGAAGCGTTCACTCCTGCACAACATTCAAACAACAGGTGAAGTGGCGAGTGCTGATACTGCAGGTGCAGAGCGTTTCCCTGCAGAGTTAAAGGCCATGATTGAGGAGGGTGGTTACTGTGCAGTAGTCATTGAACACATGTTTTGTTCAAGTAAAGAAGAGCCAAGAAAAGAGGCAGGAAGAGGTTACAGTTTTATCCTCAGATGAAGAGGCAGAATTTAATGCCTCTACGTCCCAATAACTCTACCACTCGCCCTCCAACCCACCTCTATTTTGCCAATAAATATCAACAACCATCAAAATAAACATTAGTACACACTACACTGTATTTCATTTAATTCTATGGGGAATAGTGTTTCGCTATACGTCGTTTCACTTAACGTCACGTTTTCCAAGAACGTAACCCCGACGTTAACCGGGGCCTTCCAGTAAGGTGTTCCCTAAAGCGATCGGCTAGGCATCTACCATTCTGTCCAATATGTTTGCATACAAGGGCTGGAAACGCCAATTGCTAACACCTCACTACCTTTGAAAATCGTTTCTTGTTCGTCAAATACAGTACAGGAAACTATTTTCCTTTGATTACGTTATGTCCATAGTTTATGAGGGCTTGAGAAATCCACGAAAAGGGCGTTTTACAGCCTTACGACTGCACAGGGATTCGTGATGATTGATTAACTCTCTTTTCAGCCCACACTGATATGTGTTCAGCTACGACTTTCCGTTCTGCCTATGTAAGTTTCTTGGCAACATATCATCATCATTAAGTGTCATGCCGATAAGAGTGGGTAGTCTGATTCGCCATCTCATACGATCACCATAATCGTGGATCAGCTCCGTGTACTTGTCTCGACCATACCAAAGTCATCCAGGTATTTACTTCTCTGCCTTCCCTTCGTTCTTTTCCCTTAATATTGTCAGTTGTCACTAAGTCCTCCAATTTATTTCTTCTCATGAAGAGTCCAAAAATTGTGACTGTCTACGGCTAATTTATGTAATCAGTTTACTGTTTTTATTTGTTTCTTTTAGGACTTGCTCATTGGTTATTATGTCTGTCCGTGGTATTCTTTGCATTTTCCTCAGAAACCACATTTCCATAGCCATCAGATATGTTTCAGTTTGGCTGTTCATTGTCTGCGTCTCACATCTATACAAAAGAAAAATCAGTACGAGACATATCCTAGGGTATGAGAGCAAATATATTGGAGACGGTGCGATGGAGAGATGATATAGTCCTTCTGTCAACAGGCATGATCAGCTATGGGTCAGTCCACAGAGACTAATGTATATACAAACTAAAAACGAACAGTAAAATACGGACGACGAAAAGAGGTAGCAGCCAGGGAAATAAATTAAAAATAGCTATACGATATATATATATATATATATATATATATATATATATATATATATATATATATATATATATATATATATATATATATATATTGCATATCCTAGTTACAGGACATTGCTTTCAACACCAGTAATTTTAGCTGCTCTTGATGTCTTGGCAAGTTTTACGTTCAGTAGTTTGCCATTGCTTTCTGAACGACCGGCTCATATACCTTTCCGTAAGAAACCAACGCGACGCGGAGTATACGGGAGTACGAACAGCGAACTTAACCCCTTCGCCAGAGAGTCGGAGACTTGCATATTACAATGCTGTATTTCCTTCTTCCTATTGACGACCATAATCTGTTTCTTACAGTTTAATTCTTTTAGTTCTTATTGTTGTTGTTGTTGTTGTTGTTGTTGTTGTTGTTGTTGTTGTTGTTGATCTTCTTCTTCTTCTTCTTCTTCTTCTTCTTCTTCTTCTTCTTCTTCTTCTTCTTCTTCTTCTTCTTCTTCTTCTTCTTCTTCTTCTTCTTCTTCTTCTTCTTCTTCCTCTTCTTCCTCTTCTTCTTTGTTTTCTTACTTGATTCGGGCATTGACAAGTCTGTTGTATATGTGCCCAAAAGAAGAAAGAAAATTAAACTGTCTGCTATTGTCCACTCACAACAGGTTGAAAGAAACACTTTCCAAAGCATATACATAACAGACGGACAAACAGCCTACGCTATCACCATCTACAAGTGCGGATCAATGACATGGAAGTATGTAGAGGATCGTCGGATTGCTGTTGGCTTCGCTACCCCCGACCATGTTAAAGATTACGATCTGACCTACACCAGGTTGACCACCACGTTGGATGTTGATGTGGGCAGTGCAGGTATGACAGTTTGTTTTTCCTTTATGTCTTTCCTTTATGTTTTTCATTTATGTTTTTGCTTTATGTTTTTCCTTTATGTTTTTTCTTTTGTGTATTTCCTTTATGTTTGTCTTTTATGTTTTTCCTTTGTGTTTTTCCCTTATGTTTGTCTTTATGTTTTTCCTTCGTGTTTTTCTTTTATGTTTTACCTGTATGTTTTCCTTTTATGTTTTCCTTTTATGTTTTTTCTTTATGTTTTTCCTTTATGTTGGTCTTTTATACTTTTACTTTTTTATTTCTTAGCGTTTTTCCTTTATGTTTTGCATTATGTTTTTCCTTTATGTTTTTCCGTTTAGTTTTTCCTTTATGTGTTTTCTTTATGTTGTCCTTATATATGCTCGTTTTGAACTCAAGCGTAGTGCACACGCGTAGGCCTACTACATCTACTAATTTATTTTTCCTCCACATATCCTTTACAAGACATTGCAGTCAATACCATCATTTTTCAGCTGCCGTTGATGACTTGGCAAGTTTAACGTTCAGTAGTTCGCCATTGCTTTCTGAACGACCGGCTCACATTCCCCCGTAAGAAACCAGCGCGACGCGATCCGCTGCGGAATCTCACGCAGCTGTGTTTCGTACAAGAGTCACGGGATTAAGAACAACGTCCTCAACCCCTTCGCTAGGAAGACCGGCACATCTAATAGTTGCTACAATTAATGAATGTACTGGGCTGATGTGTGCGAGTGGATACGCCTTCTCTTTTACCAGTGTCCCTCGCCATCAGGTGAACCCACTCCAACTTCTGAGGTACTTGTAAGTTACGTCTCCAAGTCAAGGACAAGAAGTCAACAGTTTAGAACACTGACATGTGTAGGGGTTGAGCCGGCTACTTCGGCATCAGCACACCGGAAGTTCAAGAGCGAGCGCTCTTATCCATTCGGCCATGCTGATCCCCACTGTTTTGTATTTGGTAGTGCAGTGGCCAGCATGCTTGCCTGCCGGTCATGTGGTCAAGATTTCGAATCTCAACGACAAGCCTGGATTGCTGTATATTTAAACACTGACCTGTGTGGCCGTGACGTCACAGCCTAAAGTAGATGATGGGATACTCTCTGGGAAGTAAAGGTTCGGGAAGAGAGGAAGAGGAAGGCCAAAGAGAATATGGGTGCAGGATGTGATGGATGATCTCCAGATGGGTGTATCGGATGCGGGACATCTTGCTTGTGATCGAGTTTTCCGGAGGGTTGTTATGGGAGCGAGGTTCTGCAAAGGACATGCAACAGAATGAATGAATGAATGAATGAATGAATGAATATCCTTTACAGGACGTCGCAGTCAACACCACCATTTCGTTTTATTTGCTCTATGTAATTTCTTGGCAAGTTTACATTCATTAGTTTGCTACTGCTTTCTGAACGACTAGCACTCATACCATTGTATGAAAATAAGCGCAAAGTGGTTTGCTTCCAAATCGTCGGCAGCTGTGTTTCGAACGGGGTATGCGGGACTGCAAATTGCCTTCGTAAGCCATCCCATATCCGGAATATGAACACACAAATCAGGTCGAAGCAACGGAGATTTGCTTTCTGAGAAAAATCTTGTGTATACCTTGAACAGTGTGAGTAACTAACAATGATTGACTGGATAGCTAATGAAAGTTGAACATTGTACGCAGCTGTAAGAAAGAGACGGTGAGTATTCTTTGGTCATATAATGAGAACTAAGGCACTGGAGAATATTGTGGCTGCCAGACAGTGGTGTGCAGAGGTTCTTTGATGCCCGGAGCCAACCCCTTGATTGGATGCCCCTAAATTGTTCTCTCCCTAATTGGATGCCCCTCTCCCTAATTGGATTCCCCCCCCCCCCTCCCGCTGAATGCCCGGGGCCGTCGCACCCCCTGCACACCCCTCTGCACGCCACTGCTACCAGAAAGAGCAGCAGTTGATGAGATAGGTGAAGTATGACATAAATGATGCTGGATTGTCTATGAGACAGTAATGATGCTGGATTGTCTAAGATGGTGGCATGTGGATTATCTTCAAATGAATTGATAAAAACATACAAACGAACGAGATCTTTGATGAGCATGAAAGCCTGCACATGTCGATGGTGATGATTAACTTTTTCTATTTTTAATTCGTGGCTAATTAAGGTATTCCGGGAGTCTATTTTGACGTTGTTGGACGAGGAAAAAACCCTACCCAGAAGTGTGCGGATTTCTACCTCCGAAACAAACCACTGGTTGATAGTGACAAATTTCAGAAGGATAAATCTGAACTGTATGTGTGTCCCTGTACTCGAGACAGACTGGGTCCACAGTGGTGGTTCGTTGGGACCCGTGGGGCTAATCAGGAGGTTGACTGCTATGCTATTAGCCCCATTCATATGAGTCGACGGTTTCCTGGCAACACGCTGAATAAAGTAGGTTATATATTATATATTATATGTTATTGTGTTTGGTTTTTGGCTAATCTTTAAACATAATCTTTTGCCTTATGTAAACTTAATAAGGATTTCAGCTGGAGGCAGTCAACACTTTGACTGCACACTATTAAGAAGCCAATGAACATTTTGGATACACCCTAAGATAAACCAGTCAATACTGTAGCTATTATAACAGAGTAACCTGTTATAGGAGTTGGGAGGCATTAAGGGGCTAGCTGGTGCGCAACGTAAAGATTCTATTATGCAGTAGTGCACGGGTGAGCACCATGGTTGAGGTAGCTATGGGGGTCGTGGTGTGACGACAGGCGAGTTAGAGGTTAGTAACCTTAGTACCATCCGCCAGACCGGTCGCAAGAGTGTGTTTGGTTCCATCCGGAATGCTTGATGTTGAGCGGGCCTCGGTTTTGAAAGAGTTGAACCTTATTATGTCAACCGCCTCGAGAATTACACTGCCTTTGTTTTGATACGACAACCAAATAAATGATGAAACCGAAGGCTGCGGAATTGAGTTGTTTATATTTCAAGATCACCCACTATACGTCACGAATAACATTGCCTCCCCTATACTGCTATACTATATCCGAAGAAGGAGCCAGTCAATATTTTGGCTACGTCCTAAAAGAAATCCAGTCAACATTTTGGCCAAATCCTAGATGGAATCCAGTCAACATTTCTTCCACATCCTATATAAGAGCCAGTCAACATTTCTGCCACATCCTAAAAAAGAGGCAGTCAACATTTTCTCTACATCATATTAAGAAGCCAGTCAACATATTGGCTACATTCTAAGAAAGAGCCAGTCAACATATTTCCTAAATTCTAAGAAGAGGCCAGTCAAAACTTTGGCTTCGCCCTAAGAAAAAGCCAGTCAACATGTTTGCTAAATCCTAAGAACAAGTAATTTAGCTACATACTATGAAGAAACCAGGCAACATTTTGTCTACATCCCAAGAAAAGATCAATCAATAGTTTATCTACATATTAAGAAGAAGCCAGTCAATGTTTTGGCTACATACTAAGAAAAAGTCAATCAACATTTTAGCTGCATCCTAAGAAAAGTCATTCAACATGTTGGCTACATCCTAGGAAGGGAAAAGCCTGGAATACACATTAAGAATCGGCGAACTTAATGGAAAGGGAGATAGTGGAAGGCGGTCGTAGATGCTTTTATCTTTTAATGATGGATTGAAAAGATATCAGCGCACGATTTGTTACATACTATAGGAAAACAGGAGCTGTATGGTAGCATGATCGCCCATGCCGCTAGACTAGACACTTAATGATGATGATATGTCTTATGTATTAAAATATATTAAAATTTATGAGAAGCAAGTAGCTAATGGGTTTTAATGCTATTCTCACATACAATGAGATGTGGGCTGTAGGCCCCGGTAAGACAAGAGGTTGATACTAATCTCACACAAATTGGCCTGTAGTCCCGATAAAGCGAAAGTTGATACTATTCTTTCCCATAATGGACTGTAGTCCCCTGGTAAGGCAAGAGTTGATACTATTCGCACACATAATGGGCTTTAGTTCCCGGTAATGCAAGAATTGATGCTATTATGACACATAATGGGATACAGTCTCGATAAGGTAAGAGTTTGATATTATTCTCACATATAATGGGCTGTAGTCCCCTGTAAGACAAGAGTTGATACTATTCGCACACATACTTGGCGTAGTATGTGTGATGGTGATGATGATGATGATGGTGATGGTGATGATGATGATGATGATGATGATGATGATGATGGTGATAATGATGATGTTGATAATGATGATGACGATGATGGTGATGATGATGGTGATGGTGATGTTGATGATGATGATGATGATGATGATGATGATGATGATGATGATGATGATGACGATGATGGTGATGATGATGGTGATGTTGATGACGATGATGATGATGATGATGATGGTGATGGTGATGTTGATGATGATGACGATGATGATGATGATGATGATGATGATGATGATGATGATGATGATGATGATGATGATGATGATGATGATGGATCTAGTACTAGAACGTCTCATCTACAGAGAGTCACATTAGGATGCTACCAGGTCATGATGCAACACAGAGCGTACAGTTAAGACTAGACATGGATCGGTAATGTTTTCTCCATGACGGGTTGATTATGTCATTGTAACAGACTCCTAACCATTGCAAGAGGCAAGATTAGCATGAGGAAGTTGAAGACCAACGCTTCTTTGAAATACAGGTTTGAACGGATTTACTGGCAAGAGAATTAACATCAATGCATCAGGTCTGACTCCGGCCTAACTTAAGGAACATTAGTTGGATTTTTTCCCCAGGGCATGCTGGTGGGTTGGAAAATGAGCAGGCGAGCAGATTGGCTGGTCTGCACCACTTGGTAGGGTATTTGTGCACAATAAGACAGATGTGGTCAGAACCCTTTGGTAGCGTCTGTATAACTTGGAAGAATGGATACATCGTCACTGTCTGGAGAAAACAGTGCTGCATGGAGTGACGAGTCGATATGGCTGACACTACATTTTCCGAAGAAAGGTTAGACGCGCATATACTCAGATTGCAAATGGTATCATTACTACTGGGTCTTATTGCTGGCTGTTGAAGGTGAGGACGGAATTGAGTTGAGTTTAGTTGAGTCAAGAACAGGCATCATTACACTCGGGGAATTCTCATAAGTGCTCAGTCTTCATCTTCAACAGCCAGCGTAGAGTTCAAATACTAATAGTGCCCATTGCAATCTGATTATATGTACGCCTAGTTGAGGACGGAGTGCGTATGGAAATGTCCCGAGATGTAATGTCAGTTCTTGACTCAACTCAGCCCAACCCAAGTGTCACACAGAGCACGACATTAATTTATATAAAGGTAGACGAAGACGAAAGAAAGCAGATTAACCTTAACTTTATAGCGTGTGTTTGTTTACAGGTTAATCTTCTTTCTTTCCTCTTCGTTTGTTTAAAAACTAATATGGAGAAAGAAATGTATTTTAATGAGGAAAAATTTGAGATCTTGGAAAATTTCAATTATCTGGGGCCATTAATTACCAACAATTGTGACATAATGAAGGGAATTAAAAGACGAATATCTATTGCTCTTCAAACACAATACTAACTGAATAAATTGTGGTGTGTGACCGATAGAACTACAAAAATTAGATTTTTAAGAGCATGTATCTTTCCCAATGCAACATACGCCTGTGAGACCTGGGCACTTACTACACAAGCTGAACAGCGCATAAATGCCTTTGAATATACATGTTATAGATGGGTTCTAAGAATATTTTGAATACAGAAAAGACAAATGCATCGATACGACAAGATCTGAATATTGAAGAAGGCTGGCTACTAAAGACGATAAAACAAAGAACAATGAAATATGTTGGTCACTTGAAACGTCACAAAAGTTTAGAGAGAACAATAATGGAGGGGTATATTTGAATAACGAAGACACAAAAAATAGATTGCACGATTTATTGCCTGGCATATTTCGCTGCATCTCGTCAGGTACATACTGCAGAAATCACACAACTTTTTTTTTTTTTTTTTTTTTTTTAGCATATCCTTTACAGGACTTAGCTGTCAACACCAGCATCTTTCAGCTGTATGTTGATCTCTTGGCAAAATTACGCTCAGTAGTTTGCCATTGCTTTCTGAGCAACTTGCGTGAATTAATTAGATAAATCCTTCAAACTGAAATATACACATGTTCGCACAGTAATGTCGATTGTCTACCACGGTAATTTTAAACTGACTAACATGTCTTTCTGCTTGCACAAGGACGGCTTACGAAGGTTGATTAGTATAGCTTCAGCAAACTTTAACAATCGACTACTTTGTTTGTTGAACAACATACGGAAGGCACTGTCTCTTTCAACCACGTGACCACTCTCGAGCACATGTCTCCCGACCGATGAAGCCGGACTGTTCCGGTGTGTCGGCCTGTCTAGGCTACCATCTTCTGTGTGTAGTATCTTGTCCACCCAATTCGGAATATGTTCCGAAACCCTGCAATGTAACTGTCGCTCAGTTCTGCCTATGTAGATGGCCTCGCATCTGCATGTAAATTGGTAAATACAATTTGATTTGGCATACAAAGCTACAGGAGGGGTATATGCCCATGAAGAAAGGAAGAGGAAGGCCAAAGAGAAGATGAGTGCAGGATGTGGCAGATGATCTCCAGATGGGTGTATCGGACGTGGGTCATCTTGCTTATGACCGAGAAGTTTACCGGACGGTTGTTACAGGAGCGAGGCTCTGAAAAGGACATGCTACTGAACTGAATGAATGAATGAATGAGTGTTTGTTTGTGTTCCAGCTGTGCTGCTTCAGACTACCACCAGTGACATATTACATCACACCCTACCTGTGGGTGTGGTTCGACTGGTGGAGCTACTGGAGGCAGTATTCATACATCTCCAGCGCGTCTACTGCTGGACACATCCTCACATCAGATCCCTTCTGGCAGTCGGGGGAATCACGCTCGCAGGATTTTGACCCACACAAATGGTGCTGCGAGGAGTCTAACTGGTGCACCTGTCAGAAGTTCTACGAAGTGCGTCCGGACATGGGTTGCTCGTATGTGGCAGAATTTGATACAGGTCAGTAACCCTGGGTTGGGACAGATTGGTTAACTGATTGTTTGCTTGATTTATTAATTGATTGAATTCAAGGACTGCTACGGCCAGGAATCAGATTCTTAAACCTAAGACAAGAAATAATGCGTGTACTTTTAATGACTGTACAGTGTTTGAAAATATTGCCGGTCCATGTTTTGTATTCACCCTCTGTAAAGTTCACCAACATAATAGGTAAAAACACAACTTGGACCGGCAATATTTTCAAAAACACTGCACAGTCATTAAAAATACACCCTGTTCATGACCTCGCTGGTTGAAAAAATGTAGGACCCATATTAGACGTCTTACATGACATCGAGCATTCGGTGCTAGACCCATATTTGTATAGTCCAACTGAAAATTGGTGGGTGAGGTGGTCAGTATCTGGCCGGTGGCATTTGCTTCTCCAGATATTTCTTGGTACCCTTGTTAGGCTGAGTCAACTTGAGAATACATAGATAGACAGACAGACGACCAGATAGACAGACAGACGAACAGATAGACAGACAGACGACCAGATAGACAGATAAACGGAAGGGCGGACGGATGTATGGAGGAATAGATAGATGGATGCGTGTGTGGATGGGTGGGTGGATGGGTCGGTCGGTCCGACGGTGGGTAGATAGATGGATTGATGGGTAGATGGGTGGATGGATATTCCACGCTCATGTGTATATAATTGTGTTTCAGCCACAACCTGGGGAGATCCACACATCACAACGCTGGATGGCAACCGCTACACCTTAAATGTGTGGGGCGAATATATCATGACGGAGATAAAGAATATTTCATTTATGCTTCAGGTGCGTAGACCCTTTGATTGCTAATCCTTGGCGCCAGTGAAATAACATTATCACCATCAAGTGCTTTGCCAACTGGCGTAGGCGTTAATGTCTCTACACATATCTCGATCTTTGGTGTTCTGGGTCAAATTTCCTCTATGCCACCGTCTCTGTCCAGCCAGCATCTTTTCCATTTCAAAAACAAAAATTCCAAATTTGACCTCGTCTAACCTGCTTCATCAGCTGTGGTTATTGTTGAGGTACGTGGTTTTTGTGGGTTTATTCACCCTAATTCTTGTCTTGTGAGTCCTATCTCGGACTGGTTATGTAACGTTTGTGTCTGTGACGTCAGCAGTGGTCGGCGGCTATCCTTTATGCTCTTCTGTTGTTATGGTTTTCTTTGTTGGTGTAGGCTCCTGGCTCGTCTGGCTGCAGTCCTTATAAGGACTTTTCGTGATCACACTCCAGCTGGGGATCGGTCGGCGGCTGTCCTTTGTGCATGTTTCCTTTTGTTTTCGTTGTTGATGCAGGCTCCAGGCTTGACTGGTTGCAGTCCTTAAAAGGACTTTTTATTTGGTATTCTGTCTCCTTTTTTGTGCATTTTCTGTAGGAGCTTTTCGACGTTTTCTTTTTCCTCCTTGGGGAAACAGTTTTCACTGTTTCGTTTGCGTATCTGCTGCCTAGCGTTTTCTTCCTCCGTGGTCAGCCATGGGACGATTTCACCGTCCTCGATATAGTACTCGAAGTCGGCCTCACAGTTGTAGTGTACTAATGGGTATATCATCGGTTTCCCCCGGAGGTTTTTAGGCTTCTTCTTTTCTTTTTCTTCCCAGCGCCTTCTGAATTCCTGGCGCTTGAGTTCCTCCTTGTCGACTGGGTATTCTGTGCCTCCTTCAGAGATCCGACGGTATAGTAGTTCGTAGTTAGTATAGTAGCATCTTTTCTCTTGATCTGCTACTTTTATCTTCGCCTTGCTTTTTCCAATTTTCAAGATGTTTTCCAATGCCTCTCTTCTCATCACACGACCAAAGAAAGCTGTGCGTCTCTTTCTAGTTTTATTAGCCTCTTTAGGCAATCGTTGTAAGTTATTCTGACAGTCCAAGTAATTCGCAACATTCGTCTGAGGATACACATCTCTGATGCCTCCAAGTTCTTCCTAATTTGTGTATCTTCATTTCAAGATTCACTGCCTACAGCAAACCAGATTCTATTTAGCATTTCAGCACTATCTTTCTTACATTCAATGATGGTGACTTATTGCATAAATTACCTTTCATTTTCTGAAATGCAGCTTTTGCCCTCCCTATAACATGGCAACATAAATTCGCAGGTGTTTATTGACAATCTCATTTGTGCTTCCTTGCCTGATCTTCTAAAGATATTTATAGATTTATTTCACAGATTTGTTTCCTGCAAGACCTCACAAAATATGTCTTCATGTTTGAGATTTGTATTATGTGAGGTGTAGTGGTCAGCATGGACGAATGGATAAGAGCGCTTGTTCTTAAACATCCGGTGTTCTGATACCGGGGTAGCGGTTTCAACCCCTACACCGTTCGGTTGGACTAAAATGTTATCTTCTTGTCCTTGACTTGGGGACGTAAATTACAATTACATCAGAAGTCGGAGTGGTGGCGAGGAACACTGGCAATAAGGAAAACAAATCCACACGCAAAAATCAGTCCAGTGCACTAGAAGTAGTAGCAGGTGTATGGACTATGCTTGAGTTCAGAGGGAGAGGACATAAAACAATGGTAGAAGTAGAAAAAAATACCATATTTATATAGGGTGTATTTTTAATGACTGTGCAGTGTGTGAAAATATTGCCGGTCCAAGTTTTGTATTCACCCTCTGTAAATTTCATGCACCGGTCTCCCTGGCCAAGGTGTTAACGGCATTGTTCGTAATCCCGTATATCCACGTGGGGAAAACAGCAGCTGCGAGAATCGTCAGCGGTTCTCGCCGGGCTTGTAACTTACAGGGGTATGTGAGCCGGTCGCTCAGAAAGCCATGGCAAACTACTGAAGACAAAAACTTGCCTAGTACATTAACAGCAGCTGTAAAATGCTGGTGTTGACTGCAACGTCCTGTAAGGGATATGCAACATTTTAAAAAAAAAGTTAATGCAATATAATAGGTAACTACAAAACTTGGACCAGCAATATTTTCAAACACTGCACAGTCATTAAAAATACACCCTGTATATTGAAGGATGTAAAATTTAGGACATGTTTCTTCTTCTTCTGCGTTCATCCGGAGAGTTTTTCTTTTTTCGGACGTAATTGCGCGGTGCCAGTTTACAGCAGATCTGCGTTCCTGTGCCGTTAGGCCGTCACATCCGACTTGCCTGCAGGCATTTGTTGACCGGGTTAACCTTCCCGGGTGAACATGTTTCAATTATGTTGAGTTGTTTGTATGATATATGTTGTAGAAACACGATTGTGATTATATGAATCTCTTTAGTCTCAGGTAGTCTCTTTTCTCCTCCAACATTTGTGTCCTCACTTCATGTCCTAGTGTATCATATCTGAAGAAATGCGGGTTGTCCACTTCTGATATGAGTAACCGGGTTCTCTTTCTGTGTTGGTTTCTGCCATGACGTCTTCATTATTTGTTTCATCTGTCCAGGGTAATCTCAACATTCTTCCATAGAAGTACATCTCTGCCACCTCTGGGTAATTTCTTATGAATATGTTCATTGCCCATGATTACGTTTCAGATATCAGGACGCGAGCTCTCTCTCTCTCTCTCTCTCTCTCTCTCTCTCTCTCTCTCTATATATATATATATATATATATATATATATATATATATATATATATATATATATAGAGAGAGAGAGAGAGAGAGAGAATCGTCAGCGGTTCGCGCCGCGCTGGTAACTTACAGGGGTATGTGAGCCGGTCGCTCAGAAAGCAATGGTAAACTACTGAAGGAAAAAACTTGCCTAGTACATCAACAGCAGCTGAAAAATGTTGTTGTTGATTGCAACGTCCTGTAAGGGATATGCACCATTTTAAACAAAAAAGTTAATGCAATATAATAGGTAACTACAAAACTTGGACCAGCAATATTTTAAAACACTGCACAGTTATTAAAAATACACCGTGTAAATTGAAGGATGTAAAATTTAGGACAAGTTTCTTCTTCTTCTGCGTTCATCCGAAGAGTTTTTTGGTATATATATATATATATTTTTTTTTTTTTTTCCCCGCGTTTCCATCCTGTTTCAGGATATTGCGGTCAACACCAGCATCTTTCAGCTGTATGTTGATTCCTAGGCTAGATTACGCTCATCAGCACGCCACGACTTTCTGAGCGACCGGCTCCATACTCTCATAAGTCACTTTTGCGATTCGAACCACTGCTAATTCTCGTCGCGTCACGTGACGAGAGTATTCGGGGTTAGCGGAGAAAGCTACTAACCCCTCTGCCATCTATATATATATATATATATATATATATATATATATATATATATATATATATATATATATATATATATATAGAGAGAGAGAGAGAGAGAGAGAGAGAGAGAGAGAGAGAGTCTGGGTTCGAGTCGCGCCTGTGACTTAGGAGAGTATGGAGCCGGTCGCTCAGAAAGTCGTGGCGTGCTGATGAGCGTAATCTAGCCTAGGAACCAACATTCAGCTGAAAGATGCTGATGTTGACCACAATATCCTGAAACAGGATGGAAACGCGGAAAAAAAATATAGTCTGGGTTCTGTCTGTCTGTCTGTCTGTCTGTCTGTCTGTCTCTCTGTCTGTCTGTCTGTCTGTCTGTCTGTCTGTCTGTCTGTCTGTCTGGCTGGCTGGCTGGCTGTCTGTCTGTCTGTCTGTCTGTCTGTCTGTCTGTCTGTCTGTCTGTCTGTCTGTCTGTCTGTCTGTCTGTCTGTCTGTGTTGTGAGAGTCTGTCTGTTTGCCTGTCTCTGTTGTGTACGTGTGTATATGTCTGTGTTGTGTGTGTGTGTGTGTCTCTGTCTGCTTTGGGTGTGTGTGTATGCGTGTGTGTATGTCTCTGTTGGGTGCGTGTGTATGTGTGTGTATGTGGTTTGGTTCACCAGTGTTCGCTACGAATACATTAAAATGATCCAATCTACCATCAGTATTGTGTGCATCCTTTCAGGCCAGGACAGATCGAGCTGAAGGCAAAGATGGAACTCTGACAAATGCAACAGTCTTTGTAGCTTTTGCTGCTAGAGCAGGAAATGATTCCAAGCTTCAGGTGCAGCTGTCCAGGAATAAAACCTGTAAAGTTTACACGAATTCATTGTTTACGCATGTTTGTCAGTGATTACTTTTCTCTGAACTGTATTTCGTAAACAAGTATAGGTATAGTGATTATTGACAATGAACAGACAAGTTAAAAAAACATCTAATGGCAGCAGAGATTTGGTTTGTGAGGAAAATACAAAATATACCAGGGACAGACAGAAAACAAAACATTGAGTAAGTCTTATATGAAGTAAATGAAAACAGTAAACTGATTGGAGAAATTAGACGTAGACAGTGAAAATGTTTTCAGACACATTATAATAAGAAATAAATTAGAGAACTTGTTGACAACTAGCAAGGTTGAGGGGGAAAAGAACAAAGTGAAGGCAGAGAAGTAAATATCTGGATGGCTTGGTCACGTGGCATGGTGGAGATAAGAACACTGAGCTGAATCACGACTTTAGTGATCGCATGCGATGGCGAAATATGACAGCCAACGTTTATCAGCATGGCACATGATGATATGTGCTGATGTCGAGGTAGCGCGGTCAACCCCTGCACCGGTCAGAAGAACTAATATGTTGACTTCTAGTCTTTGCTTTGGGGACGTAAATTACAAGTACCTCAGAAGTCGGGGTCGGTTTGCCCTGAAACATGACCGCCCACGCTAATCGGCATGGTACATGATGATGATGATTAGTGATTAGTAAGGAACATCATCATCACACCCTGGACAGGTCCATATGTGATCCGATGAGATGAGATAAGATGAGATCAGCCATGGGGACACCGCAAGGTACAAGAGGAACAAGATGAGGTGGGATGAGATAAGATGAGATAAGATGAGCCATGGAGACACCGCAAGGTACAAGAGGAACAAGATGAGGTGGGATGAGATAAGATGAGATAAGATGAGCCATGGAGACACCGCAAGGTACAAGAGGAACAAGATGACATAATATGAGATGAGTCATGAACCATTTAGCAAACAGTGCATTGAACATATGAAACAAATAAAGATTCCTTGAATGCCATGGATAAAAATAAACACACAGAATGACATTCTCCAAGATGTGAACATGGTAGAAAACTTTCAGAGAAACAACTTCCTTTCCCAGAAACTGAAATACTCTGAACACATCAAACATCACAGTTGGTTAGAAAGAAGACCAATGGCAGGCATGGTTACTGGAAGAAGAGGCAGGGGCCGACGAACACAACAGTGAACACAGAACATTAAAGACCCCCCCCCCCCCCCCCCCAGAGTATCACAATGCCCCAGGCAGCTGGATTAGTGAAGATTTGAGTTTTTTCCCATGGGGTTGTGATAAGATCAACGTTCAGCACAAGACCTGATAACATGAACATGATAGTTGTAGTCACAATTCCTGGTTCGGACTTTCTTCTTTGTTTGTTGTTGAAAATTCCATTGCGATTGCCTGTTTTCATCATCATCATCATCATCATCATCTTCATTATCACTTATTGCCTTCCCAACCGACATGAGCTTTCTCTGACGACACGACATTGTCGTCCTGTCCCACACACGAATTCAGTTTCAAGATAAATTAAAAACACTGAGCGGGGGTCATAACGATTAGGTGTAAACATGAATAGGGGAATAAACATTCATAGGGGAATGAACTTTCATAGGGGGATAACTTTATAGGGGAATAAACATTTATAGAGGAATAAACTTTCATGGGGTAACAAACATCCATAGGGGAATAAACAGTCGTTGAGGAATAAACATTCTTAAGAGAAGAAACATTCATAAGGGAATAAAATGCAAAGGGGAATAAACGTTCATAGGGGAATAAACATTCACAGGGGAATAAGCATTCATAGGGCCATAAATATTCACAGGGGACTAAACATTCATAGGGGAATTCACATTTATAGTGGAATAAATATTCATAGGTGAATAAATATTCGTAGGAGAATAAACATTCGTAGGTGAATAATCATTAATAGGGGAATAAACATATTTAGGGTAACGAACATTCATTGACGAATAAACATTCATATGGGGAATAAACATTCATTGGGGAATAAACATTCATAGGTGAATAAAAATTCCTAGGGGAATAAACATTTATAGGGGAATAAACATTCATATGGGGAATAAACATTCATTGGGGAATAAACATTAATTGCGGAATGGATCACTCAAATTATAACAGGATTTTCCTTAGTGAAACCCCACCTTAAGACATGGAATCATACATATATTAAAGTATCAATATGGACAATATTTGGCAAAAAGATGCAGTTTTACACATACACAAAACAACAACAACAACTAGAGGTACCGGTCTTGCACAATCGATTCGTTTATGAAACTGCATAGGGGAAGGAGATCTCTACAACACAACCTCAGGGGAGATACTAGTGCGGTATCAGATGGAGAGGAGAGTCTCTATACCAGCGTCCTTTAATAGATGCAAGCCCTTTACAGAACGACCTGAACACCAATACATTATCTTAAGAGTTTACAGAACGTCCTGAATATCAATGTATTACCTTAAGAGTTTACATAATTACAAGAACATAATGCATTACCTTAAGAGTTTACAGAACAACCTGAACACCAAACCATTACCTTGAGAGTTTACAGAACGACCTGAATATAAATGCATCAACTTAAGAGTTTACAGAACGACCTGGATGCCTATGCATTACCTTAAGAGTTAAACTAAAGTCTTCCAGAGCTATCACCAACTAACCAGCCAGTTTTTGATGATGTTAGAAGTACCAATAAGCATTCTTAACGTAGAGACATCCGTTACAATGCGTGCCTCATCAATGGCTTGTACAGGTGATGACAGTTTGTTAGTTATCTGTTGGGGTATCATCCTTGCACTCCGGACATGCCCATAGGTGCTGAGACCCTCCACCCAACATATGCAGCAGCGTCCGGTGGCTAATAGTGCCAGGTTTGTATTGGTTGACGAGGCTACTCGCTCTCTCGATGTGTCTCTCTTGTATAGCCGTGCCAATTCTTACTCCTAAATCTCTCATTCTAAACAACCTTGGAGATTCACAAGCTTCAAAATCCTTCGACATTTCTCTAAGAGCATTTATACTATCGACACTATCCATAGACTGGCAGGGAAAACAGAGTCAGCAAGTTTATCATGTCGTTCTTTTCCCTCAACTCCCGCTTGTTCCAGAACAAAGATGAAGACGACTCTACTAACAGCAGAGACCCTCACAGCGATTCAATCCACTGACCGTTTCATGCGAATAACAATGACATTCTCCTTAATGTCTTCTCTTTCAGCGTTGGTCATTTACGCTGACGGCGTCGACATCACAAGAGACTTTTATGCCTCTACAAATTACAGAAAGGAGTCAGGGAATTTCCCTGTGACACGGGAAAACATAAACACAACGCAATACCTGGTCGCCTCGTTTCCTGAAGGTAATGTACATTTTGGTATTGTTTCATTTTTGGATAGTACAGAGGGTAAGTTAATAAATAAGTCACAAATGGCTGTAGAAAAATAACTAAATATGATAACAACGTGAAACCAGTTTATTTTTATACGTACATTGTCCCTTTATTTCTCAACATAATTTCCACCAACATTGATGCACTTATCCCATAGTTTTATCAGTCCTCCCAAACCCGCTGCATGGAACTGCGTGCTGTGTTTTCATTTACCGGCCATCCCACATAACTGTGTGACTTACTTATTGACTCACCCTCGTAACTTTATCTACCCAGCTATGCACCGCTTTACGGGACAAACATTTGTCAGCATAAAAACTGAAAACCCACCTTGACGGGAGACATTTCGCGAATTACGCCTAAGTTGAATGTGAAGTGAAAACGTGGTTTAAAAAAGTATGCTTTCAAGTTTCAGCTGTAGAAAGCAGAGGTCAGCATGGCCGAATGGATTAGATCGCTCGTTCATAAACATTCGGTGTGCAGATGGCGAGGTGGCGGG
Organism: Cepaea hortensis; assembly: GCA_963921405.1. Classification (NCBI taxonomy): domain Eukaryota; kingdom Metazoa; phylum Mollusca; class Gastropoda; order Stylommatophora; family Helicidae; genus Cepaea; species Cepaea hortensis. The sequence goes on from OY992897.1 coordinate 32,327,076, forward strand.
TTCAACCCCTTCACCATTCAGTTAGACTTAAATGTTGATTTCTCGTCCGTGACTTTGGGACGTAAATTACAAGTACTTCTGAAATCGGAGTGGGTTCGCCTGATGGCGAGGGACATTGATAATAGGGAAATCTAAACTACACGCAAAAATTAGCGAACACAAAAGAGCTCAAGAAAGCACAATAGACCGTTTGTTGCGGCTTTTTCAGAAACTAAGTAATTTGTATATTGCTTCAATACGAGAAAGTAAAGTTCGTTTATGGATTTAGCGTGCTTAGTTTATGCAAGCCGTTTAAGCTGTTATTAGAATGTTTAACTATTGTTTGCTGTATTAATCTACATTGTTAATATGTTTAATTTCTTAATAGCCCTGCGTCTGTTAATTAGAATGTTAATTGTTTACAGCCTTAGGTCAATTAAATTAACCTAATTTTGTTACTGCCTTGAACATTTTGGAAAGTTAATTTATTACAGAAGTGATTCTATTAGAATGCTCAACTTGCCACAGTGTAAATTCAATGACAATGTTAATTAACAACCCCTTAAATCAGAATCTTTCCGGATGGTTCTGTGCTAAGAAACAAAAATTGTACTGGGGTTTTAGTGAAGGTTATTGGATGGTGTAAAGTGCAAGGGACTATGACATATGATACCAAGATATCCTTTCTGAAAATGGAGGTGGATGGAATCACTGCGGTGTTCCGTTGGCTGGAGGTTAAACATTATCCACGTGTCCTGATTGTAACGGACTCATAGAGCATGCCTCGAATGGTGAAGCCTGGCGTGCTTCGTGCAGAGTGGCATGCTTGAATTTAAAAATAAAAGCATCCGTTGAATCTTTTTTCCCAGGGCATGCTGGTGTGATGGGAGACGAGCAGGCGGATAGATTGGCTATATCTGCATTTCTGTGTGGGATATTGGTGCATGATAAGGCAGGCGTGGTCAGGGGCACTTTGGGATCATCTGTGTAGTGTGAAAGAACAGATGAATCATCATGGCCTGGAGAGATTGTGTGACAGGAAGTGAACAGAGAATCTCGCCGACACACGGTACTTTGAGGAAATTCCTGACGGACACTTAATCAGGCTACAGCTGGTGTCATAAGTATTGGGACTCTTCACTAGCTGTTGAAGACGAGGACGAAACGTGTATGGAAGTGTCACGAGTGCTGTCATGTCGGTTATTTACTCAATTCAATTCATCAATTAAAATATTGATATACTGCAGCCTTGAATCAATTTAAATATTAATTTATTATGATATTAAGACTATTGGAATGTTACATTTACTACAGGGATAAACCAGTTAAAATATTTACTTAAGGCAGTTTCGAATATATTGAAATGTTACGTAAAATTACAGTATTAAATCTATTAAAATATTAGAGTGTTCAATGCATTACTTTATAAAATATCTTTCAGGGGTTACTCTACGAGTGTCTGTGGCTATAAGAAGCTTGGAGGTTACACTGGAGGTGCAAAAATTCCTCAAAGGTCAGCTGACGGGTCTGTTGGGCAATTTCAACGACAATAAGTTTGATGACTTCATCCTGCCTAATGGAACAAGCCTGTCTGGCAACCAGACGGGCACGCAGCGGGACATTTTTGAAAACTTTGGTAGAGCATGTAAGAAGTATTTTTTGCTGTTACTATTACAGCGCCGCATCTGAGGGGATAGGGACACGCGCAGCTTCACAATTCCCCGGCATACGGAGTCAAGGGTTCAAAATCAGCTGGGGACGATTTGAAAGCGGACTGCTTTGCGTTGATTTCGATGGTATGAGGCTTCAGCCAGTCAGAAAGCAATGGCAAACTACTGAACTAACGCCTACAAAATCATGAACAGCCAGTAAATGCTGGGATTGATTGCACCGTGCTCTAAAGGATGTACAACTAACTTATAACCACTACAGTTGGTTGCATATCCTTTACAAAACGTCGCAACTAGCCTCAGCATTTGTCGGCTGTTTGTCATTTTCTAGGCTGTTTTACCTGAAGTAGTTTGCCATGACTTCTTATTGAACTGCGCTCATAACATTATAAATAACGGCACACAAGGGTCTGCTCTCAAATCGCCTACAGCAGACTTTGAACTTAGAATCTCGTGATTGTGAAACTGCGTTCAAACAGGGAAGGTTAAGTCAGTCAACAAACGCCTGAAGAAGTCATATCTATCGACCGAGAGGTGCAGATGTCGCAGCTCTGTTGTAAACAGGCTCAACGCAGTTACGTCCAAAACAACATTCCGGACGAACGAAGAAGAAGAAGAAGAAACTGCGTTCATTACCCCTAGACAATAGGCACCGTCGTTAGTAACTAAAGCAAAGCGAATAAGAAAGCTCGTTACCGAATATTCATTTAATTCATTATATCTGTCAGTTTGAGGACTGATGTTGAAGTCATCTGGCGATTTCCCTCCGCTGTCTCTTGTTGACACCAATTCTCCTCAGTTCAACTTAATTCTGTGCCCCAATGTACTTGATTGCTTGTGTGGTGTAGATTTTCCTTGGCGTCATTCTCGCCTCTCACCCTGGATCGAGTCCTCTGGTATTTTCAGTAACAGATCTCCATTTCTCCTATTATGGCTAAGCCAAGACGCCCTCCTCTCTTCTATGATGATCAACAGTTCTCTGTCTTCTTCAATGCCTAAATTTATTAAGTGCCATGGGATATTAATCGACGTAAGCGACTTTTCTTATTTGCTATGGCCTTATAAGCTGTAGCTTTCCTATGCATCTCCCTTTATTTTGATTTATCTTACATGTCTGCTACCATATTAACAACTTTAAGTCATAACTGTGACACACCCCTACTTCCCATTTTCGCCATCCATTTTTGTTTGTTCCAAACCTACTTTTTATTTTTTACCAAATCAGTTAAGAATGTGATTTTTTTTTTAAATTATCTCTTTACCGCCCAGTTTATTCTCTCAACCCTGCGATAATAACACATCTCAAATTTTTCAAAGCTCTTTTTATCTTTTCTTGAAGCCCATAGTGCTATTCACTAGATATTGATAGTGATTTTTCGTTTATGTGGTAAATATGCGTATTACTTGATGTTAGGAATGTTTGTTTTTCTAGAAATGTCTCTTCAACAGCTGCAACTCTTGATCGTATTTCAGTTTAACATTGAGCATCTTCTGTAATCATTTTCCCCTGCTGCCTTGCAGGTTCTGTTTTAGACTAAAGCTAGTGAGTCACACTATACATAAACCGGCGGAAGTAAAAAGGAAACCACCGCTCTATATATATCCCGTGTTAATCGTGCTTCTAAACAAATTTGATTCACTTAACGACGGAGATGGAAAGATGTGGAGAAGAAGGATCTCCCAAGCTAGTCACCAAGACACGATGAAGAAGATGTGATTATTTAGCCCAGATAATGAAACTTCTGTGCTGCACTTGTTCATTGGTCTTTCCATCGAAAGAAATATCACTATTCTAGATTTGTTTGAACAGTACTGTCTTCTTTGGACTTACTACCATTTACCTTTATGTCACATAATTTCTTTTCTTTCATTGATTTTGGTATATAGTTGTGGTAATAATATGCCTGTGATATATATCGTTGTGTGACAGTTCCTATATTTATTTCTATGTGGCAAATTTCATGTGACGTATGACAGTTCCTATATTATTTTATGTGAGACAGTTCCTAACTATTCTTATCGTTTTCAACTGTTATGACTATTTGTATTTTTGTAGATTGCATGGCATTTTCTACGAGACATATATATATATATATATATATATATATATATATATATGTGTGTGTGTGTGTGTGTGTGTGTGTGTGTGTGTGTTTGTGTGTGTGTTTTGTGATGTTATGAGATGAACTCTTTCAGTTTACGACAGGTACGTTGTCTCATTTCTCTAATCAGCTGTTAGTGTCAATATGGTAACAATTGTGTCTATAAGAATTAAAATAATAACTCTTTGACAAAGTAGTAGTTAATGTAACAATTAACAACATTATGATCACATGTCACGTCAATAAGCGTCGGTGGTCATGCTTCGCCATCTCACATCATCATTATACTCTTAGATCTGGTCTGTGTGCTAGACTCGCTTACGTCATGAGGCCAAGCCATCCAGTATTCATTTCTTTCTCATCCCCTTGGACTATTACCATCAAGCTTGCCAGTTGTCACTGAGGCTTCAGCGTGTATCAGTGTATATTTGTTGTTTATGTGCTGACGAAGGCTTTAGCCGCAATGTCTATTTTGTCACTTGTGATCGTGCTCTAGCACAGCTGACAGATCCTACTTCTCGGTTTTGTTGATTCGCTTATAGCATTTTTACAGCTTTCCAGCAGCTTCACTCATTCCATGTCTAACAACAACAACAACAACAACAACAACAACAACAACAACAACAACAACAACAACAAAGGTGTTTACAATGCGAGAGGATCGACTTCATTGCACCAGGTTTATCCCTCATGGCTCGGTCTCTTTGCCCAGGGCGGCCTGCTGAAAGCGTCGCACAAAGCATTGACACGGCTCCAACGATGATCCCCAGAAGTCTCCAAGAAAAATGCTCTCGTAAGCCGAAAGACTCCCGGAATCGAATCCATGACCATTGGAGAGTCCTAAAGTACATTCTGTACATTTCTAACCAAAGATCGTATCTACGTCTAATTGCACTAATGAATGTTTATTCTGTCTGATTATGTCTTCGTTTGGCCTTTCCTCAGAGTACTGACTGCCGACCTGATCCCCAGGTCACACTCTGACCCAAAAGTATCTCTAGACCACGACGATTTATCTGATCTTCAACACTATTCAGGGGAAGTAAATATCCACCAAAGTTTTAGACGATTTTTCTGTCTTCCTGTGTGTTATGGGTTGTAGGTGCCAGCCCGTATTACAGACGAAGTTCCGATCTGCCTGTATCTCATGGGTTGTAACTGCCAATCCATTTACATACAAAGTTCCTATACGTATGTGTTTCACGGGTAGTAACTACCAGCCCATATTACAGGCGAATTTCCCATCTTCCTGTATTTCAGGGGTAGTAACTACGAGCCTATATTACAGGCGAAGTTCCTAACTCCCATATAAATTAGCTATTTTCCGTTCTACAGAAGATCTACCTACATTCAACTATTTCAGGAGAAGAAATCACATTTATCTCATTTACATTTTCTACTTTCAGTTGCTGCAGACGATCGAACTACTCTCCACTATTTCAAGGAAAGTAATTACCTTCTAATATGCCACCTGAATTAGTTACTTTCCGTTTCTGTAGATCTAAAAACACTCAACTTTTTCAGGGGAAGTCACAGACAGTAACAGCATTTTCACGTACGCGGAAGCCGAGTCCCACGCTAACTACAGCCATCCAGATTTTGTGCCGACGTTCATCGAAGACTTCAACAACACAGAAGTGGAAGCAGCTCGGTCAAAGTGTTCTTCAACAGATAATGCTGCTGCTGATGCTTGTATCTTTGATCTCTTGACCACGAGAGACGAGGAGTTTGCTAACAAAACCAAAGGTTTTGGATCGGAGTCGTCTATAGTCAAGGAAGCGTTAAGTATGTCCTCTTCTCATTCCACTCCTTATTTTTCTCCTCCTCCTCGTCCTCCTCCTCGTCCTCCTCGTCCTTCTTCTTCTTCTTCTTCTTCTTCTTCTTCTTCTTCTTCTTCTTCTTCTTCTTCTTCTTCTTCTTCTTCTTCTTCTTCTTCTTCTTCTTCTTCTTCTTCTTCTCCACCACCATCCTCTTCTTCTTCTCTTTGTCCCGAATGGGGCTACAGTACCACAACCAACTCACTCCAAGTCGCCCTATCCCTAAATATCCCATGCAGATCCACATTAAGTAAGGTAGTTCAACACTCCTGGATTCTATTGTATTTATTGCTGTATAGTGTACTGCAGTCTTCGACCTATATATGTATCCTGCAGTTTCTGCTGGCCTACTGTTGTAAATACCATTTGCATCTGATATATAGGTTTAGTACATGTTATCTGCCGGTCTCCGTGGTGAAGACCTTCCGAACGCTGTTCGTAATCCTGTATACCGCATTCGAAAACGCAGATGCCGACGATTTGGAAGCAGACCGCCTTGCGTTGATTTTCATACAATTATATGAAGAAAGGTATGGGAAACTACTGAACGTAAACTTGCCAAGAAATAACAACCAGTCAAAATATGCTGGTGTTGACTGCGACGTCCTGTAAAGGACATGCAACTAACTTTAGCAGTTAAGCCGAGTCAGCCAATTTTGATCAAACCTAAAAAAAAAATTGCTTTTTAAATTTGCGATTACCGTGTGGACAACAACATTGACTGCCATTACACATTGTTCCTGCAGAAAACACTTTGCCGAGGCTGCAGAAAAAATGCACTCACCTCATGGGCGATTTTTGTGAAGTGACTGAAGGACAAATGACCAACATATTTGTCAAAGCTGAGGACGACGATGGGGACACAGTTCACTATATCCTGGTCAACGGAAGTGATCAGGGAATCCGCATATTCGACGACGGAGTGATATCTTACATCCCTGATACCAGACGGCCTGTTCAGATTGTGTATGTATATCTTTTGTCTGTTCTTCTTCTTGTGTGATCACCTTCATAGGTCAATATCAATGAAAGCAAAGAAAGAAGAACTCAACTTGAACTTGTTAACAGCTCCGTAGTGAGTGTGTGTGTGTGTGTGTGTGTGGGGGGGGGGGGTATCAGTGTGTGTGTGTGTGTGTGTGTGTGTGTGTGTGGGTGTGTGTGTGTAAATTATAATTACATTCAAACACATATAACTTTGCAGTATGCAACTGATGAGATGCGGCGAAATATGTCAAGCAAGAATGCGTGAAATATATTATATGGCCTCTGTATTGAGATTTATCTTATTAAGTGTCATGGGCTGATAAATCACTTTATTTGAACTTTCCGTAACTGCCATGGGCTTATAAATCAAACTATAGTTAAATTAATAATCAATACAACAGTTCTTCCTATGCAACTCCCTTTAATTTGATATCAATTCTGCACACTTCAAAAATGACATATGCTGATTGTTTGCACCAAATCGTAATCCAACCGGCCAAACAATATGGCTGCCCTAAACCGTGTTGGCAATTTGCATTATAAGCAGTGCATTGTGATAGAATTTCTCGTTGCAGAGAAGGAAACTGTTGTTAACATTTATAGGCGTTTATGTGATGTGGATGGGAGTTTTGCAGTCGACAGGTGTCCATTCAGTCGCTGGATTCAGAGAATCAAACAAAGTGGAGATAAGCAGCTGCTTGATCGGCAGCGCTGTGGACGTCCTGCCACAGCCACCAACGCAGAAATGTTGAAATGCGCTGAGGGAATTATTCTTACTGAAAGACGAATCACTAGTCAACAATTGGCCTTAAGCTGTCAGTCAGCAATGGTAGTGCAATTGCAGTTATAAAAACTCTGTGATTTTCTAAGGTTTGCGCAAGATTGGTTCCCCGAAGTCTCACAAATGACCACCGATTGCAAAGAAAAGTAATTTCTTCTGAATTGTTTGAGCGTTTCAATGCTGATGGAGAGAACTATTTGGCTAAGATCGTTATATGTGATGAAACTTGGGCACATCATTTTGCACCTGAGTCAAAAAGACAGTCAATGAAATGGCATCATCAGCAATCACCACGAAAGGTCATGATCTCTGTCTTGTGGGACACTGAAAGTGTGATTCTTGTGGATGTTATGCCAAGAGAAGAGACAATCACTTCACAAGCTTACATTAAAACATTGAAACATCTCAATCAACGTTTTCGCAGAGGTCGACTGCACAAGAATCCAGCAGCCCTGTTTCTCCTTCACGACATTGCACGCCCTCACACAAGTCTGGCAACTCGGGAAGCAATCGCCAAATTGGGTTGGATTGTACTACCCCATCTACTCTATAGTCCCGATTTAGCACCCTCTGATTTTCATGTATTTAACCATCTATTAGACGCCTAATACTCGTTCGACAGCGCTCAAGGCATTATCAGCGTAGCCTTCTGACAATTACACTAACGCTCCTAGTCTACAACGTGGAGACGTAAGTTGCAAGTACCTCAGAAGTCGGACAGGGTTAGCCTAATGGCGAGGGACACTGGTAACAGGGAAAGCTAACCCTCATCCAAAATCAGTCCTGCGCACACATTAGAAGTAGCATTTACCAGTAGTAGTAGTAATAGTAGTAGCATCAGCAGCAGAAGCAGCAGCAGTGACAGCAGCAGCAGCAGCATCAGCAGCAACAGTAGTAGTAGTAGTAGTAGTAGTAGTAGTAGTAGTAGTAGTAGTAGTAGTAGTAGTAGTAGTAGTAGTAGTAGTAGTAGTAGTAGTAGTAGTAGTAGTAGTAGTAGTAGTAGTAGTAGTAGTAGTAGTAGTAGTAGTAGTAGTAGTAGTAGTAGTAGTAGTAGTAGTAGTAGTAGTAGTAGTAGTAGTAGTAGTAGTAGTAGTAGTAGTAGTAGTAGTAGTAGTAGTAGTAGTAGTAGTAGTAGTAGTAGTAGTAGTAGTAGTAGTAGTAGTAGTAGTAGTAGTAGTAGTAGTAGTAGTAGTAGTAGTAGTAGTAGTAGTAGTAGTAGTAGTAGTAGTAGTAGTAGTAGTAGTAGTAGTAGTAGTAGTAGTAGTAGTAGTAGTAGTAGTAGTAGTAGTAGTAGTAGTAGTAGTAGTAGTAGTAGTAGTAGTAGTAGTAGTAGTAGTAGTAGTAGTAGTAGTAGTAGTAGTAGTAGTAGTAGTAGTAGTAGTAGTAGTAGTAGTAGTAGTAGTAGTAGTAGTAGTAGTAGTAGTAGTAGTAGTAGTAGTAGTAGTAGTAGTAGTAGTAGTAGTAGTAGTAGTAGTAGTAGTAGTAGTAGTAGTAGTAGTAGTAGTAGTAGTAGTAGTAGTAGTAGTAGTAGTAGTAGTAGTAGTAGTAGTAGTAGTAGTAGTAGTAGTAGTAGTAGTAGTAGTAGTAGTAGTAGTAGTAGTAGTAGTAGTAGTAGTAGTAGTAGTAGTAGTAGTAGTAGTAGTAGTAGTAGTAGTAGTAGTAGTAGTAGTAGTAGTAGTAGTAGTAGTAGTAGTAGTAGTAGTAGTAGTAGTAGTAGTAGTAGTAGTAGTAGTAGTAGTAGTAGTAGTAGTAGTAGTAGTAGTAGTAGTAGTAGTAGTAGTAGTAGTAGTAGTAGTAGTAGTAGTAGTAGTAGTAGTAGTAGTAGTAGTAGTAGTAGTAGTAGTAGTAGTAGTAGTAGTAGTAGTAGTAGTAGTAGTAGTAGTAGTAGTAGTAGTAGTAGTAGTAGTAGTAGTAGTAGTAGTAGTAGTAGTAGTAGTAGTAGTAGTAGTAGTAGTAGTAGTAGTAGTAGTAGTAGTAGTAGTAGTAGTAGTAGTAGTAGTAGTAGTAGTAGTAGTAGTAGTAGTAGTAGTAGTAGTAGTAGTAGTAGTAGTAGTAGTAGTAGTAGTAGTAGTAGTAGTAGTAGTAGTAGTAGTAGTAGTAGTAGTAGTAGTAGTAGTAGTAGTAGTAGTAGTAGTAGTAGTAGTAGTAGTAGTAGTAGTAGTAGTAGTAGTAGTAGTAGTAGTAGTAGTAGTAGTAGTAGTAGTAGTAGTAGTAGTAGTAGTAGTAGTAGTAGTAGTAGTAGTAGTAGTAGTAGTAGTAGTAGTAGTAGTAGTAGTAGTAGTAGTAGTAGTAGTAGTAGTAGTAGTAGTAGTAGTAGTAGTAGTAGTAGTAGTAGTAGTAGTAGTAGTAGTAGTAGTAGTAGTAGTAGTAGTAGTAGTAGTAGTAGTAGTAGTAGTAGTAGTAGTAGTAGTAGTAGTAGTAGTAGTAGTAGTAGTAGTAGTAGTAGTAGTAGTAGTAGTAGTAGTAGTAGTAGTAGTAGTAGTAGTAGTAGTAGTAGTAGTAGTAGTAGTAGTAGTAGTAGTAGTAGTAGTAGTAGTAGTAGTAGTAGTAGTAGTAGTAGTAGTAGTAGTAGTAGTAGTAGTAGTAGTAGTAGTAGTAGTAGTAGTAGTAGTAGTAGTAGTAGTAGTAGTAGTAGTAGTAGTAGTAGTAGTAGTAGTAGTAGTAGTAGTAGTAGTAGTAGTAGTAGTAGTAGTAGTAGTAGTAGTAGTAGTAGTAGTAGTAGTAGTAGTAGTAGTAGTAGTAGTAGTAGTAGTAGTAGTAGTAGTAGTAGTAGTAGTAGTAGTAGTAGTAGTAGTAGTAGTAGTAGTAGTAGTAGTAGTAGTAGTAGTAGTAGTAGTAGTAGTAGTAGTAGTAGTAGTAGTAGTAGTAGTAGTAGTAGTAGTAGTAGTAGTAGTAGTAGTAGTAGTAGTAGTAGTAGTAGTAGTAGTAGTAGTAGTAGTAGTAGTAGTAGTAGTAGTAGTAGTAGTAGTAGTAGTAGTAGTAGTAGTAGTAGTAGTAGTAGTAGTAGTAGTAGTAGTAGTAGTAGTAGTAGTAGTAGTAGTAGTAGTAGTAGTAGTAGTAGTAGTAGTAGTAGTAGTAGTAGTAGTAGTAGTAGTAGTAGTAGTAGTAGTAGTAGTAGTAGTAGTAGTAGTAGTAGTAGTAGTAGTAGTAGTAGTAGTAGTAGTAGTAGTAGTAGTAGTAGTAGTAGTAGTAGTAGTAGTAGTAGTAGTAGTAGTAGTAGTAGTAGTAGTAGTAGTAGTAGTAGTAGTAGTAGTAGTAGTAGTAGTAGTAGTAGTAGTAGTAGTAGTAGTAGTAGTAGTAGTAGTAGTAGTAGTAGTAGTAGTAGTAGTAGTAGTAGTAGTAGTAGTAGTAGTAGTAGTAGTAGTAGTAGTAGTAGTAGTAGTAGTAGTAGTAGTAGTAGTAGTAGTAGTAGTAGTAGTAGTAGTAGTAGTAGTAGTAGTAGTAGTAGTAGTAGTAGTAGTAGTAGTAGTAGTAGTAGTAGTAGTAGTAGTAGTAGTAATAGTAGTAGTTGTCGCTGGCGTTCAAAGCGAGCGAACGAAGAAAACATTCACACAACAACTCTCAGTCCACTATATCTTTCGGTGCTCGTCACTAGTCATATTCTTCACGCCACAGTACTTTAGTAGACACTATGAATTTCCACGCGTTAAATTGAATTTTCACGCGATAAATAGAATTCTCAGTTGGTAAATAGAATTCTCTTTGTGGGTTCGATTCCGGCCTACCTCTTTCGGTTCATGAGTGCAATCTTCTCTCAGACTCCTGGGGGTCTCCTGGAATCTGGAGCTACGGAGTTCTTGTTCTGTGCAACACTTTCAGAGGCCGTCGTGCGGGAAGATACCGAGTCATCTCATCTCATCATGTTCCTCCTGTACCTTGCGGTATCGAGGTGAAGTATAAATAGCAGGAGAGTGCCCGCATATGGGCTTCATGTATCGAGATTCCCATGGACTCCGGTATTCTCCCCGTCCATCGTTTACGTCCTTTCAGATAAAACGCGGTGCAATGGGGTCGATCTTCCTGTCTTTTAAATATGTTTATTATAATGATTGGACTAAGTGATAAAACAGTGAAATCGATCGTTATATTCCAGCCTTATTGACAATTAATATTTTATAGTGATGATTTGTTAATTATATTGACAATGTGGTGAAAATGTATTCAACAGGAGCGTTAGTTTAATCGCCAGGAAGTTATGGTTATAATATTTTGAGCGCGGTCGAGCGAAGTTTCGACGCCCGCCTACGTCGTCCGCTAAGTGAGAGAAAAACTAGCCACCAATTCATCCGTGTATTCAGACCTACAAACTGTGATTGTCCTAGCACTTCATAACAATATTCACACCAAGAAGACATCATCATGTACACAGATGGGGCCGTGAAGCCCGTTTCAAAATCATCGTGGACTCACATCGCACAACAGATGCGGAGCACAATCAAAGAGCACAGCGGCGCATTCTAGACAACTACCTGAAGCCTGGCTATGGAGATCATGACTACCCCCAGAGCTCTGGCATGGGCAGCAGAACAGGAAGTCACACACGTCATAATCATATCCGACTCCATGAACATACTACAGGATGGACAGAATTCGGAAGTCGCGTTTCATATCACTCACCTGAACGTGCGCAGCCTTATATGCCGGAATAACAGGTACAATCAATACAATGTTTTCTCATAGTGAATTTGAATAACGATGACACAGACAATAGATTGCACGATTTATTGTCTGGAATATTTCACTGCATCTCGTCATATAGATACTACAGAAATCACACAACATAAAATAATGTAATTAGATAAATCCTTCAAGCTGAAACATATACATATTCGCACAGTAATTTCAATTGTCTACCACGGGGATTTTAAACTGACAATTGCGTATTTCTGTTTGCACAAAACTGGCCTATGCAGATTAATCATGATGGCTTTTGCGACCCTAAAAAGATTTACAAGTCGACAAGATCGATTTCATTGCACCGAGTGTTATCCCATATGACTAGGTCTCTTTCTGCAGGACGGCGTACCGAAAGCGTCGCACAAAGTACGAACTCTGTAGGTCTAGCGACGATCCCCAGGAATCTCCGAGAAAAATGTACTCATGAAGCGAAAGACTTAGTCTGGAATCGAAATCAAAACCTGTGGAGCGTGAGGCAGACGGCTTGACCACTTCGCCATAGAGACTCCCTTGGCTTCTGCGAAATTTAACAAGCGACTATTTGTGTGTTAAACAGCACACGAAAAGCACTGTTCCTATCAAACACGTGACCTGTCACCAGAATGTGCCGTCCAATCGATGACATAGGAGGTTTATGGTGTGTCGGCTTGGTCAGGTTTCCATCATCTTATAACACGTGCAGATACGGTGGCAAATATTGCGCAAATATACATCGGAAGAAGCATGGACAGGGCTGATATCATCAATGCTGTACCGATTCGGCTGGCGGATATTGATTAGACTCCGACACCAGTCAGATTACACAAATTGGGTGTGAAACATGGTCAAGCACGACGCCAAAAAAGGACATACATTAATCAACTTCTGATGGGAAAAGTGGGCAGAAGTACTTTAGAATGGCTGCTGCCTCGAAGGACTGTACGCTTATTTGAATGCCCAAAGTTCAGTGACGTCTTTCGGAGCTCTAAAACAGCAAGTTCCTCCTTTGGGACTTTATTGTTTTTGTTTAGCATTTGACCTGGTATAGTTATTTTCTTACTTCCGTTAATGACTCTCCTTGAATTACTCCTCCTCAGTGTCCAAGCAAATGACTCCAAGGGCGGGCTGTCAAACACAGTGGTCATAGCACTCATTGTGTGTCCTAACTGCAGCGGGAGAGGGGTTTGCGACAGGAGTCAACAGAAAAGTCTTCTGGACACTTTTACTGTTTATGATTGCAAATGTTCCGCTGGTTATAAAGGTACGTTTTCGCTATATCATCATGATCATTATCATCATGTGCCATGCCGATAAACTTAGGCAAACCGAGTTGCCGTCTCACAAGAAGAAGAGACTCGGGTCAGAACTATGTTCTTGGCGTAATTATATTATAAATGTGACTGGTGGTTATGGCCTAGATGATAGGAATGAGTGAGGTGACAGATGAATAGCATGAAATGGTGATAGATAACACCAGCTTTAAACAACATCCTCGACGATTATATACGTAAAAAAGCCCTGGAGATAATATTTGTAATTAAATTGATTACATACTGATTGCAAAGAGATTCAGTATCAGTTTAGTAGAAGCAAAACCTAGAACAGGAGCAGATGGGCATAGTGACCATGTGCCAGTCATAGGAAAGATGAGGATAAGACTTAAAAACACAAAGAAAACCCCTAAGAACATCAAGTTAGATCTAGTATTACTTAAAACAGACAAATAAATTAGAGAAAGGTACAATGTTACTGTAAAGAACAGATATAATGCCATGAATACAGACTATCGATGAACAATGGAACATGTTGCGGAAATCAGTGCAACAGACATCAACAGACATCAAGTGAGATCATTCCACCTAAACATAGAATTGCAAAAAAGAAATGGTTGACAGATGAAATTTTTCAGATGATAGGCGAAAGAAGAAAGAAAAAAGCAAAATAAAGAAGAATATAATAGAATACACAAAGAAATTGGGAATAAATGCAAACTGGCTAAAAAAGTGTGGTTGAATCAACTGTCTAAGGAAACTGGGTCAAACTATGGAAAAGACTCACTTTCCATGTATCGACAAATAAAAACATTAACAGTTAGGAAAACACGAAATAACATTGGATATTTAAAATCAAAGAACGTTGCAATATTGATGGGACAAGATTATAAGGTCAATAGATGGACGAATATCTTGAAGAGCTGTATGATGATAGGAGACCTGATGTAAATACTTGCAGCAGAAGTTGAAGATGCACCACATAGGATGAAGAAAGGAATTGTAATTGGTACAGATAACACTACATTGAAGGAAATTGAGGCTCTAAGTGATTTTGGAATCTAAATATTGACAAAATTTCTAAATGACATCTACACTAGAGGGTACATTCCTAGTGACCTATTAAAAATCAATCTGTTTAGTTCTGCCAAAGAAACCAGGCGCTTTAGAATGCGAAGAACATCGCACAATAAGACTTATAAGTCACATGACACAGCTGTAACTCAGAATAATTATGAAAAGAATAAGAGACAAGAATAAACCAGAAATTAGTGATGAACAGTGTGGATTTGTGGAGGGAAAGGGCACAAACAATGCTATATATATTCTCAGGACACTATTAGAAAGAGCTATAGAAGTAAAAACAAATCTGTACTTATGCTTCATAGACTACACAAAAGCGTTTGATAATGTGAAACATTGCGAAATAATAACATTACTAAAGCGACAGAACATTGACGGCAAAGACCTGCGAATAATAAAGATCTTATATTGGCAGCACACAGCTGCTACACAAATCAACAGCCTCGTAGAAACATTTCAGTGTATGAAGAAGGGCGCCAGACAAGGTTGTGTATTGTCTCCTGATTTGTTTTCATTGTACAGTGAATATATAATGGTATCTGCATAAAATACTGCAGGGGTCCTGGTTGGTGGACATAATATAAATAGCTTACGTTATGCTGATGACACCGTCTTGTTAGCAACGAGTCAGAAGAATGTACAGGAAATGATAGATCTAGGGGTGGTAGAAAGTGACAAAAATGGGCCTTAGTTTGAATAATAGAAAGAAAGGTGTCATGGTGATATCAAAGAATTAGATTGTGCCCTAATGTGCAGTTAAAGTACAGGATGTTATTATGGGATAAGAGCAGACATTTAAGTATCTAGGCACATGGATAACATCAGATGGAAAACGCATTATAGAGATAAAGAACAGAATAGAACAAGCAATAACTGCATTCTATCAAATGAAGAACTTTTTGTGCAATAAGTCATTTCCGTGAAAGTTAAAAAAAAAGAAAGAATTCTTGCATGTTACACAGGACCAGTTTTAACATATGACTGTGAATCCTGGACAGTTAGTAAACATGCGAAAAATCCACAGAAGCCTTGGAGATGTGGTTTTATAGAAGAATGCTGAAAATTAATTGGACAGTTAAAATGAGCAATCAGAACGTTTTAAGGGAAACTGAGTCGCAAAGACAACATCATAAACATCAGAAAATCAGAAAGAGAGAGTCATCGTTTTTAGCCACAGTATGAGAAGACATAGTTTAGAACATGTTGTGACGACCGGAGAGATAGAGGAAGACAGCGTGAGATGATTCTTGACAGTCTTCTGTCATGGCATGGAAGGGGTCAACACAAGAATTGATCCATGCCGTTAAAGATCGTAATTTATGGAGAGGCATGATCGCCCACGCCAGCCGACAAGGCACTGGATGATGATCATGTTTTTCTCTTTGCACTAAGTTATTTTTTTTTGGGGGGGTGGGAGGGGGGGGGGGTGGATGGCAATTGCGTCCACGAGCTTTAACATGCGTCCATTTTGTGTCTTAAACAACACACGAAACGCCATGTCCCTTTTAATCACGCGACCGGTTTCCCTAATGTGCCGTCCAACCGATGACGTGGGAGAATTGCGGTGTGTAGTATGTTTTCCGTCTAGCAAAAGGCTACATCTACGTGGCTATTGTTCTTCAGTTATAAACTGCACATGAAGTTGTGGTAACGTAGTGGCTAGACGCTTGTCTGCCGACCCAGTGGTCAACGATAAGAAGGTTGAGAAAGTTGTAGACAGAACAGAAAGCAAACACCGAGGTGTTGCGATCTGCAGGCGTTACTCAGTCACATATCAAAGATGTTACCCAAAGGGAAAACTTTAAAGACAAATTAGTCAATAGTCATTAGTCATTAGTCGCGGTTCCAACTTCACAGCAACGGGTCGTCCCCATTATGCTCCGTCCTTGTGCCAGGGAATATCACACAAAATCATCAAAATGCTCCTCACTGCTCAATGTGAAAAGTGGAACAAAGAGGAGTCGCGACAAACCAACAGCCCGCACAGGTACACTGTGCATTATGCCGCCGCCAGAATGCAAGCACAAAAGTCCTCCAGGAAAAATACAGTTCATCGTCGATGAAAGCGGCAGTCACTAGACAACCAGTAGCCACACATTACTGCACAGGACAAACCAGTCAGTTCTGCGACAAAGCCGCTATTAGCCATTATTCCGAACATGCAGTTCACGCTACAAATAACAGCGGACAGATGTAAAAGCATTTCATACAAAATTCACAGCTCACAGTATCGCACCACGCACACAACTCAATAGCAGGGCGACGAAACCATGTTCTTCCAGTCCAACATGAGGAAAATGCGAATGCAAACGTTAGCCACCAGAATAAACACTCCAGAAGCCTTAACCGTCTAAATGCCTATCCTCCGTGTTTTGGATCGGAAGTCTTTTCGTTCTAAGACAATTGAAGATTATGAAGCAAATCTCTCTCTCTCTCTCTCTCTCTCTCTCTCTCTCTCTCTCTCTCTCTCTCTCTCTCTCTCTCTCTCTCTCTCTCTCTCTCTCTCTCTTTGTCCCCCTCACTCTCTCCTCCACCTTCTCCTCTCTGCTTTTCAATAAAGCTAAACTAATTCACAAAATCCTGCATCGGAATGCCCCAAATTACCTTTGGCCATTGTCTAAATATAATGCTAGACACAGTAAACGTTTAAATATATTACACATTCAGAAGTCTAGGATTGACTTATACAAAACAAGCTTAACGTACTCTGCAGCTCAGCTGTGGAACAATCTTCCACAAGAAATCAAAGACATCACCAATCCCTATTCATATAATCGCAAATTATTCGAACACTATCTCAGTACGGATTACCTTCCCCCTTAATAATAGAGATAATAATAATAACAAAACCCTAGTATAACAGCCAGTCCCCTTTTGGTAGGCCAGTATATTCCACATGGCTAATAAAAAGTGTCAGATCATTATCTAATATTACTGAGTCGTGTAGTTTTGATGTTCGCATTTTGCCCATGCCTTTATAATGCATATCTTTTATAGTGTTGCTGTTCTCTGTTAGCCTTGAATGAGGTGTGAATGAAATAATGTATGAAAGAGAGTGATAGAAGGGCAGAATGTTAGACGGGCCTGCGTGCCCAATTCTTAACCCTTTGAAAATAAAGTTTGTTCGTTCGTTTGTTCGTTCGTTCGTTCTCTCCCTTTCTCTTTCTCTCTCTCTCTCTCTCTCTCTCTCTCTCTCTCTCTCTCTCTCTCTCTCTCTCTCTCAAAAACAAAACAACAGAAAAACTATGAGAGAAAACAAAAAAGCCGAAGAAACAGTAATTAAAAGCGGGCGACTAACACAAGTTTTGATGAGCAAGAAAAGGGTGATTGCCTGCAGTCGAGCCAGAGTCCAAATTAACACGGGATATGACTAGGAGGATCGACCAAATGAAAAACGCAGATGCTTACGGGAAAACGTTTTCATAAAAGTCTTTATCTACGAATAAGAAATATAAAACCACAGCAAAACAGATAAATACAATAATTCTTCATTGGGGATCTGGAGAAGGTAATCTGATCACCACTAAATCAATGCTGATGAGCGGTGTTTCGATCAACACAAAAGCAATATTGATAAGCAGTATGTCGATGAATACAATAATGTTGATGAACAGTATGTCGATCAATGCAGCAATGTTGATGTGCAATTTATCGATCAACACAGTAATTTCGATGTGTAAAATGTCGACCAACACTAAATCAATGTTGATGAGCAGCGTGCCGATCAATATTAAATCATTGTTGCATGTCTACCAATATAAAAACAATATCGATGTGCAATATACTTTGGTCAGTAAACTCACGGACACATTACTAATTCCACACAGGTGCCAACTGTGAGCAGGCCCGCAATGAATGCGATGATAATCCGTGCTTGGTTGGTCAGGTCTGCGTTGATTTGGACCCTTCGGTGCCGACAAACAGCAGCACTGTTGGATACTCGTGTGGAGCCTGCCCTAGGGGATATCAGAACATACAGAACAAGTGTATTGGTAACATCTCAATTATATAACACATACATACAACATCATCATGTGACATGCCGATAAAGCGTGGAAGTTAAGGTTCGTCAGTCATCTCACACGATCACCGGTGTCTTTGATCATCTCTGTGTTCTTGTCTCGATTAAGCCATGTAGCCATGCCCACCTGATGGACATGATTATCCCCACTGGGTGAGGCTACTCCTTTGGAGCATCCATTTACGCCATTTGTCTGATTATCTGTGAACTGGCGAATTGTGAAAATCTCGGTATCGTTAAAGAAGATATAGTCTGCCATTGTTTTCTTTCTTGGCGGTGACCATATTGGTCGACGGCCGCCGTAGCCATTGTCTTCATAAAGAGATCCTCTGTGTACCTTCTTGAAACTTGACATTACAAACTGCAACTATCAGTAAGCTGCTCCTCAGCTCCATCTATCATCTGCATTCATGGTTTCACGTAACCTTGGTAGGGGAGCTAAAAGGAGACTCCATATTACCCGAGCGAGAAGGGTGTATATACATAATATACATTATCTCCCTCTATTGTCATTTGGCTGTAAACACATCGAGCTGATAGTGTTAGGGATTTATTACATACATGCAGATGAGGAATAACAGTGACATGTCTATAGGTAAGTGACAACTGCGACATGTGTATAGGTGCGTGATAACTGCGACATGTGTATAGGTGCGTGACAACTGCGACATGTGTATAGGTGCGTGACAACTGCGACATGTGTATAGGTAAGTGACAACTGCGACATGTGTATAGGTAAGTGACAACTGCGACATGTGTATAGGTGCGTGACAACTGCGACATGTGTATAGGTGCGTGACAACTGCGACATGTGTATAGGTAAGTGACAACTGCGACATGTGTATAGGTAAGTGACAACTGCGACATGTGTATAGGTAAGTGACAACTGCGACATGTATATAGGTAAGTGACAATTGTGACATGTATATAGGTAAGTGACAATTGTGACATGTATATAGGTAAGTGACCATTGTGACATGTATATAGGTAAGTGACAACTGTGACATGTATATAGGTAAGTGACAATTATGACATGTGTATAGGTAAGTGACAACTGTGACATGTGTATAGGTAAGTGACAATTGTGACATGTGTATAGGTAAGTGACAACTGTGACATGTGTATAGGTAAGTGACAATTGTGACATGTATATAGGTAAGTGACAATTGTGACATGTGTATAGGTAAGTGACAATTGTGACATGTATATAGGTAAGTGACAACTGCGACATGTGTATAGGTAAGTGACAACTGCGACATGTATATAGGTAAGTGACAACTGCGACATGTATATAGGTAAGTGACAATTGCGACATGTATATAGGTAAGTGACAATTGTGACATGTATATAGGTAAGTGACAACTGCGACATGTATATAGGTAAGTGACAACTGCGACGTGTATATAGGTAAGTGACAACTGCGACATGTATATAGGTAATTGACAATTGTGACATGTATATAGGTACGTGAAAATTGTGACATGTGTATAGGTTAGTCAGTCAGTCAGTCAGTCAGTCAGTCAGTTAATTAGTCAGTCAGTCAGTCAGTTAGTTAGTTAGTTAGTTAGGTAGGTAGGTAGGTAGGTAGGTAGGTAGGCAGGCAGGCAGGCAGGCAGGCAGTTAGTTAGTTAGTTAGTTAGTTAGTTAGTTAGTTAGTTAGTTAGTTAGTTAGTTAGGCAGGCAGACAGGCAGTCAGTCAGTCAGTCAGTCAGTCAGTCAGTCAGTCAGTCAGTTAATCGAGGTTCCAACTTCACGGCAACGGGTCGTCCCCATTATGCTCCATTCCCGTGCCACCGAATATCACACAAAATGCTCCCCACTGTCCAATGTGAAAAGTGGAATAGACAGGAGTCTCGGCAATCCAACAACCCCGCACAGGTACACTGTGCATAATGCCGCCGCCAGAATGCCAACACAAAATTCATCCACGAAAACCACAGTTCATCGTCGATGAACTCGGCAGTCACCAGAAAGACCTAATTGACCCGGGTTTTCTCACATGGCTCGGTCTTTCACCGCAGGGCGACCAGCCGAAAGTGTCGCATAAAGCACGAACTCCGCAGCTTCAGCGCCGACTCCCAGGAGTCTCCTGAAAAAATGCACTCGTGAACCGAAAAGGCAAATCAGTCAATTCAGCAGCAGCCGGTAGCCATTGTTCCGAACATGCAGGTCACTGTACAGGACAGATGTAAAAGCATTCCTCGCGAACTTCACAGCTCACAGTGTCGCTCATGCACTCACTCAGTAGCAGTGCGACGGAACCATGTACTACCAGTCCAACATGAGGAAAATGCTATTGCAAACCGTAGCTGCCAGCATAAACACGCCACAGGCCTTAACGGTTCAATGCCTAACCACCATGTTGGCGTATAGGTAAGTAACATTAATGACAAGTATAGAGGTAAGTAACAAGAAAGACATGTGTACAGGTAAGTAACAATAATGATATGTGTACAAGTAACAAGAATAACGTGTGTACAGGTAAGTAATAGTAGTCACATGTGTTCAGAAACGAAAGCGAGATACGCCTACGGATAAGTGGGGGGGGGGGGGGGGTAGCCATGTAAGTGCTGTGACAGCAAGATGAAGAGGTTGTGATCTGAATTGCTGTTAGCGTCTTAATAAACTCATTCACTGTATAATGTAGAATGGAGTAGTGCAACAGGGGTGGAGTGGGATAGTGTAACAGGGGTGTAGTGGGTTAGTGTAACAGGGGTGGTTTGTGTTAGTGTAACAGGGGTGGAGTGGGATAGTGTAATAGGTGGAGTGGGATAGTGTAACAGGGGTGGAGTGGAATAGTGAAACGGGTGGAGTGGGATAGTGTAACAGGGGTGAAGTGGGATTGTATAACAGGGGTGGAGTGGGATAGTGAAACGGGTGGAGTGGGATAGTGTAACAGGGATGGAGTGGGTTAGTGTGAGCGGGGTGGTTTGTGTTAGTGTAACAGGGGTAGCAGGGTCAGAGCAACTTGGAAGAGTGGATCAGTGTAACTTGGGAGAGTGGGGCAGATTATCTTGGGAAGAGTGGGTCAGTGTAACTTGGGAGAGTGGCTCAGTGTAACAGCTGCATGAAGAAACACAAGGTACTGAATGAGTTATTGTTGTGGTTCAATTGTTTGCTATTTTGATGTGTTCCTTTTTGTAGCCTATCACCCTTTCTGCGACCCACAAAAAACCTGACTTGCATGCATGCCGATAAACACTGTTGTAAGAGAAAGACAAACTCTACAGCTCTGACCGTATCTACTCCCATTACAGACATCAACGAGTGCAACAACACAAATCCGTGCACCCAGAAGTGTATCAACACCGAGGGATCCTATGTGTGCCACTGTGAGGCTGGATACCGTCTCGACCCCAAGGACAATCGCACCTGCCTGGGTTGGTGGACAATGTCTTCTTTATTGTATCATGGCTATAGCTGGAAGGTAGCTTAGTGCTATGTGCTATCACTGGAATGTATTGTAGCGCTATGCGCTGCAGTTGGAATGTAGCGTACAGCTATGTGCTACAGCTGAAATATAGCGAAGGGCTATGTAGTACAGCTGATTTGTTGCACAGTGCTATGTGCTACAGCTTGAATTTAGCTTAGTGACATGTGCTACAGCTGGGATGTAGCTTAGTGATATGTGCTACTACTGGAAGGCAGCATAGTGCTATGTGCTACATATGAAATGTAGCATGGTACTAGGTGCTACACTGAACTGTATCTTAGTGATGAGTCCTACTGTTGGAATCTTCCGTTGAGCTATGTGCTACAGCTGAAATGTAGCGAAGCTCTATGTGCTACAGCTGAAGTGCAGCATAGTGCTATGTTCTACAGCTTGAATTTGGCTTAGTGCTATGTGCTACAGCTGAAACGTTTCATTAAGCTATTTTAATTATAGCCAATATCATTGATAGTTAGTGGCATAGGTGTTAGTACATTCATCTGTCAACTCCGTGATGATCGGTTGTTATTTATAAAACACATTTAGTTATAAACTGTAGCTGTAGTTATAATATACAGTTGTCGTTAATAACACAACACAGTATTGGTTATAACACGCAATTGTAGTTACAACGCAGTATTTAGTTATAGGACAATCTATAGTTATAACACATCTATTAATATAACTATCACCCTTACTGAAACATCCAAATATACCCATGTCCGCAAAACGACAGATAATAAACAGCATATTCACACCAACCCTATGCTACCAATCTCAAACCTGGACTTTATCCAAATTACACTTTCGCAAAATCAACACCTGCGAAATGAGATACCTGAGGAGAGCTGCCAACTTAACAATCCGAGACCGAGTAAGAAATGCTATTATCAGACAGACGGTGGGATCAACACCTTGTGCCAAATTTGTTAAAAGACAGAAGATCAAGTGGTTTGGCCATGTCGTTAGAATGTAACACCAACAACTACCAACACTGGCCTTACATCAAAGATCATCTGCGACGAGACCACGAGGACGTCCAAGAAGAAAATGGATTGACGACATCAAAGACATTGTACAACCACACGGAATGACACTATCCAGTGCCGCCCACCGGGCGCTGGAACGCAAATTATTCCTCCCTACGACGCTTGACGGCAGAAATGGAAGATGATGATGATTATTATTATTATAACACAATCTAAAGTTATAGCAGATATATAGTTATAACACATCTATAGTCATAACACATCTATTACTATAACAGAATCTATAGTTATAACACATCTGTTATTATGTCAGAATCTATAGTTATAACACATCTGATATTATGACAGAATCTATAGTTACAACACGTCTATAATTATAATACATCTATAGTTTTGACACAGATATTATTATAACCGAATATATAATTATAATCATATATTAAAATATTATTGTAACAGAATCTATAGTTATAAAACATCTATAGTTACAACACATCTATAGTTATAACACATCTATTATTAAGGCACATCCTTAGCTATAAAACATCGATCATTATGCCACATTTGTAGTTATAATACATCTATTATTATTACACATCTATAGTTATAACACATCCACTACTATTAACATCTTTAATTATGTGTTTTATTATGAAGGCTGAGTAGTCTTTATGTATGGTGTCCGCCTCGAATGCTGGAGTTCAAATCAAATCACAATCAATTCAAATCAATTTTATTTTAAAAGGGTCACAAATAGGGCACGCAGGCCCGTCTTACATTCGGCCCTTCCAATCACTCATCTTTCGTTCATCAAGAGCATTATACATTTACATAGGAAGAAAAATAAACATTGTGAAATGAATGTTGTAAACATAAACAAGGCAAATTACCATGTTATGAGGCCCATCTCCCACCTACCCATACATCACCCCACCCACACACACCCCCACCTACCCACACACACACACACACATCCAGGGACACATACATACCCCACCAACCGACCCATCCCCCTCCCGCACATCCCCCACCCACACACACTGCCCTCACCTGTTCCCCCAACAAAAACACACTCGCCACCCACAAACATCCCCCACCAACCCACACATCCCACGCCCACCCACATACACATCCTAACCCACACATCCTCTCCCCACCCACACTTCCAACCACCCATCCCCCAGCCACACCTCCACCGACCACATATTCACCACCCACGCACACACATCCCCCACCAACCCACATATCGCACATCCACTCACACATCCCCAAACCATAAACACACACACACATCCCCACCAACTGACATCTCCCTACCTACACACACACATCTCCCTAACCACCTATACATCCCCAATCCACTCACACACACCCCACCACCCACACATACATCCTCCACCCACCCACACATGCTCTAACCCAATCTCCCACCACACACATCCCCCACCCGCATATCACATACATCCCCTACCACGCAATATTCCCAACCCACGCACCACACACACATATCCCTCACCAACACATCCCACACCCACATACCACCATACTTCCCCACCTACACACCACACACATATCCCCCACCCACATACCACACAATATCCCTACCCACACCCACACAGATACCCTCACCCACTCACCCCACATACCCCCACCCACACACCACAAAATCCCCCACCCACACACACATACCACACACCACACTCATATCCGCAACCAATACATCACACACCTCTCCCCACCCACACACACATTCCCCACCCATCCACCAACACACACTCACTCACCCACACATCCTCCACTACGCACCCACACACCCCACCCACCCCAACCAAACCTCTCTCGATCACAATACCCCTACCCACACACATCCTCCACCCACTCACGCATTCCACCCCGACGCATACACCTCCCGCACCCACCTACACAACCCTAAGCCACTAACACCCCCACCCACACATTTCCCATCCACGCACACATCTCCCACCCACACACACCCATCACCCACACACACCCATCACCCACACATACTTCCCCCAACCACCCCACATCCCCTACTCACCCACACATATCCTCCACCCATACACACATTCCCGCACCCATCACACATATCCTCTACACCACACACTATCCCCCACCCACACACATATCCTCACCCATACCACCACAAACATACCCCCCATCCACACACCATGTCCACATCCCCCACCAACACACCGCACACATATCCCAAACCCAAACACCGTACACTTCTCCCCACCCGCCCTTGCGGGTTCCCGGAGTTCCCGGGTTCAAGCCCCGGGGAGGACAGGGATTTTTTCACGTGGACTTCTAGTAACAAAATGTCCCCTGGTCTCTGGGTAGTGAGATCGGACGCCCGTGTTTATTGTTGAGCACGTAATAAATCCCTTGGCAGTTGGAAATAGACCCAAAGTATTTCAGGATCCTCGCCGGTGCTACGGAGTTAGTGTACTGAACTGAGATTCTCCGGACTCAGGCTTGAGTTAGGAGTAGAACGGAGCATTTATGGGTTACACCTGTGTGCTGTGATGTTGATCCGTCGACTAAATTAAACTAAACTAAATCTTTAATTATAACACATCTATTATTGCTCACCAAAATCAGGAAAGATGGCCACCTATTCCCCCGTGCAATCGTCCTAAACATGTGACAGCACTATGACAGCACAGATCCATAGACGTAAACTGCTTTCGGACAATTTATGCAAGAAAACCACACTTCAGTCACACACCTGCAGTTAACATAGCTATGGTCATAACGGGAGCTATCTTTTGGATGATTCCCCAGGACATGCCGGTGTGGTGGAAAACGAGGAGTCGGTCGGATTGGCTGGGTCAGCATAACTTAGTTGGGGATTGGTGCAAGATAATGCAGATGTGGTCGGGGCCCTTGGAAATCGTGTGTATGGTGCAGAAGAATGGGTAGATCATCACCGCTTGGAGAGAGTAGTACTGCAGGCAGTGACCAGAGGATCTAGCCGACAATCAAGACTCCGATCAAAGGGCAGACGGACACATAATGAGACTGCTTGTCGTGGATTACCTTTAGTGTCGTCCCTGGAGTGAGGGGAATCAACACCCATATTATATTTTACACCCCTATCATTATCCTGGAGAATCCACTAGATTCCGTCCACCACTCCCTCAGTTTATGGACACCTCTCTCTCTCTCTCTCTCTCTCTCTCTCTCTCTCTCTATATATATATATATATATATATATATATATATATATATATATATATATATATATATATATATATATATCATCATCATCACTGGATCATGCCCCCTCTCATTCTTCCCCAACACAACATACACAACAACTCTAGCTTCTAAACATTAATAACAATTAATTTATTAAAAGAAAAGTGTAATGTATGTGAGAAGTGTATGCGAAGAATGTGTGTAGTATACTATAATGTGTGTAGAATCGGACCAGCAGATTAGGAGCCAATTCAGATCATCCTAGCAAGGTTACACCACAGCACGTTAGGTCGGCACACAAAGACCTCACCGAGCGATGTGTCTCTCCTGTCAGTCGCTGACTTTCTCTGGTATCTACTTGGTAATCCATATACATCCATATATCATCCGAAATAGATACAGTCCATAGTTTAACACTGATCATGGATCGGTTACACATTGTATACTATAAGTCCCTATAGTTCTTAAATGTACCAATCCCTGTACTGTGAAAATAGGTATCACTGTTATTGGTAACACACTTGATTCTATCTATTGTCTAGATTATCACCAAACACAATGTCCCTTGTAATATTCCACTGGAATCTACCACTCCATGTGAATGCTACGTTTAGTGTTCCTTTTTAATCTCTTGTGTTCATTTGATATGTGGTGTAAAAACGAACATCACCCATCCTAGGTGAACTCTATCACAGAGGAATCATTTATATGGTTTTGCTCACCTGAGCCATGTTCTGGTGGACCTTCCTGATCATGGCCCAGCATAAACACTATTGTATAAACTTTCTTCTCTGAAGTTATTCATCTTATTAAAACATTGACTGTTCATCTCGTGTTCTTCCTACCCGGAGTAGAACTTCATCAAAACCAGTGTAGAGCTTCCTCGTAACTGGCGGGGAACCTGTTAGAGAAATAACACACCTGGTGAGAGCACTAGTCACTGACCTTACCAGCTGAGTGTAGGCCTACGGCCTCGCTCAGATATTTATCAGCGAACTAAACTCTGTCATGGAGCAGAGGAGCTCATCACCTTGGTCCGAATTAGGATAAGACAAGGAAAAACCAATAGACAGAGTGCAGAACCCCAGTGGGCACCCCACTGGAAGATCCTACCATTGGACATTTCCCCTATCTCCCAATCCATCCTCAACTTCTCCAAATATCACCCCACTACACTATTCTCACTAGCAGAGCCAATTATCACCTCACTAGCTAGTTTTTACAATGCAGCTGTCTACAGTCGCCTACACTCTTTTACTGCCTAACCACAACGCAACACACTACGTTGAAGTCCTAAACTCTAACTATCACCAGTCTATCATACATTAATCATACCTAAATACAATCTATGGAGTACCTTATGTAACACTGCTTTACTCCTGAATCACATCCATATTTTGCCATGACAGGCAAGTGTATATTAAATTTAATTAATCCCGAACACGGTAGATGTTTTCCAAATTCATACAGAGCTAGCGAAACACCGTCCGTCTAGGTCAACTCTCTTGTTTACAATCGCTGCCACAAGTTAGGTTTTCTGCAGTCAGAAATTGTCCGAGGGACGTCATTCTCCGGTCAACAACAGGTGTTCTCAGGGGCAGACAATCAGTTTCCCTTACATCACAAGAATTTTCATCTCCCCTTTTTACAACCAAAGCAACCGTCTGTCCCTTCATCTCGCGTGTTGGGCAATTCAACATGCCGACAATTTTCTGTCTTGTGGGGAAACTCTCAAGGACGGCTGTACCGTTTGATCTCACCGCCTCCAGTAATAAACAACCTGTAGCTGTGAATCAGACTGTCTTTGTTATCTGTATCATCTGATTGTTAAATTACAGTGGGTTCGTGACTCTCTTAAGAGAGTAGTCCATCTCACTCTTTTCCACTGTAAGTTCGATCCAGATGATTTACTCCTCCTCATCAGGAGCTGGGTGTCTGGACAGAACATCCGCTCCAAAATTGTCCTTACCAGGTATATACTCCACTGTGAACTTGTAGGGTTGAAGTAGCAACGACCACCGCATCAAACGGGCGTTGAGCTTCTGCGAAGTAGCCAGGAACATCAGAGGCTGATGATCCGACTGGACCCGAAACTGAACTCCATACAAATAGGGCTGGAATTTCTGCACGGCCCATACGAGAGACAAGCATTTTTTCTCGACGGTCGAATAATTCCTCTCAGCCTGGAGAGGTTTCTTGCTTGCGTATGCTACAGGTTTCAAAACCGAAGCATCTTCTTTCCCTTCCTGTAACAACGCTGCCCCAATTCCAATCCCACTCGCATCCGTTCTCACCACAAATGGTTTGGAAAGGTCAGGGAGCTGTAGCACAGGTTTTCTGATCAAGGCCTCCTTCAACTGACTGTAGGCACTCTCGCACTCCGGTGTCCAAACAATTTGGTCCGGGGATCCCCTTTTCAAGGTTTCTGTTAATCGAGCTACCATTTCAGTAAAATGTGGGATAAATTTGTGGTAAAACCCACATAACGAGAGAAAGGATCGCACATCCTTCTTTGTTTTTGGCCTTGGAGCACTTCTGATTTTTTTCTAGGTTCTTTTCCTCTGGGACAATGTGTCCTGGAGTGATGGTGTGACCCAGAAATTCCAGAGTCTGGTAACCAATCATGCACTTGGTTGGACGAGCAGTAAGCCCTGCTTCCTTGAGCCTATTGAAAACTCTCTCCAAGGATTGCAAATGGTCATCCAATCTGTCACTGGAAATCAGAATATCATCAAAGAATGATACAACGGACGGATCCTGTAAGGGATCTAGTAAAGTCCTCATCATGCGCGTAAACACACTAGGTGCATTGCTGAATCCAAAGAGCATGACCTTGAATTCGTAGTGTCCACTGGGTGTACTGAAGGCAGCAGGGGTCAAACCTCTGGTTTGACCGGAATCTGATAATACCCTCGACTCAGATCCATCTTTGAGAAATACCTTGCTTTATGGAGCCTAGCGAATATTCATTGGCACCTTTCCGTCTTGACAGACGATAGTTTGGTACATTGTGCTACAAAAAGGCTTAATAACTACGATCCATGGCGGTGGCGAGTGTGGCTGGTAAGGCCAATTCTTGCTGCAAATGTTTGCCCACAGTAGGTGCATGTGAAAACATGGTCATTTCCACCATTTTGCACCATCTTACGACTCTCACGCTCTGTGTGTGCTTTATCTGCAATCATTTTCTCCTTTGTCTTTATTCCATTTCTGATAGTTGCCCTCCATGCAACACGTTCAACGGCGACGTGCTCCCAATGTGCTTATCAATGCCTGTATCAATCATGTCCCGCTTACACACATCTTTGTATCGTAGTAGAAGCCGACCCTGAGATCTCCTACCCGTCTGTAATTCACCAAAAAAGATGTCCTTTGGTATTCTACCATCATCCATCCTCCTAACGTGTTCTATCCATCTAAGTCTACGAAGACGGAGCATGGAATACAACGTCACACAACCTGATCTTTCCAATACTTCAGTATTTGTGATTTTGTCTTGCCACTTAATACCAAGTATTCTTCGCAGACACCGCATATGAAAGCTGTTTAAACGTTTCTCTTGGCGTGAGTAAGTTGTCCAGGTGTCACTGCCATAAAGAAGAGTACTAAGGACACAGGCTTGGTAGACGAGGACTTTTGTTTTGGCAGTAAGCTTCCTGTTCTCCCAGACTCTTTTCGCTAACATGTTCATTGTTGTTGCTGCCTTGCCAATCCTGATGTTGATTTCCTGATCGAAGGATAATTTGCTATTTACCTCTGATCCTAGATATGTAAAATGGTCTACTATCTCCAGTTCGGCGTCGTCAATAAAGATTGATGGTACACCATGTGCACCTTGTGACATAATCTGTGTCTTCTTTTTGTTAATTGTTAAACCAAATTCAGAACAAGCATTGGAGAATGCAGATAGTAGATGTTGTAATTCTTCCTCAGAGTGGGTCGTAATCGCAGCATCATCCGCAAAAAGCAACTCTCTGATTAGTACCCTGCTAATTTTGGTCTTGGCCTTCAATCTCTGAGCATTATAGAGGCCACCATCTGAGCGTGAGTGAATGTATATACCGTCATCCTGATCACGAAAGGCATATTTCAGTAGAAGTGAAAAGTATATCCCAAAGAGGGTGGGAAATAGTACACAACCTTGCTTAACTCCACTCTTGATTTCAAACTCTTCTGAAGTTGAGCCATCAAACTTGATTATACCCTTCATGCATGTGTGGAACGATTCCACAATGGACAGAAGAGTTGGTGGGCAGCCAATCTTCTTTAGTGCTTTGAACAGACCCTCACGACTGACCAAATCGAATGCCTTTTTGAGGTCGATGGAGCCTAGCGAATAACTGAGTTGGATTCGGCAAAGGTTCCACATGAAATTGCGTATGACTGTTCAGTAGTCGGTAGTCTATACACAACCGGTGTTCTCCACTTGGTTTGCGTAACAAAACCACCCCCGCATTGTATGGGGATGTGGATGGCGCAATCACGTCATCCTCCAGCAGTTTCTGTATTTCCTCCTCCAGGGACGTTTCTTTAGATCAGGGGTCACCAAATTTTTTTCACGGCGGGCCGGATAACTGTCACAATGACGAGCGCTGGTCTCCGTGGCGAAGGCCCTACGGACGCGGTTCGTAATCCCGTATACCCAGGTTCGAAATACAGCTGTTAGCGATTTGGCAGCAGACAACGTTGCGCTGGTTTTTACGCTATGTTATGGGTGCCTGTCGTTCGAAAAGCAATGGTAAACTACTGAACGTAAACTTGCCAAGACATCAACAACAGCAAACAATGCTGGTGTTGACTGTAAACGTCCTGTAAAGGATATGCAACTAACTTTAACAATAATTTTAAGCTAGAACGAAAGCTCTGGGTAAAAAAGACGAAAAACTAAGTTAATCATGGAAAGGGCGTACAATTCACACAAACAAGCAAACAAACAAACAAACAAAGACAACCAACATATTTATATTTATTTACTAAACAAAGTTATCAAAGAAGGCGACGTTAACAAAAAGATAGTTACATCGGACCTATTGTGCACAGATCCGAATCTCACTAGCTAAGCAGCAAAAGAGGATAGTGAGTTTTGTGAAACTGACGTGTGGCTTTCAAAATACCATCAGTGTTTGGTTTGGAATTGCTGCATCCAATCAAGAGAATTGCTTTCAAATGGTCATCAGTCAATCTCATTCGATGTGGTGACTTCACAGACTTCCTTTTTGAAAATGTTAGCTCACAGACATATGTTGTTCCGAACAATGTTGTCATACCAGCGGCAAATTTCTTTCGTTTCGGAAACTCAACATCAGGTAAGCAGCGGTACTTCCTTCTTAATGAGCTCCAACTGTAATTCAACTGGCACACCATTAAGGTTACAATCAAACGGATTCTGGAACAGAAGGATGTCACTCTCAAATCTGTCAAGATCTAAAAATCTCTCCAAACTCTTTGAAACAGTGAAAATGAGAAAGGTTTTCTCCTTCCAGTTGTGCTTCCAACAATGACAGCTTCCTTCGAAATCCTTTGATGGTTCTGTAGAGATCACAGACGAGGTAATCCTTTCCCTGAAATTTCAAGTTCAGTTCATTCATATCGACCAAAATTGACAACTTTGACAGCCAGGTAGGATCTGACAGCTGTGAATCAGCTTTATCTTTTTCAGTGAGGAAAACATCTATTTCGTTTCGGAGCTTGTAAATACGAAGCAGGACTTTACCGCAGCTGAGCCACCTGACTGATATGTGATAAGGCAAGTCACAGAATTCAGAATCAATTTCTTCAAGAAAAGCCTAGAACTGACAGTGACTGAGTTCATGTTCCCAAATGAAGTTCACAGCAGAAACTACTGGTTTCAGTACACAAATATCGAAATCTTTCCCACAGCGTACTTGCTGATGTACGATGCAGTGTATGAACAGAGCGCCTGGAATGTGCAAATCTTCCAAATGAGTCCTGATCTGCCCCAACAGACCCTTCCTCACTCCAGTCATGTTTTTTCCCCTCATCAACTGTAACATCTCGAAGCTGATCCCACCGAAGGTTATGGTCTTGGAAAATTGTTTGCACTTCCAGAAAATGACTTTCCCAGTTGTTGTTCCATGCATGCTGCAAACGGGCGCCAACTCTTCCGTTATCTGAAAATCCAAATTGACATCACAAATGAACACGAGAAGTTGTGACGTACTCGAGAGATCAATAGACTCATCCAGCGCCAGAGAATACTACAAATTCCCAGCTTTGTCGTGTATCTGTAGCACTATGTTCTCATGTTCTCTCCAAGTTCTTCTGTTCTCCGCACAACTGAACTTGTCGCAAGGCTGATAGTTCCAAACAAATCGGCTTTATCAGGACACAAGTCATTTGCTGCTACAATCACACACACTCTTCAATGACGTTGCCATCAGTAAACGGTTTTCCTCGTTCTGTAACCTTATGCACTGTTTTGTAACTTGGACGAGTGACAGATTCATTTTCAGCAAATTTTCTCGTGAAGAGATTTCTTTGCGTTTCAAAACCACGTTTAATGGCCTCATATTTCCCAGAGCGTAATTTTCCAGAAAACCGTTAATATGTTGATGAATGTTTTGTTTCGTAGTGACGATGAAGATTGTACTCTTTCACAACGGCAACACTTTCGCTGCATATTACGCAGCTAGTTTTCTGGTCCTTTGTTTCCACAAAGAAGCACTTTACTCCTCACTCGGCGTCCACTTTTCTTTTCCTACTTGCCATAATTAAGGGTGAAGTACACGGGATCTGAAAATGAAAAAGACATTACATTAGAAACATAATTAAAATCCTATTGAAACACAAGAAAAGCAGAGGACTAGGGGTCACTGGTGAAGCTACAGCTCATCAAAGGTACATATACAGTTTATAGGTACCTTTGTGTAACCGCACAGAGATAATAGCGATAATAGCACAACGCCGACAGTTCATAGGCCGTTGAAGAAGAGAGGAATAAGAAGACAAAGAGAGTCTCATTCTATCTCTACGGCTAACAAGAAAAAACAACGATTTAGAGATGTCAGAAGAAATTCAGGTCAGTGTACAGGGAATCAGAATAATGTAATTATAAAGATACAACAACATCTGATTAATAATGCCAATGCCCTAATATATAAAATTCATGATTAGATGCAATGACAAAATAGGCATCCCCATGAATAAACATACACATGATCATCCTTCACAGTACCATTGATATTCCATCACAGCTTGGGTAGTCATCCAACACAGTACCAGTGATCTTCCATCACAGCATGGATAGTCATCCATCACAGTACCAGTGATCCTCATCACAGCATGGATAATATTCCAACATTGTAACTGTAGTCTGATACACAACACCAGCAATTATCAGACGACAAGATGGAACAAAGATCATTCATTCAGTAGCATGTCCTTTGCAGAACCTCGCTCCCATAACAACCTTCCGGAAAACCTCTCGATCATAAGCAAGATTTCCCGCTTCAGATACATCCATCTGGAGATCATCCGCCACATGCTGCACCCATCTTCTCTTTGGCTTTCCTCTTCCTCTCTTCCCAGGCATATATCCCTCCACTATTGTTCTCAGACACAGACATAGCTATTATATTCCTATATTCCTATTTAAATTATGAAGGTTCGTTGAAAACTCACCCCACAGCAGATAATCGTCAATCCACAATCAAGATCCTCTTGGATCTTTTGGATCTTCACAGGGCCTGTCTACCCTCTCAACTGCGGTCATGAAAAACAGTGGCTACGCTCGGCTATGCCTGGGGCATGTTCGCCCATCTACTTGGTAGTGGCTCAGGGGTTTAAGTTCAAACCCTCTGCTGAAAATTAGACATCAGCATCTCTTAGGCCTAAGTTGTTCCCAAGGCCAAAGAGGCGGGAACATGGCTTTACTGGGCTGTTATAGGCACGCCAACACAACATCCCAGCATCCTATTCATTTTTTACCAGGGTATCAAGGGATATGCTACTCCATACTCTTGTAGAGTCGCTGCAGGCGGCTTCATTTGGTAATAGAATATATCTCATAATAAGGTTCGCAAAATTTATAAATATGGCCACCTAAATAAACAACCTAGTGCAGCCAGGAGGTCTCCGCACGTGTGAAGATCTCCTTTTATTCTAAACATAATATTTACATTTAAATTGTATCACAGCGTCTCGTGTTTCATAGTTATATCAAGCAAGTTCGAGTACCTACGGCGGGCAGGATGAAATGACGTCGCGGGCCGGATCCGGCCCGCGGGCCGTAGTTTGGTGACCCCTGGTCTAGATAATAGGAATGAGAGAGATAACGATTAATAGGCGAAGTGAGTAGGACAACACCTGGTCTGGCACAATCAAGGTCTGCATGCACTTATTTTCGCACTGGCGAAAGGCCGTGCAAGCTTATGGGGCTTATGTTGACAAATATTACAAGTAGTTCCCCCCCCCCCCACTCTTCCTCCCTCTCTCTCTCTCTCTCTCTCTCTCTCTCTCTCTCTCTCTCTCTCTCTCTCTCTCTCTCTGCTAAATGCTGGTGCAATTACGTTTGCTTAGAGAATATTTCAAATATAATAACATGATAGTAATGCCTTGATTGATCACTATACTTATGTTCAAGCATTCTGCGGAATAATTTTTTTTTTCGCATATCCTATTTACATCGCTGTCAACAACAGCATTTTACCGCTGTTGTTGATGTCTTTGCAAGATTACGCACAGTATTTTGCATTGCTTACTGAGCAAAAATCTCAGATACCCTTGTAAGTAACCAACGCGACCCGATTCCCTACCGAATCTCGCGCAGCTGTTTCCCCACACGTGGATATACGGGATTACGGAGAAAATCGTTAACACCTTCGCCAGGGAGACCGGCTCGGCGGAATTGCTAGATATCAAAAAGAAAAACACCCCGACAAACAAAATTGATGGTCCTTCATTATTATTCTGATGATCATATTCTTCTTATCTTATATCATCATAAAGGTTTTCAGGCATGTAAAATCTGATCTTTTTCTATTATGATTTTGCCATCTTTGGTTTATAGGCAACCTGTTGATGTGTCTGTTCTTTTGTTAGTGATGTCATTAATTCTTGTGTGCATTAATTTGGTATTCTTGGTGTTGTTTTGGTTTTCAATTTCCTTGCAATTTTCCTCAAGCCATGTTTCTTTTGCCTCTTTGCATAGCAGTAGCTTCCCAATTTTCCTGTGAATCTCTTCGTATATTTCCTTGTTATTTTTGTTATTTCTTCTTATTTCCATGAGTTTTAAGATGTCTTCCATCATCCATTTCTTGCGCCCTATTATCTTTATTTTTGGGATTATTATTGTTGTTAGTGCAGCTTCTTGACTGATTTCTTTTATATTTTCAATTGATCACTGACGTCTTGAAATAATATTGCATTGTCATATCGGACAATGCATCGAATCTGTTCTTTACCTCTACGTTGAATTTACGTTTATCACCTCACTCTTCAGTGCCTGTAGATCAAATTTTGCTTTTCTATTTGTATATTTGACTTTCTTTAAGTTTATATGTAAATTGCCTAAGATTAATCTATGGTTGCATGCAGTAGCAGTCTGCGCTTGGTAGGGGGACATAAACATCTAATATTGTTACAAGGGAGGTTACTTGAACTTGAAAAAGAAAATGGTATACCTAGCTACAATACCTCTAACTAACATCAAAATCTTTTATTTTTATTTGAGAAATAAAGAATTTAATACTGCAGTCATTTTTTGCAATTGTGAAAAGAAAGCTGTTAAATCTTTTATAAAATATTTGTTTAATCATTTTCTACTTACATTTTATAATCAACTTTTTCAATTTTACGTTTATGTTTAATTTGTAAAACTGTACTTTTAACGAAAAGACATGTATCATGTTCTCTATATTTCCCCTCTGTGGGGAAACAACATTTTTTTACTGGCCTCTTAAGACCACCCACAATTTAAAACAAATTTACTTACATTAACGGCGAAAGACCTTGAAAGTCTGGGGTTGATGTTGAAAAATACGTTTAGAGGAAATGTCATTTACGTTTGCAAATTTCATTCAATTTGAACAAATAGCGCTCTCTCTCTCTCTCTCTCTCTCTCTCTCTCTCTCTCTCTCTCTCTCTCTCTCTCTCTCTCTCTCTCTCTCTCTCTCTCTCTTTCTCTCTCTCTCTCTCTCTCTCTGTCTCTGTCTCTCTCTCTCTCTCTCTCTCTCCACTCTCTCTCTCTCTCTCTCTCTCTCTCTCTCTCTCTCTCCCAAATGCTGGTACAATTACGTTTGCTTAGAGAATATTTAAAATATCATAATAACATGATAGTAATGCCTTGATGGGTGCCTCCTTCCCTCCGCTAGCCTATGGGACACCCTTGGGCAAGGTGGAGTACCCGTTTATCCTCCCGATCAGGGTTACGTGAAGCCATGGGTGCAGGTGGTGGATGAAGTTGAAGAGCAGCCGACAGATAGTTGTAGGTTATGGTCTCCACAACTTCACGACGGAAGGCAGATGATCTCTTTTTTGGGAGACATTGGCTACGGTCATCGACCAGTATGGTTACTGCTAGGAAGGAAAGCAATGGCAAACTACCTTCTTTACAGATGCCAAGAATATCATGTACTGCAGTCTTATCGATAATCAGAGAAACGGCGTAAATGGGTGCTCCATAGGAGCAGCCTCGCCCGGTAGGGGTAGTCATGTGCACCAGGTGAGTCCAGACCGTCATCAGGAGACTGAGTGCAAAAGAATATCAACATTGAAAGTAGGAACTTGTAATGTAAGAACTATGAGTGGGGATGGGAAATTTGATAACATTAAGAATGAAATGAGAAGATTAAATATTAACCTGTTAGGTGTACGTGCGACCAGATGGACAGGAGTTTGCATTATGACATCTGAGGAATATAGAATAATCTATTCTGATGGAGAGAAATAACAGCGAGGAGTAGCAATTATAATGGATACAGAGAGAGAAAAATCGATCAAAGGATATTGGACTGTATCAGACAGAGTGTTATTGGTGAAGTTGAGTGGAAGACCTTTTGATGTCAATGTCATACAAGTGTATGCACCAACAGCAGGCAGTAGTGTTGACAGCATCGATGAATATTATAGTGATTTAGAGAAAGCCTTCAAGAAATGCAAGAATTCTGAAGTAACTATCATAATGGGTGACTTGAATGCCAAAGTTGGAAATCAACAAGACGGATGCATAGTGGGGAAGAATGGACTAGGGCAGGGGTCACCAAACTTTTTTCACGGCGGGCCGGATAACTGACAAAATGACGAGCGAGGGCCGGATAACTGACAAAATGACGAGCGCTGGCCGGATACTCATTCTGTACAATACTTGCGCCAAGCTCCGTGGCGAAGATCTTACGGACGCGGTTCGTAATTCCATATACCCAAGTTCGAAATACATCTGCGAGCGATTTGGCAGCAGACAACGTTGCGCTGGTTTTTTCGCTATGTTATGGGTGCCTGTCGTTCGAAAAGCAATGGTAAACTACAGAACGTAAACTTGCGAAGACATCAACAACAGCAAACAATGCTGGTGTTGACTGTAAACGTCCTGTAAAGGATATGCAACTAACTTTAATAATAATTTTAAGCTAGAACGAAAGCTCTGGGTAAAAAAGACGAAAAACTAAGTTAATCATGGAAAGGGCGTGCAATTCACACAAACAAGCAAACAAACAAACAAACAAAGACAACCAACATATTTATATTTATTTACTAAACAAAGTTATCAAAGAAGGCGACGTTAGCAAAAAGATAGTTACATCGGACCTATTGTGCACATATCCGAATCTCACAAGCTAAGCAGCAAAAGAGGATAGTGAGTTTTGTGAAACTGACGTGTGGCTTTCAAAATACCATCAATGTTTGGTTTGGAATTGCTACATTTAATCAAGAGAATTGCTTTCAAATGTTCATCAGTCAATCTCATTCGATGTGGTGACTTCACAGACTTCCTTTTTGAAAATGTTAGCTCACAGACATATGTTGTTCCAAACAATGATGTCATACCAGCGGCAAATTTCTTAAGTTTCGGAAACTCAACATCAGGTAAGCAGCCGTACTTCCTTCTCAATGAGCTCCAACTGTAATTCAACTGGCACACCATTAAGGTTACAATCAAACGGATTCTGGATTAGACGGATGTCACTCTCAAATCTGTGAAGATCTGAAAATCTCTCCAAACTCTTTGAAACAGTGAAAATGAGAAAGGTTTTCTCCTTCCAGTTGTGCTTCCAATAATGACAGCTTTCTTCGAAATCCTTTGATGGTTCTGTAGAGATCACAGACGAGGTAATCTTTTCCCTGAAGTTTCAAGTTCAGTTCATTCATATCGACCAAAATTGACAACTTTGACAGCCAGGTAGGATCTGACAGCTGTGAATCAACTTTATCTTTTTCAGTGACGAAAACATCTATTTCGTTTCGGAGCTTGTAAAAACGAAGCAGGACTTTACTGCAGCTGAGCCACCTGACTGATATGTGATAAGGCAAATCACAGAATTCAGAATCAATTTCTTCAAGAAAAGCCTAGAACTGACGGTGAATGAGTGCATGTTCCCGAATGAAGTTCACCGTAGAAACTACTGGTTTCAGTACACAAGAAATATCTAAATCTTTCCCACAGCGTACTTGCTGATGTACGATGCAGTGTGTGAACAGAGCGCCCGAAATTAGCAAATCTTCCAAATGAGTCCTGACCTGTCCCAACCAACCCTTCCTCACTCCAGTCATGTTTTTTTCCCTCATCAACTGTAACACCTCGAAGCTGATTCCACCAAAGGTTATCTTCTTCTTCTTCTTCTTCAGCTTTCCGAGCCATTGAGGTTCTTTGCTGCAAATACAATCCGTCTCCATTCGTCTCTCTGGTGGACCTTCTCTTGCCAGTCGTTGATTCCAAGTGCTTGTAGGTCTGTACATGTATTATCTCTCCACCGTCTTCTTGGTCTACCTCGGGGTCTACGGTCATTTATTTCCTGATTATAACCAAAGGTTATAGTCTTGGAAAATTGTTGTCACTTCCACGTAAATGACTTTCCCAGTTGTTGTTCCATGCATGCTGCAAACGGACGCCAACTCTTCTGTTATCTGAAAGTCCAAATTGACACCACAAATGAACAAGAGAAGTTGTGACACACTCGACAGATCAATAGACTCATCCAGCGCCAGAGAATACTACAAGTTCCAAGCTTTCTCGTGTATCTGTAGCACTATGTTCTCTCCAATATCTTCTGTTCTCCGCACTTCTGAACTTGCCGAAAGGCTGATAGTTCCAAACAAATCGGCTTTCTCAGGACACAAGTCATTTGCTGCTTCGATCACACACACTCTTTAATGACGTTGCCATCAGTAATCGGTTTTCCTCGTTCTGCCATCTTATGCACTGGAAAAACAGTGGCTACGCTCGGCCGTGCCTGGGGCATGTTCGCCCATCTATTTGGTAGTGGCTCAGGGGTTTAAGTTCAAACCCTCTGCTAAAAATTAGACATCAGCATCTCTTCGGCCTAAGTTGTTCCCAAGGCCAAAGAGGCGGGAACATGGCTTTACTGGGCTGTTATAGGCACGCCAACACAACATCCCAGCATCCTATACATTTTTACCAGGGTATCAAGGGATATGCTACTCCATACTCTTGTAGAGTCGCGGCAGGCGGCTTCATTTGGTAATAGAATATATCTCATAATAAAGTTCGCAAAATTTATAAATAGGGCCACCTAAATAAACAACCTAGTGCAGCCAGGAGGTCTCCGCACTATTGAAGATCTCCTTTTATTCTACACATAATATTTACATTTAAATTGTATCACAACGTCTCATGTTTCATAGTTATATCAAGCAAGTTCAAGTACCGACGGCGGGCAGGATGAAATGACGTCGCGGGCCGGATCCGGCCCGCGGGCCGTAGTTTGGTGACCCCTGGTCTAGGTGATAGGAATGAGAGAGATAACGATTAATAGGCGAAGTGGGTAGGACAATACCTGGTCTGCCACAATCAAGGCCTGCATGCACTTATTATCGCACTGGCGAAAGGCCGTGCAAGCTTATGGGGCTTATGTTGACAAATATTACAAATAGTTCCCCCCACTCTTCCTCCCTCCTCTCTCTCTCTCTCTCTCTCTCTCTCTCTCTCTCTCTCTCTCTCTCTCTCTCTGTCTGTCTCTCTCTCTCTCTCTCTCTCTCTCTCTCTCTCTCTCTCTCTCTCTCTCTCTCTCTCTCTGCTAAATGCTGGTGCAATTACGTTTGCTTAGAGAATATTTCAAATATCATAATAACATGATAGTAATGTATTGATTGATCACTACACTTATGT
Organism: Cepaea hortensis; assembly: GCA_963921405.1. Taxonomy (NCBI): domain Eukaryota; kingdom Metazoa; phylum Mollusca; class Gastropoda; order Stylommatophora; family Helicidae; genus Cepaea; species Cepaea hortensis. The sequence continues at coordinate 32,367,383 of OY992897.1, forward strand.
TCAAGCATTCTGCGGAATTTTTTTTTTTTTTTTTGCGTATCATATTTACATCGCTGTCAACAACAGCATTTTACCACTGTTGTTGATGTCTTTGCAAGATTACGCACAGTATTTTGCATTGCTTACTGAGCGACAATCTCAGATACCCCTCTAAGTAACCAACGCAACCCGATTCCCTACCGAATCTCGCGCAGCTGTTTCCCCACACGTGGATATACGGGATTACGGAGAAAATCGTTAACACCTTCGCCAGGGAGACCGGCTCCGCGGAATTGATAGATATCTGAAAGAAAAACACCCCGACAAACAAAATTGATGGTTCTTGATTATTATTCTGATGATCATATTCTTCTTGTCTTGTATCATCATAAAGGTCTTTCACATAATCTGACCACGCATGTAAAATCTGATCTTTTTCTATTATGATTTTGCCATCTTTGGTTTTTAGGCAACCTGTTGATGTGTCTGTTCTTTTGTTAGTGATGTCATTAATTCTTGTGCGCATTAATTTGGTATTCTGGGTGTTGTGTTGGTTTTAAATTTCCTTGCAATTTTCCTCAAGCCATGTTTCTTTTGCGTCTTTGCATAGCAGTATCTTCCTAATTTTCCTGTGAATCTCTTCGTATATTTCCTTGTTATTTTTGTTATTTCTTCTTATTTCCATGAGTTTTAGGATGTCTTCCATCATCCATTTCTTGCGCCCTATTATCTTTATTTTTGGGATTATTATTGTTGTTAGTGCAGCTTCTTGACTGATTTCTTTTATTTTTTCAATTGATCACTGACGTCTTGAAATAATATTGCATTGCCATATCGGACAATGCATCGAATCTGTTCTTTACCTCTACGTTGAATTTACTTTTATCTCCTCACTCTTCAGTGCCTGTAGATCAAATTTTGCGTTTCTATTTGTATATTTGACTTTCTTTAAGTTTATATGTAAATTGCCTAAGATTAATCTATGGTTGCAGTCGCAGTCTGCGCTTGGTAGGGGGACATAAACATCTAATATTGTTACAAGGGAGATTACTAGAACTTGAAAAAGGAAATGGTATACCTAGCTACAATACCTCGAACTAACATCAACATCTTTTATTTTTATTTGAGAAATAAAGCATGTAATACTGCAGTCACCTGTTGCAATAGTAAATGAAAAGATGTTAAATGTTTTATACAATATTAGATTAATCTTCTTTTACTTACATTTTATAATCAACTTTTTCAATTCTAAGTTTATGTTTAATTTGTAAAACTGTACTTTTAATGAGAAGTCATCCATACTTGACCGTGTATGTCCCCTCTGTGGGGAAACAACATTTTTTTACTGGCCTCTTAAGGCCACCCACAATTTAAAGAAGATTTACATACATTAACGGCAAAAGACCTTGGAAGTCTATGGGGTTTATGTTGAAAAATACGTTTAGGGGAAATGTCATTTATGTTTGTAAATTTCATTCAATTTGAACAAATAGCTCTCTCTCTCTCTCTCTCTCTCTCTCTCTCTCTCTCTCTCTCTCTCTCTCTCTCTCTCTCTCTCTCTCTCTCTCTCTCTCTCTCCCAAATGCTGGTACAATTACGTTTGCTTAGAGAATATTTAAAATATCATAATAACATGATAGTAATGCCTTGATGGGTGCCTCCTTACCTCCGCTAGCCTATGGGGCACCCTTGGGCAAGGTGGAGTACCCATTTAGCCTCCTGATCAGGGTTACGTGAAGCCATGGGTGCAGGTGTTGGATGAAGTTGAAGAGCAGCCGACAGATAGTTGTAGGTTATGGTCTCCACACTTCACGACGGAAGGCAGATGATCTCTTTTTTGGGAGACATTGGCTACGGTCATCGACCATTATGGTCACTGCTAGGAAGGAAAGCAATGGCAAACTACCTTCTTTACTGATGCCAGGAATATCATGTACTGAAGTCTTATCGGTAATCAGAGAAACGGCGTAAATGGGTGCTCCATAGGAGCAGCCTCGCCCGGTAGGGGTAGTCATGTGCACCAGGTGACTCCAGACCGTCATCAGGAGACTGAGTGCAAAAGAATATCAACATTGAAAGTAGGAACTTGGAATGTAAGAATTATGAGTGGGGATGGGAAATTTGATAACATTAAGAATGAAATGAGAAGATTAAATATTAACCTGTTAGGTGTACGTGAGACCAGATGGACAGGAATGGGCATTATGACATCTGAGGAATATAGAATAATCTATTTTGATGGAGAGAAACAACAGCGAGGAGTTGCAATTATAATGGATACAGAGAGAGAAAAATCGATCAAAGGATATTGGACTGTATCAGACAGAGTGTTACTGGTGAAGTTGAGTGGGAGACCTTTTGTTGTCAACGTCATACAAGTTTATGCACCAACAGCAGAGAGTAGTGATGACAGCATCGATGAATTTTATAGTGATTTAGAGAAAGCCTTCAAGAAATGCAAGAATTCTGAAGTAACTATCATAATGGGTGACTTGAATGCCAAAGTTGAAAATCAACAGGACGGATGCATAGTGGGCAAGAATGGACTAGGGCAGGGGTCACCAAACGTTTTTCACGGCGGGCCGGATAACTGACAAAATTACGATCGAGGGCCGGATAACTGACAAAATGACGAGCGCGGGCCGGATACTCATTCTGTACAATACTTGCGCTGGTCTCCGTGGCGAAGATCTTGCGGACGCGGTTCGTAATCCCATATACCCACGTTCGAAATACAGCTGCGAGCGATTTGGCAGCAGACAACGTTGCGCTGGTTTTTACGCTATGTTATGGGTGCCGGTCGTTCGAAAAGCAATGGGAAACTACTGAACATAAGCTTGCCAAGACATCAACAACAACAAATATTGCTGATGTTGACTGAAAACGTCCTGTAAAGGATATGGAACTAACTTTAACAATAATTTTAAGCTAGAACAAAAGCTCTGGGTAAAAAAGACGAAAAACTAAGTTAATCATGGAAAGGGCGTGCAATTCACACAAACAAACAAACAAACAAACAAACAAGCAAACAAAGACAACCAATATATTTATATTTATTTACTAAACAAAGTTATCAAAGAAGGCGACGTTAGCAAAAAGATAGTTACATCGGACCTATTGTGCACATATCCGAATCTCACAAGCTAAGCAGCAAAAGAGGTTAGTGAGATTTGTGAAACTGACGTGTGGCTTTCAAAATACCATCAATGTTTGGTATGGAATTGCTGCATCCAATCAAGAGAATTGCTTTCAAATGTTCATCAGTCAATCTCATTCGATGTGGTGACTTCACAGACTTCCTTTTTGAAAATGTTAGCTCACAGACATATGTTGTTCCAAACAATGATGTCATACCAGCGGCAAATTTCTTAAGTTTCGGAAACTCAACATCAGGTAAGCAGCGGTACTTCCTTCTCAATGAGCTCCAACTGTAATTCAACTGGCACACCATTAAGGTTACAATCAAACGGATTCTGTAACAGAAGGATGTCACTCTCAAATCTGTCAAGATCTGAAAATCTCTCCAAACTCTTTGAAACAGTGAAAATGATAAAGGTTTTATCCTTCCAGTTGTGCTTCCAATAATGACAGCTTCCTTCGAAATCCTTTGATGGTTCTATAGAGATCACAGACGAGGTAATTCTTTCCCTGAAGTTTCAAGTTCAGTTCATTCATATCGACCAAAATTGACAACTTTGACAGCCAGGTAGGATCTGACAGCTGTGAATCAGCTTTATCTTCTTCAGTGAGGAAAACATCTATTTCGTTTCGGAGCTTGTAAAAACGAAGCGGGACTTTACTGCAGCTGAGCCACCTGACTGATATGTGATAAGGCAAATCACAGAATTCAGAATCAATTTCTTCAAGAAAAGCCTAGAACTGACGGTGAATGAGTGCATGTTCCCGAATGAAGTTCACAGCAGAAACTATTGGTTTCAGTACACAAGAAATATCTAAATCTTTCCCACAGCGTACTTGCTGATGTACGATGCAGTGTATGAACAGAGCGCCCGGAATTAGCAAATCTTCCAAATGAGTCTTGACCTGTCCCATCCGACCCTTCCTCACTCCAGTCATGTTTTTTTCCCTCATCAACTGTATCACCGCGAAGCTGATTCCACCAAAGGTTATAGTCTTGGAAAATTGTTGTAACTTCCACGTAAATGACTTTCCCAGTTGTTGTTCCATGCATGCTGCAAACGGACGCCAACTCTTCTGTTATCTGAAAGTCCAAATTGACACCACAAATGAACGAGAGAAGTTGTGACGCACTCTACAGATCAATAGACTCATCCAGCGCCAGAGAATACTATATGTTCCTAGCTTTCTCGTGTATCTGTAGTATAACAGAGTATCCTGTTATACGGGGTTTAGTTAGGTGGCACGGCGTGCAAGGGGAAAGAAATAGATCTATTAGCTGATGAACGCGTGAGCACCCGTAGTTAGGGATCTAGGGACGCTCACGCGTTGACGTAAGGGGAGGGTAGAAGTTAGTTACCATCTACTACTCAAGCCGAGAAGACGTGAGACTCCATCCATGTAATATGCCACGTTTTTGATACGACTAAGTTCTTGTAATAAACTCAGATAGTTTCTACGGCTTGACTTCAGCGTTAATACTTCGTGTCTTGTCGCTCTGTCACAAGACCGAAATGGTGCCGTGACCAGGATCTCAAAACTTTTGGGTCGTCGCGGAATACACAAAGTACTAAGTTCAGTGGGAACTTATCGGAGAATGTCTTGAAAACACGTGCGGCTATACTGAAAGAACATTGCTGAACGCGTTCGTCAAACATGGCGGCTTCTACAACTTTTGCGAGAGCCATGGCGTAAACTGTTTTCAAATGGCTACAAGAGCCGCTGCCTGAACATTCGTAATTTTAAAGGGCCCTACCATGGCCGTTGACTGAACAGTATCAATTTCGAGGGCAATAGCCAGAATTTTGCCATTTCCAAGAGGCTTGTCCAGGCCGCCATCTGCATTGTTGACTTTGAGGGGCCAACCAGGGCCGCCGCTGATCGCTCTCGTGCATTGTTGACTTTGAGGGACCAACCAGGGCCGCCGATGATCGCTCTCGTGCATTGTTGACTTAGAGGGGCCAACCAGGGCCGCCGCTAATCGCTCTCGTGCATTGCTGACTTTGAGGGGCCTTACCAGAACCACAGTCGTGCATTCCTAAACCGTCGAGGAAGTGCCGCACTCTGATCCGTGAGAGACCGGCTGTCAAAACATCTACGATTTAAAAATCGAAACTGAACAGTTAACGTTGTAATTCCCCAAGGGAAGTATAACACAATAATTAGTTAATTAAATTAATACCTGACTTAAACATTTTAAATGTGATTTTGAGATAATTATCGATTGTTATTATTGATTAGAAGTTATAGAGATACTATTAATTAATATTATTGGTTAGAGGGTAAATTATTATAAGTTTACAGGTATAACAAAATGGCAAAAGACGAAGCGTCGTTGACACAGGTTTTAAGTGGAGTTGGGAGAGCTATATGCAGACTCGATACAGCGTTGAAACAGCAGGGTGTAGGTACTGACATCGAGAAATTTAGCGGCCAGGCCAGGCATTTAAAAAAATGGATTATGGCCATCGAGAAACAAGCTTTTTTGGTAGGGGCCACAGACGAAGACAAGAAAAAAATTGCTTATCAGGCTAGTGTCTCGCCAGTTTCTGATCATATAAGGAGACAATTAGAGGCAGGAACAGATGAGACGTGGGAATATTTCAAAGATGATGTAGCACGCAAGTATGCTGAGATCACAGATCCCCAACACGCATTTTCAGTATAGAGACAGTCTAGACAAGAAACTGGAGAAAATGTTCAATTGTATAGTGATAGGCTAATTACTCTAGCCGAGAAAGCGTTTCTTGGACAGAATGTACAAGGGGAAGAGGTAGAAAGGATGCTGGTTGGAATTTTTGTGGATGGAATAAAGTCGGATGGACTGAAATTTAAATTAATGAGGGAAAATCCAGTTAGATTATCACAGGCTGTGGATATAGCCATACAAGAAGAAAGTTTGAGAAGGAGATTTAGATTAAGGGTAGGACGAGAAATAGGAGGCAATAGAGAAGACAGAATGGAAGAACCTATGGAAATAGGACAAGCAAGGTATGGATGGAGAAGAAGAGGAGAAATACAGACATTGCAGGGAAATAATGAAAATACTCACGATAGAGGGAGACACATGAGAAACCCTATAAAAGAGACAGTAGGTAGTACAAATATGGTCTGTTGGAATTGTGGTCAGAGAGAACATAGTCACAGATTTTGTAGCAACCGACGTGATCAGTTTAGTGCACAGAATAGAAATGTCACAGTAGCACTATGTTCTCTCCAAGTTCTTCTGTTCTCCGCACAACTGAACTTGCCGAAAGGCTGGTAGTTCCAAACAAATCGGCTTTCTCAGGACACAAGTCATTTGCTGCTTCGATCACACACACTCTTTAATGACGTTGCCATCAGTAATCGGTTTTCCTCGTTCTGCCATCTTATGCACTGTTTTGTAACTTGTACGAGTGACAGATTAATTTTCATCAAATTTTCTCGTGAAGAGATTTCTTTGCGTTTGAAAACCACATTTAATGGTCTCATATTTCCCAGAGTGTAATTTTCAAGAAAACGTTTAATATGTTGATGGATGTTTTGTTTCGTAGTGACGCTGAAGATTGTACTCTTTCACAACGGCAACACTTTCGCTGCATATTACGCAGCTGGTTTTCTGGTCCTTTGTTTCCACAAAGAAGTACTTTACTCCTTATTCGGCGTCCACTTTTCTTTTCCTACTAGCCATAATTAAGGGTTAAGTACACGGGATCTGAAAATGAAAAAGACATTACGTTAGAAACATAATTTAAAATCCTATTGAAACACAAGAATAGCAGAGGACTAGGGGTCACTGGTGAAGCTACAGCTCATCAAAGGTACATATACATTTTATAGGTACCTTTATGTAACCGCACAGAGATGATAGAGATAATAGCACAACGCCGACTGTTCATTTACCGTAGAAGAGGAGAGGAATATGAAGACAAAGAGAATCTCTTTCTATCTCTACGGCTAACAAGAAAAAACAACGATTTAGAGATATCAGAAGAAATTCACGTCAGTGTACAGGGAATCAGAATAATGTAATTATAAAGATACAACAACATCTGATTAATAATGCCAATGCCCTAATACATAAAATTCATGATTAGATGCAATGACAAAATAGGTATCCCCATGAATAAACATACACATGATCATCCTTCACAGTACCATTGATATTCCATCACAGCTTGGGCAGTCATCCAGCACAGTACCAGTGATCTTCCATCACAGCATGGATATTCATCCAACACTGTAACTGTAGTCTGATACACAACACCAGCAATTATCAGACAACAAGATGGAACAAAGTTCATTCATTCAGTAGCATGTCCTTTGCAGAACCTCCCTCCCATAACACCTTCCGGAAAACCTCTCCATCATAAGCAAGATTTACCGCTTCAGATACATCCATCTGGAGATCATCCGCCACATCCTTCACCCATCTTCTCTTTGGCCTTCCTCTTCCTCTCTTCTCAGGCATATATCCCTCCATTATTGTTCTCAGGCACAGACATAGCTATTATATTCCTATATTCCTTTTTAACCTTGAAGGTTCGTTCAAACCTCACCCCACAGCAGATAATCGTCAATCCACAATCAAGATCCTCTTGGATCTTTTGGATCTTCACAGGGCCTGTCTACCCTCTCAACTTCGGTCTGGAAAAACAGTGGCTACATTCGGCAGTGCCTGGGGCATGTTCGCCCATCTACTTGGTAGTGGCTCAGGGGTTTAAGTTCAAACCCTCTGCTGAAAATTAGATATCAGCATCTCTTCGGCCTAAGTTGTTCCCAAGGCCAAAGAGGCGGGAACATGGCTTTACTGGGCTGTTATAGGCACGCCAACACAACATCCCAGCATCCTATACATTTTTACCAGGGTATCAAGGAATATGCTACTCCATACTCTTTTAGAGTCGCGGCAGGCGGCTTCATTTGGTAAAAGAATATATCTCATAATAAGATTTGAAAAATGTATAAATAGGGCCACCTAAATAAACAACCTAGTGCGGCCACTAGGTCTCCGCATGTGTGAAGATCTCATATTATTCGAAACATAATTTTTACATTTAAATTGTATCAGAACGTCTCGTGTTTCATAGTTATATCAAGCAAGTTCGAGTACCGACGGCGGGCCGGATGAAATGACGTAGTTTGGTGACCCCTGCTTTAGAGAATGGCACTGGGTAAACCTTTTGGCGAACAGGCTCCTGTGTGGTCAAAGTCATCTCGATCTCAACCAACCTCGTTCGTCCTGGTTTATCAGTCAGTATCTCCTTATGAGACTCGAAAACCTGGGTTATCTTTTCCCTCTCCTGGGAAGTCAGATCAGGTTTCACCTGCACATCCTTGTAGGTTTCCTGGTGTACCAGGGGATATTCCCTACCCTCGTTGGTGCCCACTTCCGTCTCCACTGCAACTGCCATTGCCATGAGGTGAGCTGCTTTGTCTCCGGGTCTCTCCTCGTATTTCTGCAGGAGATTGATGTGGAAAATCTTCTACTTTCCCCGGATCCGGTTCTGATAGTTGGTTTTGGATATCACCCTTTCCACAGGAAATGGTCCTTGCCAACCTATCTCCAGTTTGTTATTTCCCGTTGGGAGTAGCAACAAGACTTTGTCTCCCTCCTCTAGAGATCTGTCTTTAGACCTACGGCTGTAGTAAGCCGCGTGTCTTTTTCTGGCCTTTTGCAAGTTTTAATTCGCCAGAGTCCATCCCTTGTGGAGTTTTTCTTTCAGTTCCTCCACGTATTTATAGGAAGAGATCATTTCTTCTGACGTCCCCTCTTCAGTCCAACTTCTCAACATGGCTTCCAACAGTCCTTTGATTGGACGACCAAACAGCAAAGTTGCGGGTGGTAGTCCTGTTGAGCCATGAGGAAATTCCCGATAGGCAAAAAGTGCTGATGGGATATATTCATCCCACCTATCAGGGTTTTCCTGTGCCAGTTTCCGGAGCATTGTCATCAACGTGCCGTTGAAACGCTCAACTTGTCCATTGGCTTGAGGGTGGTAAGGGCTGGTATGTATGTGGTTAGATTGGAACACCCTAAATACCTCCTCCATGAGTTTCCCACAAAAATGGGACCCATTGTCCGTCAGAATTTGATCAGGAAAGCCTAATCTGGTAAAGGCCTCCATCAGTGCGTCCGCCACTCGTTTCGAGTCAATCGTAGTCAACGGTATGACTTCACACCACATTGTACAGCAATCCACCATTGTGAGTATATACATGTTCATCATCCTAGTCCTAGGAAGTGGACCCACGATATCGATGGCTACCCTCTCGAAAGGAGAGTTCATGATGGGCATCTCACCCAAGACCACAGGTGCTGTCCTGTGTTTCGGTGCCACCCTCTGGCACTCAGGGCATGACTTCACATACCAACGCACATCACCTGTCACTCCCGGCCAATAGTAATGGCAGGAAAGTCGCTGCATCGTGGCGGCAATACCCATATGACCACTAAAGGAGATGGTATGCCCCATATGGAGAATTTGAGACCGGTGAGCCTTCGGGACCACCAACTGACCGTATAGGTTGTCTCCCCTTCCGGCTCTCCTGTAGAATATCCTATTCTTCATGTAGTACTGCCACCGTTTTGGTGGATCAGCACTTTTCTGCAGCTTTTTGTAGCAAGGACGTAAGGTTGCATCCTCACTCTGGGCAGTTCACAGCTCCCCCGGCAGTGGGTTAGTCACAATTGCTTCTGCCTCTTCCGTTCTCGTCTGACAGCGAGTCTGTATTGCTCCCATATGGATTGGCTCCCTAGGCATTCCCAGAAAGACATACCGGCAACCGAGTATGACGGAAAAAATGGGATAGGTCAATACAGCGGCTTTGAAAGTTGCCGGAGACGTATCTCGACCGAATCTCCACTTTGGCAATGGGCAACTTCCTTGGCCACAGCAATCTTCTGTGCAGGCTGTGTCTCCATGGTCTCACCTGTGAATTGTTCTGGGAGTACCAGATCCGCAGAAATGACGGCCTCCCCGTCCAGTCCAGTGTCGTATAAACACTCCACTTGACCGTTAACCTCTATCAATTCCACTACAGGTGGTTTATCCTGGTCTGGAGTCTCTTCCTCGGCCTCGACCTGTTCGGTGGGCTTCACCTTAGGTTTCCCTGGGCGCACGACGAAATGAGAATCTCTTGACTTTCCCCTGCAGTCAATAGCTTTGTGCGTGTTCGACTTGCAGTGTTTGCACCATTTCCCTGTCCTAGATTTTCTAGTGCCGGACTTGAGTGAGCTCTCCTGGTGGCGAGCTTCCTTGTTGACCTTGGCATTTTCAGTGACAACCCCCTTGGAAGTCACTTGACATTGCCACAAAGTGATGTTATCGAGGCTAACGATGCATTTAGAGTTTGACATAATAACAATAATAATATTTGATACCTTCTAGTTTTCCTTGATTAACTGAAGACCAAAACAGCCACTGGAATAAAACTCCACAAAGACTTTCCTCTCGCACATTGACTTTAATCGGTCGACGATTTTCTGATACTCAATCTTTCCACAGGAACGTAATATACCTGACATTTGACATATACTCTGCTAAACACAAAGAGCGGCATAACGGACTGTTAGCCATGCTTAAAAGACATGCTGCGTCCGAACAGGACGGCAGCCCAAGTCTAACTCCCCCAGTGACGTTTTCCGTGACGCCACGCTAGTTTCCCTGCGCACTCTATAATTGTACCATTCAGTGCATCTTTTAGGGAAGCTCCCTTCAGCCTTTCTCAGTCTGCTATGTGTCAGTGACTGATATGTGGCATTATGCCCCCCGCCTTACAAATTAAATGATATTATCATTTAATTCGTATATGCATATACATTTATTACCCATGACAAATAGCATCACTGACAATCTAAGTTGAATCAATTGCTGAACATGACATTATGGTTCCCGTTAATAACCCTCCCCAAAAAAAAAATTATAAGTGCAACATAACGAAGTGAGGGCTCTTAGCCTTCGATTTGCAGTCCCTCGTATTGTGAGAGGGTAACTTACAAATTGAACACCACTTCTCCGACCACGGTCGTTTTGGTGCAGAGCTCGAAGTGCTCTTGCTTCACTCCTTCGTCTTCTCTGAACTATACTATGAAGTTTTTACATAAGGTTCCCCCTTCTTGGTTCCTGAATTTTTGGTTTTCTTCCTGTCAGGTTTCTCCTGACTTTTGGTGTTGGTGGAAAGGTTTTCCACTGCCTCCCCAAGTACCTCGACGAACCGTTCTGGCAATTTCGTCACGAGGTCAATACGTTCCGCCCCTTGGTCTCCCAGGAATGTCATGAGAGGTTTCGACATTTGCTTCTTCAACTGGTCGACCACCATGAGCTCTTCCAGACTCTCATAGTCATATGCGAATCCAGCCAAATCCATCCACTTATGGAGATAGGATTTCAAACGCAGACTGTAGGCGGCAAACAACTCTCCCGGTTCTCGTTTCGCTGCTCGAAATTTTTTCCGGTAGGTATGTGACGTAACCTCGAAACGTTTCAGCAGAGCCGTTTTCAACTCGTCGTAATTGTTCTCATGTCCTGGTGGCAGGCGAGAATAAACCTATTAGCTGATCCCGCGTAATCCCTGGGACAACTTAAGACACCATTTGTCACGATCCAGACCCATAGCAACCGACATGGCCTCGAAGCGTTGAAGGTACTGGTCAATCTTCTCTTTGTCTTCTTCGTAGACGGCTAGAGGGAACTTCATAGCATGGTAACTATGTCCACCTACTGGGGTTTAGCCAGGGAGAGAGGAACCCCCCATTGCTCCCTCAGTTTCCCCACTAGATTGTCTCTTAAGCTCGAGTTCCCCCATTCTGTACTCGTGCTCCCTTTTCTGAGCTTCTTGTTTAGCTTCCAATTTCTGAGCTGCTTGCTCGGCTTCAAGTCTCTTAGCTGCTTGCTCAGCTTCGAGTTTCTTAGCTGCGTGCTCAGCTTCAAGTTCCATCCTTCTAGTGGCTTGCTCAGTTTCAAGTTTCTTAGCTGCTTGCTCAGCTTCAAGTTTCTTAGCTGCCTGCTGAGCTTCAAGTTTCTTAGCTGCCTGCTCAGCTTCAAGTTTCTTAGCTGCCTGCTCAGCTTCAAGTTTCTTAGTTTCTAACTCCATCTTTCTCAATTCCATCTCGGCCTTCCGATCTTCCCTTTCTGCTTGACGAAAATCCCTCTCCACCTCCTGTATGTAATCTGGTAGTGCAGAACCCGACAAACCCATTTCTTCCCCCTTTGCTCTTAGTTCTGCCACAGTTAGTTTAGGAGTGGCCATAGTGGCCATATTTCATAGAGGTAAGTCAACAGGTTCAGTGCAAATTATCTTCAAAACAAATATATAGATATTTACTAATGAAAATGTATCTATATATTTACACCACACGGCACACACAACACAATCACTCAGTGACAAGAGTAGAATTAGGACCACAGACCTAAGTAGTCGTGTGAAGTGTGAACAGGCATGATATGTGTCTTAACCCCTATCCACATTCACCCTAGCTGGATCCTCACTAATATGACATCTCCGTCCTGTAACTAAAGATCCTGTGTCGAGAAATCCCGTGTCAAAAGTTCCCCCTGTCGAGAGATCCCGCTGTCCAAAGATCCCGCTGATCAACACCCACATTATATTTTAAACCCCTATCATTATCCTGGAGAATCCACTAGATTCCGTCAACCACATTCCCTCAGTTTATGGACACCTCTCTCTCTCTCTCTCTCTCTCTCTCTCTCTCTCTCTCTCTCTCTCTCTCTCTCTCTCTCTCTCTCTCTATCATCACTGGATCATGCCCCCTCTCATTCTTCCCCAACACAACATACTCAACAACTCTAGCTTCTAAAAATTAATAACAATTAATTTATTAAAAGAAAAGTGTAATGTATGTGAGAAGTGTATGCGAAGAATGTGTGTCGTATACTATAATAATAATAATAATAATAATAATAATAATAATAATAATAATAATAATAAGTCTTTATTTTCAAAGGGTTAAGAATTGGGCACGCAGGCCCGTCTGACATTCTGCCCGTCTTCTCTATTTCCTCTCATACATTCTTTCATTCAACATCACTTATGAAGCAACTTTTGACAACAAAAGAACATTAAAACGCATGAAAAATAATCAATAACAAATGACTCACTGAGGCAGTGTTTAACATGGGCATTATAAATACCTAAGGAGGGTGTAACGTGCCATACATAAGGGAATGTTTTTTGGCTAGTTGTCGTTTGAGATAAGTTACCATTATTGTCTTTTTTGTGTTATTTGTTATGGGGGCATGTAGTCTGTACTAAGGTAGTGTTCAAACAGGTTGCGAATGTATGTATCATGATTGGTGGTGTCTTTGATTTCTTGTGGAAGATTGTTCCACAACTGAGCGGCAGAGTATGCTAAGCTTGTTTTATATAAGTCTATCCTAGGTTTAGGGACATGAAGTATATTTAGTCGTTCGCTATGTCTAGCGTTATATTTAAACAATGGCCAAAGGTAGCTTGGAGCATTTTGAAATAGGATTTTGTGAATTAGTTTGGTCTTATTAAAAAGCAGACGCTTGTGGAGTGGCAGTAACCGGAGACGTTTATATAGGTTAGCATTGTCGGTAAGTTTTTCACCATTAATTAAACGCACTGCCCTTTTCTGGAGTGAATATAGGCGTTTTGTTATTGATTTGGAGCATCCATCCCAGACTGTGGAGCAGTAATCAATATGTGTTTGTATATGAGAAGTATAGAATATCTTTCTTGTGGTTTCGTCAAGGAAATTTTTAATTTTGGCAAGTTTGTATACTTTTTTGGCTATTTGTTTAACTAGAGCATGAACATTGCCTGGTTCCTATTAACATAGACTTTGTTTTAGTAATGTTAATTTGCATGCGGTTTGCATGACTCCAGTTAACTACACTATTTATTTCCTGTTGCAAGGATAATTCTAGCACATTACGATCAACAGCGTTTGTATATACTGTGCAGTCATCAGCAAATAGATCGCAGGACGACGACAGATTTAATGGAAGATCATTTATATAAATGGCAAATAATAGAGGGCCAAGAATAGACCCCTGAGGTACTCCAATATTAATGGTAATGGCTTGAGATAAAACTTTATTGTGTGATACTACTTGCTTTCTGTCTAATAAGAATGATTTTATTAATGTCACTATATTAAAACTTACTTTCATTGTTTCTAGTTTTTTTAATTAGAATAGTATGATCTATCATATCGAATGCTTTCCTAAAGTCTATAAACACCGCTCCACATAGAGTATTGTTGTTAATATTTTGATGCCAGTTTTCTATCATGTTTGTTAGTGCCGTATGGCAAGAATATTTTGGCCGAAATCCTGACTGGCTGTCAACTATCAGTTTATGGCGAACTAAGTGATCTAGTGTTGTTTTGTGGATGTGCTTTTCTAGCGGTTTGGATAATGAGGATAATATGGAAATTGGTCTATAATTACTCATGAGACGATCGTCTAGAGGACCAGCGTTTAAATGAGGATACACTTTAGCGATTTTAAAGGCTGATGGGAAGTGACCTCTGGTTAGACATTGATTATATATAAAAGTTAGTGACTCGCAGATCGCCGGTGCAGCATGGCGAAGGATCCGACTACTAATTCCATCTAGTCCTGATGAGTTATTGTTTTTTTTAGATTACGGAGATGAGTAAATACTTCAGTTGTCGTCATTAGCGGTATGTTGGAGGAAATGTGTCCATAGCATTTGTTCTCACAGAATGATGATAATAAAGATATGTCATGAGGCGCATCTGGTATTGCAGCCTTCAGTTGGTTTATGTCGGACTGAAAGTATCTACTGAATTGATCACATGTAACCTGATTTGATGGTAATGATTGTGATGATTTGTGTTTGTTTGTCAAGGTATTAATTGCTTTCCATATATCTTTAGTGTTGGTTTTATCTATTACTATGTTCTTAAAATAGTTTTTCTTTTCCTTCCGAATAACATATTGAACTTTGTTTCTCAGACTACGGTACATAGTTAGATCTCTATTTTTGTGAGCCCTGTTGCGATCTCTCATAAGTTCAACTACCTCCTGTGTGATCCACGGGGGCTTTGTGTGATGTTTAACACAAACTTCCTTAAATGGAACATGTTTATCAAATATACTTAGAAAGGTCTTTAGTATAATGTGTGTAGAATCGGACCAGCATATTAGGAGCCAAGTCAGATCATCCTAGCAAGGTTACACCACAGCACGTTAGGTCGGCACACAAAGACCTCACCGAGCGATGTGTCTCTCCTGCCAGTCGCTGACTTTCTCTGATATCTACTTGGTAATCCATATACATGATCATCCGAAATAGATACAGTCCATAGTTTTAACACTGATCATGGATCGGTTACACACTGTATACTAAAAGTCCCCATAGTTCTTAAATGTACCAATCCCTGTACTGTGAAAATAGGTATCGCTGTTATTGGTAACACACTTGATTCTATCTATTGTCTAGATTATCACCAAGCACAATGTCCCTTGTAATATTCCACTGGAATCTACCACTCCATGTGAATGCTACGTTTAGTGTTCCTTTTTAATCTCTAGTGTTCATTTGATATGTGGTGTAAAAACGAACATCACCCATCCTAGGTGAACCGTATCACACAGGAATCGTTTATATGGTTTTGCTCAACTGAGCCATGTTCTGGTGGACCCTCCTGATCATGGGCCCAGCATAAACACTGTTGTATAAACTTTCTTCTCTGAAGTTATTCATCTTATTAAAACATTGACTGTTCATCTCGTGTTCTTCCTACCCGGAGTAGAACTTCATCGAAACCAGTGTAGAGCTTCCTCGTAACTGGCGGGGAACCTTTTAGAGAAATAACACACCTGGTAACAGCACTAGTCACTGACCTTACCAGCTGAGTGTAGGCCTACGGCCTCGCTCAGATATTTATCAGCGAACTAAACTCTGTCATGGAGCAGAGGAGCTCATCACCTTGGTCCGAATTAGGATAAGACAAGGATAAACCAATAGACAGAGTGCAGAACTCCAGTGGCCACCCCACTGGAAGATCCTACCATTGGACATTTCCCCTATCTCCCAATCCATCCTCAACTTCTCCAAATATCACCCGACTACACTATTCTCACTAGCAGAGCCAATTATCACCTCACTAGCTAGTTTTTACAATGCAGCTGTCGCCTACACTCTTTTACTGCCTAACCACAACGCAACACACTACGTTGAAGTCCTAAACTCTAACTATCACCAGTCTATCATACATTAATTATACCTAAATACAATCTATGGAGTACCTTATGTAACACTGCTTTACTCCTGAATCACATCCACATTTTGCCATGACAGGCACGTGTATATTAAATTTAATTAATCCCGAACACGGTAGATGTTTTCCAAATTCAGTTCAGTTATCAGTTATCAGTTATCAGTTGGGGTATCTTCGTTGTACTCCGGACATGTCCATAGGTGCTCAGATCCTCCCCCCAGCATATGCATCAGCGTCCGGTGGCTAATAGTGCCAGTTCTGTGTTGGTTGACGAGGCGCTTTGTTTTCCCGATGTACCTCTCGCGTCTGGCTGTGCCGATTCTTACTCCCAGGTCTTTCATCCTGGACAGCGATGTGGAATCATTGACGTCAAAGTCCTCTGTTCTCGCCATATCTTTAAGGACGTTAATAACATCCGCACGATCCATGGGCTGGCCATCTACAGGGGGTGCAGAGCCAGCCAGTTTGTCAGCTCGTTCATTTCCCTCGACTCCCGCATGTCCCGGGACGAAGATGAAGGTGACTTTACGGACAACAGACTTCCGCAGCGATTCAGTCCACTGTCTACGTACAGATCCAGCTTCGACCTTCTGAATCATGCTCATTGAATCACTTAGTACACACACGTTGGTATAATGCTGTGACTCCAGCCATATGAAAGCCTGTGTAACTGCTATCACCTCCATCGTCATGCTGCTCGTAGTCATAGAGTGGGCACCACTGGATTCTTGAACGGTTCGGCCCGCTGAACGGGCTGTAAATGCCCATGCACTTCTCTGCTGCTTTACCACAGATCCATCTGTATAGATGAGCACTTCGGGGCTATCTGAGTGTTCATAGATGAGCGCGTTAACCTCTGCATTGACAGCGGCAGGGTTCTGCTCTCTGCACCGTCTGTCGAGTGTGATAATGCAGGAGAAAGTGCACTTAAAACCTGGAGGCACCGGCACCCATTCCTTGCCGGGGTTGATACTGGTAAGACTGCAGACCTGTCTGACATCTTCCGCCCGACCCATCCATGATTTGCCCCTCTTTAGCCTGTCACCCTTTTCTCTGAATATGGCGTCATGCAGAGGGTGCTGCTCATCTGCACTTATTTTTAAGTATGCACGAGCTCTCCAGATCTTGATCCTGTGTTCCATTGTCGGGAAGTCAAGGAGGTATCTCATTGATACACAGCTGGTGTCTCTCGTGCAGCCCAAAATGATGCGCATGGCTTCGTTTTGTACCTTTTCAAGTCTTCCGATCTGTGTAGGGCTGACAGTGAGGATGGCCAGGGCATACTCGATGCGTGAAAGCACAAGTCCTTGGAACAGAAGTATTAGCAGTCTTTGCTCGATATTGGCAGTCGCCATGACTCTCATTGCTGACAAACCTTTTCGAGCCTTCGTTATGACATAATCGACATGATCTCTGAAGGACAGGCTACGATCAAGCCTCACGCCAAGATATGTCATTGACTGGGTTCTACTCAAACTGCTCCCATCCATTCTTACTGCCGGCAGGTCTGTTTTCACAATATGGTTGTTTAGTGAGAACCATGTAACCGTTGCCTTTGCAGGGTTGACAAGGGCATCGGCCTCAGCACACCATGAGGAAATCCGATCTAGTTCGCCTTGCATATCATTGGCAACCGCCTGTCTATCTCGACCCTGTCGATACACGAGGATTCGTCAACGAATGACAGAGTCCTACCCCTCCCGTCCAGCTGTTGTTCAGTGATCGGCACCGTATACACGTTGAATAGTACTGGTAACAGTGGTGGACAATTTCCAAATTTATACAGAGCTAGCGAAACACCGTCCGTCTAGTTCAACTCTCTTGTTTACAATCGCTGCCACAAGTTAGGTTTTCTGCAGTCAGAGATTGTCCGAGTGACGTCATTCTCCTGTCAACAACAGGCGTGCTCAGGGGCAGACAATCAGTTTCCCTTACATCACAATAATTTTCATCTCCCCTTTTTACAACCAAAGCAACCGTCTGTCCCTTCATCTCGCGAGTTGGGCAATTCAACATGCCGACAATGTTCTGTCTTGTGGGGACACTCTCACGGACGGCTGCGTTTGATCTCACCGCCTCCAGTAATAAACAACCTGTAGCTGTGAATCAGACTGTCTTTGTTATCTGTATCATCTGATTGTTAAATTACAGTGGTTTCGTGACACTGCTACTGGTGTCATTAATATTGGGACTCTTCGCTGACTGTTGCAAATGAGTAACGGAACAGATATTGGAAAATCCCGAGTGTTGTGATGTCGGTTGTTGACTCAACTCAATTAACGGGAGCTGTGATAGCGGTTTTGCCGACGCGGCGGTCAGGTGTTCCCAACATCAATTGTACAACTCCGCACCGATGCGGATTCGTATCCGCGACCACCAGCTATGCAGCTATAGTAGTAACAAACATCTATGGGTATAGCACAGTTATATGCTGTAACAAATAAGGAATATCGTAACAACAGCGGGTTATGACAATTTCAAAATAAGGAACACATTATGTTAACCGATTCACTGCCAAACAAAAAGTAGGTTTGGACCAAACATGGTAAACGGTCAAATGTTATCATGTAAATGCCAGTTCACTGTCATTTAAATTGCGGAAAATACCACGAAATAAAACAATCATCACAATGACCCTAGTATGGCGATATATTGTCCTTCTGTGCAAATGGGAGATCATATTTGGCGATATATTATCCTTCGACATTGAATCAGAAAAGATTTGGCGAGAAGCAACAAACACAAACACACATGCGTACATTGCGCAGTCTGAGATCCGTGCCCGGTATGTTCGTGTGCCTGTTCTTGCTGTTTATCCGCAGGTTCTTGGTTTAGTTTTGGGGGATCGGCCCGGCTGAAAGGTTTAGGTGTTCAAACTTTCTCTTCTGACCGCGTTCGTTCCTGGCGCCGTTCAGTTGGACATCAATGTTGACTTCTCGTCCTTGACTTGGAACGCAAATTACACGTATCTCAGAAGTCAGAGAGGGTTCGACTGATTGCAAGGGACACTGGTAACAGGAAAATAGGTCCAGTACACTAACAAATGGAAGCAAGCGGACCTCGGTTTAAAAAAAAAAAAAAGAATTTTTACCTCAAAATATATATTTGTAACAAATTTACTATTTTCTGTTTGTGCAGATATCAATGAATGCGATGAACTGACCAGCGGCTGTCCACATACGTGTAACAACACAGTTGGTGGATACATATGCACGTGTCTTGATGGTTACATCTCACAAAATGGCTCCTGCAGTCAAGGTACAGTTCTTGTGCGTTTCGTTGCATCTGTTTGTCTCACGGTGCCTAGAGCGTTTCTTTGTAATGCATCTTATTTATCCATGTTAGTTTGTTGCATATCCTTTACGGGACGTGGAAGTTAACCGCAGTATTTTTAGCTGTTTGTGATTTTACACACATACGCCATAAACAAAATATTGCACGATATCTTGCCTCACATATATACTTACCACATGATTCACCAGTATGGTAGGTATATACAGCAAGTAAGCGAAGGGCATTTGTGCATGTTTTAAGGCGCATTTCTTACGCGGTTTTAAATCGATATTTGTATAGACAAACTGAACATTGGTGGGGGATGTGAAGATATTTCTCGGTACCGATTGTATATAGTCAAACGTCGGTTTTCGTCGATAATCAGTCAGAAGACAATCGACGAAATCCGAAACCAACTAAAACCGAGGCAGTTATGAATCAATGTAAATCCAAGTAATTCGTTCTAGACACTCGTCAGTATTGCCCAACAGAGTCTGTACTGTTGATTATATCAGCCCTGCCCATGCGGGTGTACAAGGAAATGAGCGGGCTGACAAGCTCGCAGGAGGCTACTGTGGAGGGCGGACGCGACATGGACGAGGCTGACATTCTGAATGCCTTACGGGAAGTAAGTCGTTCACAAGAACTAAGTGACGACTGTGAATCTACAACCATGATCAGGATGCGAGAACAGCAAATTAAAAGAGGTGTGGCCAAACAAGAACGCTACGCAGGGAGCCAAAGAAGATGAGTAAACCAACGCAGAAGTGGTGTCGTTAGCCGCTACACGCTACGGGATTTACTGAGGAAGGGATCCGAGCACTTATGGACTGAATGGTTCCATGTGCAATGATGATGGTATGTTGACTAGCTAACTTTCGCTTCTTGGTTTCAGATCAGAGCTACAATGAAACATGTCGACAAGCGAACTGTACCCAGCTGTGTCAGGTGATAAATGCCACAGCCTCCTGTAAGTGCTACGCGGGATATAGTCTCGGACCGGACAACAGGACTTGTACTGGTGAGTCTAAAGATGTCTGTGTTGCCAATGTTGTTCAGGTAAGGATCTTTTCCCTTGGATATGCTGGTGTGTGGAAACGTTCAGATAGACTGATTAACTGGACCTGCATCACTAAGTGGGGTATTGATGCATGATAAAGTGGTCATTTTGGGTTCATGTAAATAGTATGGAAATCATGTAAATAGTATGGAATACTAGATAAATTGTGGCCTAGAGAGAATGGTGCCGTAAGGTGGTACCGGAGGATCTGGCCGACACACACAGTACTCCGAGGAAAGGCAAGACGTACACACTGATACGATTAGTATAGTGACTCGTCACTAGTTGTTGAAGATTAGGAATGAACACACGTGGCAATGTCTCAAGTGCTGTGTTGTGGGTTCTTGACTCAGCTCAAACTCCATCACTGCACACTGGGCATTCCTTTGCTTGCTCAATCATCCCATGCAGCAGCCATCTACAGATGTCTCTGCTCTCATTATAGGCTCTGGTATCTCCTTTCTTTCCTTGGAAGGAAGCATTGACGTGCCTGACCCCAATTTCATGTAATCGGCTAGCCATGATGTCTCGTCAGTACCGGCCAACAGAGTCTGTACTGTTGATTATATCAGCCCTGCCCATGCTGCTTCCTGTGTATACTGATGCATTATTTGCCAGCTGGTCTGCGCGTTCATGACCTTCAACTATTGTTTCATTAATCTGTTTGCAGACGTTGATGAATGCCAGGCTGGCAAAAGAGTATGTGCCCATGACTGCCAAAACACTGAAGGAAGCTTTCTTTGTTCTTGCTTTCCTGGCTACAAGCTTGATTCAGACCGGTTGTCGTGTACTGGTAAGTAGCTGTCTTTGAAATAAAGTGGTGTGTAAATTTTTAATGTTAAAAGCAAGAGAATCGATTTCATTGCAACGGGTGTTACCTCATTTGGCTAGGTCTGCCTCTGTAGAACGGCAAGCCACCGAGAGCATGGCACGGTGAATGAACTCCGTAGCTCCAGCGATTTCCCCACGGGGTACCGAAAATACTACACACGTGGTTTAACGACGCAACCAGGAAAAGACATCATGCCCCTGAAGGCTTGACCTTTGACGTGTAATATACACCGTATTCTTAATCTGCAACAGTTAGTAGATACGATTATTGTACACATTGAACAATATGGGGTAGAATTACATGTTAAGAAGACACAGATTATGGTCGTCACTATGACGACAAAAATGCCACAATGTAATACACAGGTAAACGGGAATGTTCTTAAACAAGTGAATCGGTCCAACTATCTCGGGACAGTCATAACATCTGATAGGAGATGTCTTGAAGAGATTAGAACCTGAATCGCCATGGCGAAGGTAGCTTTTGCAAGATGTAAAACATGCTGACCAATAAAAAGATGTCAATTACCTCGAGAAAAAGAATGTTGAAGTGCTATATAGAATGTACTTTTGTATGGATGTTAGAGGTGGACAAAGAGCAGATAAGCTGGGGGGAAAAAATCATCTAATGGCAGTGGAGATGCGGTTTCTGGGTAAAATGCAAAGGATACCATAGACAGACAAAATAACCAATGCGCAAGTCCTATAAGAAACAAATGAACACCATAAATTGATTAGAGAAATTAGACGAAGACAGTGAATATTTTTCGGGGGAAGAACCAGAGGAAGGCAAAGAAGTAAACATTTAGATGGTTTGACCACAAGGCATGATCGAGATAAGAACACGAGCTGATCCAGGACTCCGGTGACTGTGACGGTGAAACATGACCGCCCACGCTTATCGGCATAGCACATGATGGTGAATATACACCATAATCTTTCAGTGCCATCGCAGCACTGACGGTTGGCTGTGTATTTTCATGTATATTTAATGACTATGCAGTGTTTGAAAATATTGCCCGTCCAAGTTTTGTATTCACCCTATGTAAAGTTAATGCAACATAATAGGAAAATACAAAGCTTGGACCGGCAATATTTTCAAACACATCACAGTGAATAAGAGTATACCCTGTACTACTGGTAACTGGCCATCTTGACAGACGATAGTTTGTTACATTGTGCCTCAAAATTAGCACAAAGCCTAACTAACTAATCAACTAACTAACTAACTAACCAACCAACCAGCCAACCAACCAACCAAGTAACCAACCCACTGGCACACCAACTCACCCACTAACCCCCCTCCCCCAC
>OY992897.1:32390393-32417893 GCA_963921405.1 Cepaea hortensis
GATGGCATGAGCGCTGTTGACGTGTGAGGTGCTAACTTGAGCGCACTGTATTGTCATGGAGCGAAATGAATCACAAATGAGTCGGCCATAAGTTATTGCTGGATGGATTACGACTGGCGATTCTACTGCCACTGAGCTATTCTGTTTTGCCGATGGATGAGATGTTGTTACTCAGTTGCTAACGAATTAGGGCACCTGTAACTGTTGACATAAGTCACTCTACTGTCTTCAGGTAGATAGGGCATATGTAATATTCATGTTCTATTGTTGTTCTTATTTGCCCTGGAGTTGATTGGTAGTAATACTCTTTCTACCTTCTCTAAATCACCACGTATATATCACATAACAGTCAACACTACACTAACAATAACTTCTTCATAACACGACAACTGCATCTGTTTTCACATGGTGTATTCTGTCTTTCTTTTACAACACATGTCACACCAATGTCACTAAAACAATAATACTTGCACTCGATCTCTATCTTGTATATCTGTCGCTCGAACAATCACTGACGTCGACATTCATCCACAGATTGACAAACGTTCCATCTGTACAAACGTGGCGGCCAGATGGATCTCTGCCATGTGTCATTCCCCGTCCGACCTCGAACGCGGTCCAGACGTGAATGATCTCTCACGGATCTGTAGTCCGTGCTTGACCTTCGCTCAGCTTACTTCCGGCAGAGTGGTTCACAATCCACTCGATCTTCACGTCTGTCACTGAAATGTGCAAGACCTGCACTGGTCACCTGCACTGGGTGGTACTTTGACCTACGCCAACTCCATGGCATACATGTTTCACTTTTAGTTTGTTCTATACACGTGTACACATATCTCTTTAACTTCCAGACATAGACGAATGTAAGGCTGCAACTCACAACTGTACGGGTCAGAACCAGGTCTGTGTCAACACAAAAGGCAGTGTTGTGTGTAGATGCCAGCCAGGCTATATTCAGGGCCCTAGCAACCAATGCCAAGGTGTGTGTGTACGTGTATAAGTGTGTGTTTGTTTTTAATTTTTACGTAAATAGTAGATAGATTTTGGTGATTGGATAGTGTTATTCCCCTATCAAATGAAAAGTATGGTGCGTCCTTCCCTCCGCTAGCCTATCGGCAAGCTGGAGTAAACATAACGTAAAGGCCCATTTTACGCCTTAAGGGTCATCAGGTATACAGTCCATGGCGAAGTGGTCAAGCCGTCTGTCTCGCGCTCCGAAGGTTGTGGGTTCGATTCCGGGCTACGTCATTCGGTTCATGAGTGCATTTTTCTCGGAGACTCCTGGGGGTCGTCGTTGGAGCTACGGAGTTCGTGCTTTGTGCGACGCTTTCAGCAGGCCACCTGAGGAAAGAGACCTAACTATATGGATTAAAACCTGGTGCAATGCAGTTGATACTCTCGACTTTTTAAGATATACAGTGCTGAATCCATATTGTATAGATCAGTCAGCGCTCATTGTTGATGAGGTCAGTATCACGCCGGTCGTTTTTACTTCCCCAGACATTTCTTTGTACCCATTTTAGGCTGGGTCGACCTGGGAGCCCCCGTCAATTTGAAAAATTCCGAATTCGTCCAACTGGGGATCGAACGCCTAACCTCATCGACGGCAGGCGAGTGCCTAGCGACCACGCCATCGACGCTCCCTGTGGAGTAACTGTTTAATCTATCCCCAACCACCCTTAATGGAGTAGGGTAGGGCAAAAACATCAAGTGGTAGAATGAGCTTATAAGCACGTAGTTGCTGGTTATGGTCGAAGTTTGCAATCGTGAACCGGGTAACCCTTACGGCCATCTACTTACATCAGTGGTTCTCAACCAGTGGGGAATTCCCCCCTAGGGGGGAATTTTAGGGTTTCCGGGAGGGGGGATGAAGATTATTTCAAGATCGCGTTAATACAAGAACCGTATCAGGGACGACCCCCCACGTTCTGCACTTATCAGGGTCTTGCGTAAGGCAAGTACTAAGGCTCGTTTGTTGACAAGTGAGACACTAATTACAGTTATTAAATCACTTGACGTGACCCACGGCAATAACGATTCAAACACTTTATTCGCGCAACGCACTCTTTACAATCAATGCATACATCGCGCAATCATAATTCATACTGTCATCATATAATATATCAATGCAATACATCAATGCAATACACTTACAAGTCAATCACACAGGCATTCGGTCTCCAACACTCGTACAGGCTAGCTCTCGGTTCATGCTCAAACTCCATTCATTACCAGCAACCATTCAAACCCGTCTGTCCGATACGACGTCTCAAGCCAGTCTGCTGGCCGTTCAGTATTCTCGCCAGTCGGGGTACAGTCCCCCTGCGTGAGCCACTAGTTTCACGCAGTGTTCCGACTGACCCGTCACAGGCTTAGCGTTGCTCAGGGCTGAGCCTGAATGACTCTTGCTGGCGTTGTCGAAGACGCTGCGTAATACCTGCTTGTCTAATCATCGCTCAAAGTTGAGCCCGGTTGCTTTCGTCTGGTGTTGGTACAGACGACGCGTCGCAACCCTGGGTGAGAATCTGACAAGCCGATTACTTGATATTGTTTTTCCCGCAATACTTTACGGTTCTGTATTCCTCGCCCTTCTGAAATTCGTATTATAACGTAAGTAGACCCACAAATCACGTTTTATATAGACGTCTAAACATTTTCTAGTATGTGTTATTAAAGTTAGCTTCCATTTTTACGTATACTATGTAGGGGCAGTGTGGGGGAGGGGGGAATTTATAGGGAGGAAATACGAAAGTGGAGGAATGACATTCTCAACATATGGTGAAGGGGGGCATGGGCCAAAAAAGGTTGAGAACCACTGACCTACAGTATATGGTCACTGGTAAGAAGGAAAGCATTGGACACTACCTTTCTTACCGATGCCTGGTACATTATGATTCTTCACTGAACTTTTACCATGCCCTACTCCGGTCCCTATGACCCACAGTCTGCCACGGCTGTCTATATAAAAGTATCAATGCAATTAATGTTAGTATCACAGCCTGGGATTCTGAGATAAGTAGCAAAAAAAAAAATTTAAATTTTCATTTTCTCTTCATTGTTCTCATGTTTTTCCATCTTTGTATGTTTTTCATCCCGTTCGTAGGCCTATGCCTTAATGTTGTCACTGGAGGGTCTCCTCCCTGATTATGCTTGTATGTTGTGTTTTGTGAATAGATTTGTTTGCTGATGAAGGCTAGTCGTCCTGTATGTTTCGTAATTCTGTTCTCTAAAGCTGCATTTTATTTTTAAGTTGCATATCCCTTACAGGACGCTGCAGTCAACACCAGCATTTTTCAGCTGCTGTTGATGTACTAGGCAAGATTACGCTCAGTAGTTTGCCATTGATTTCTGAGTGACCGGCTCACATACCCCGTAAGTAACCAATGCGACGCGATCTGCTGCCAAATCTCGCGCAGCTGAATTCCTCACGTGTATATACGGGATTTCAGAGAAAGTCGTTAACTCCTTCGCCAAGGAGAAAGCTGCATTACTTTGTATTATTTTATATTGTTCATGATTCAATAAGAATACAGCGGGCGGCCAGAAACAGACATGATCAAATCCTTTACAACCAAACACTACACAGTCATTAAAAATACACCCTATTTATATTGATTCATGTTAATAGTAGGTTATTTTAAGTACATTTCTTTATTGCGCTCACTAGCTTTGAATTTAAGCATAGTTCACACAAACACTGTGGATTAGCCTTCCTTGTTAACAGTGCCTCTCGCCATCACGTGAACCCACTCCGACTTCAGAGGCAGCTTTAACTACATAAATTGAAACAAAGTGAAAAACCATCTTCCATCCCTTTTCCTTTGAAGTGTTTTTTTTTTAAATTGACGTGGGCTTTCAGAACTACCCAGCTTAAATAAATGGGTACCAGGCAATATTCCCGAAGGTAAAGACAGTCGGCGGGATTTTGACCACATCGCCCATTGATTGCCGATTGGTCTATTCAAATGTAGAGCTAGAACCATATACCCAGTACACATCAGTACTTGTGAAAGTAGTCTTGGCTGTGTTCTGTTTTACAAATATACCGTCACTTCCATGTCACTTCTGCCAGATATTGATGAGTGTGAAGCGGGAATCCACCAGTGCCAGCAGAAGTGTCTCAACGTCATTGGGACGTACAACTGTGGCTGCTATGAAGGCTTCACACTACATGATGAAGATAGGCGGTCCTGTGTGAAAGGTATGTTTGTTTGTTTGTTTGTTTGTTTCTTTGTTTGTTTTTGCGATCGCTCAGTTTGAACTCTGGCTACTGATGGGGACTGAACACCAGGGGAGATTACTAGCTACTACACGGTCACATAAAACCAGATTAAAGTTATACCAACCAGAATAAAGTTATGACAAGCAGAATAAAGTTTTGCCAACCAGATTAAAGTTGTATGCCAACCAGATGAAAGTTATGCCAACCAGATTATAGTTAAGCTAACCATATTAAAGCTAATCAAAGAAGATTACAGTTATGCCAACCAGATTAAAATTATATCAAGCAGATTAAAGTTAAGCAAACCAATTTAAAGTTAATCAAACTAATTTAAAGTTAATCAAACCAATTTAAAGTTAATCAAACAGGTGTACAGCCTAAGCAAACCAAATTAAAGTTATGCCAACAAAATTAAAATTAATCAAACCAGGTAAAATTAATCAACCTAGATTAAAACTTAGCAAACCAGTGTAACGTTAATCACAAATATTAAAGCTAAAGTAAACCAGATGAAAGTTATGCTAACAAAATTAAAGTAAAGCCACCAGCTGTGTATCGAACGTATCGATGCGGGAGTATGAATTGCGTTATTAACCCCTTCTGCACAGAGCTCTACATATTGTTCAGGTCTTATTCTCTGTAAATTTTGTTTACCATTTATTCTTTGCACATATTGTTCATCTGTTATTGTCTGTAGATATTGTTCATCTATTATTGTCTGTAGATATTGTTCCTTCACTATTGTGTGTACATAATGTTAATGCATTATTGTCTCTACATATTGTTCACTCATCATCTGCACACATTGTTCATCCATAATTGTCTGTACATAGTGTTCATCCACTATTGTCTGTACATATTTGTTCATTAAATCTTCAAATCCAGATTTCTCCGTTATGAATCTGAATAATGAAGACACAAACAACATATTGCACAATTTAGTGCCTGGCATATTTGGATGCTCTCGTCATGCGCATACTGCAGAAAATAAAATTCAACAGACAACAAAGAGTCAACGTCACCAATAACACGCCAATAATAAATTGAATCGGGACACGCTGCAGACAGCGAGAATATCAGTGGGCTGTTCACTTCAAATAAGAGTAACTGATATATGTCGAGGCGTCAGCTGTTCAGTTGCGTAAACCAAAATTATGTAAACAGAAAGACATGATAATCGTTTTAGAACTATCATGGCAATATTGAAACATTTGACAATGTGTTTTATTTACTGCTGTTGACAGGATTTATTACGCTACTTCATTATATGTTGAACTTTTTTAACACGTGACTAGATTGTTGACATTTTTCTTGGCAATACATTATGTAATATTTTATCATAGAATATTATTGCCTGTACATATAATTCATTCATACCTAGACAAGGACCTGTGTAAGGACGTTGGGAACCTCAACTGCAGCCATGGTTGTTCGGTCAATTCAACAACAAATACTGCATTCTGTTTCTGCAATAGAGGCTATATTCTAACGGACAAAGAAAATTGCATTGGTAGGTTTTTTTTCTGGTTATATCACTTCAACAATGATAAAAGCGACTGGTTATATCACTTCAACATTAACAAGAATGACTGGTTATGCCACTTTAACATTAACAACAACGACTGGTTATATCACTTCAACATTAACAACAACGACTGGTTATATCACTTCAACATTACCACCAATGACTGGTTATATCACTCCAACATTAACAACAACGACTGGTTATATCACTTCAACATTACCATCAACGACTGGTTATATCACTTCAACATTAACAAGAGTGTCTGGTTATATCACTTCAACATTAACAAGAGTGACTGGTTATGCCACTTTAACATTAACAACAACGACTGGTTATATCACTTCAACATTAACAACAACGACTGGTTATATCACTTTAACATTAACAACAGCGACTGGTTATATCACTTCAACATTAACAACAGAGACTGGTTATATCACTTCAACATTAACAACAGCGACTGGTTATATCACTTAAACATTAACAACAGCGACTGGTTATATCACTTCAATATTAACAACACCGACTGGTTATATCACTTCAACATTAACAACAACGACTGGTTATATCACTTCAATATTAACAACAACAACTGGTTATATCACTCCAACATTAACAACAACGACTGGTTATATCACTTCAACATTACTATCAACGACTGGTTATATCACTTCAACATTAACAAGAGTGTCTGGTTATATCACTTCAACATTAACAAGAGTGACTGGTTATGCCACTTTAACATTAACAACAACGACTGGTTATATCACTTCAACATTAACAACAACGACTGGTTATATCACTTTAACATTAACAACAGCGACTGGTTATATCACTTCAACATTAACACCAGCTACTGGTTATATCACTTCAACATTAACAACAACGACTGGTTATATCACTTTAACATTAACAACAGCGACTGGTTATATCACTTCAACATTAACACCAATGACTGGTTATATCACTTCAACATTAACAACAACGACTGGTTATATCACTTCAACATTAACACCAGCTACTGGTTATATCACTTCAACATTAACAAGAGCGACTGGTTATATCACTTCAACATTAACAACAACAACTGGGTATATCACTTTAACATTAACAACAACGACTGTTTATATCACGTTAACATTAACGAGAGCTCTGGTTACATCGCTTCAAAGATAAACAAGAGTGTTTATCATAACCTGTCAGGTAAAGCTGATTATTCTCTCCTTAGATGTTGATGAATGTGCTGCCAACAGCTCCAACCCGTGCCGTAATAAAGGTGTTTGCAGCAACCATGCAGCAGGTTTCACTTGTTCGTGTCAAGACGGCTTCAGACTTGACAACGACCAACGTACCTGTATCGGTATGTAGTGACCAATGGTTTCTAAATGTTTTGTCCTGTGTAAGTCTGCTAACTAAACACACCTAACTTTGTTGTCCTGTGTAAGTCTGCTAACTAAATACATCTAATGTTATTGTTCTCTGTATGTCTGCTAAGTAAACACATCTAATTTTGTTGTTCTGTGTAAGTCTGCTAACTAAACACATTTAATTTTGTTGTTCTGTATAAGTCTGCTGCCGGTCTTCCTGGCCAAGACGTTAATGACATTGTTCGTAATCCCGTATATCCACGTGGGGAAAACAGAAGCTGCGAGAAACGAGCAGCGGTTCGCTCCGCGCTAGTAACTTACGGGGGTATGTGAGTCGGTCGTTCAGAAAGCAATGGCAAACTACTGATCGTAAAAACTTGTCTCGTACATCAACAGCAGCTGATGTTGACTGCAACGCCCTGTAAGGGATATGCAACATTTAAAACAGAAAATAAGTCCGCTTACTAAACACATCTACCTTTGATTTTCTGTGTAAGTCTGCTAACTAAACACATCTAATTTTGTTGTTCTGTGTAAGTCTGCTAACTAAACATCTCTAATGTTGTCCTGTGTAAATCTGCCAACTAAACAAATTTAACATTTTTGTTCTGTGTAAGTCTACTAACTAAACACATTTAATTGTGTTGTCTTGTGTACGTCTGCTAACTAAACACATCTAATGTTGTTATTATATGTACATTTCTATGTATGCTAGTCTGTTGATCGTCTATTCCTACAATTTCCCACCAGGATGTGAAAAGAATGCAACCTGGGGTAGAAACTGCACCAATAATTGCGCCTGCTCGGCTGGATCTGTTGGCTGTAACACAACACAGGGGTGTGTGTGCCTCCCCGGATACACTGGTGAGTGACCCAAATAAAAATGTCGCTCAAATGTCGACAGGGTCGACTTCATTGCACCGGGTTTGATCCCAAATGGCCCAGTCTCTTTCCGCAGCGCGGGCTGCCGAAAGCGTCGCAAAAGCACGAACTGCGTAGCTCCAGCGACGACCACGGGAGTCTCCGAAAATATGCACTCGTGAACAGAAAGACGCGGCCCGGAATCGAATCCACAAACTTAAATAAACGGTCATCCATGATTATGAGAGTTTCATGGCTCCCAGTATGACTAAGGCTATGACCACTGACTAGTACAGTCACTGCCCAGAAGGAAAGCCGTGTCAAATTATCTTCTGCAAAACTTGCCAAGAAACCATAACAGCCATGAAAGAAAACATAATGAGAAAGATATCTGGTAGTGAGACTCCTAAGCCAAGCGTATTAGATAACACTGGGGATGACTTTGACGAGGGAGCCAGCACTAGTAATCGTGATGACGGAGATCATCCCTACGGTGTTACCAAGGAAATCCCATGTGTCAGACTAAGAAGCAGAACAATAATGGGGCTGTATGTGTCCGGGAAGAGAAGAAGAGGAAGGCCAAAGAGAATATGGGTGCAGGATGTGATGGATGATCTCCAGATGGGTGTATCGGACGCGGGACATCTTTCTTATGACCGAGAAATTTTCCGGAAAGTTGTTATGGGAGCAAGGTTCTGCAAAGGACATGCTACTGAATGAATGAATGAGTATGACTAAGACCATCTGGACAGTCGCTGCTTCTTCTTTTGCTGTCTGGTTTCCTGCAGACATTAGCAATAAGAATTCTACAATCTTCTCTGCCATATGGTATTTTGATGAAGTTTATTTTGCTTCTGCAAATCCTGATTTATAGATGCGAATCATGGACAGTTAGTAGACAACTGAAGAGTTACGTGGAAGCTGCGCATATATGGTTATAAAGAAGAATGATAAGAACGCCATAAACGGATAATAAGAGCAATACAGATAACATGAAAGAAGTTAACTCATACAGAGAACTGTCTACTCACATCAGAAGAAGACAGACCAAATTCTAGTAAGAAAAATTATATCTATCTAAGAAAGCCACCTGATTAATAAAAAAACAAATTATAGATAGACAGAGAGATAATTAGGAAAAGAGACAGGCAGATAGATTATATGTTTACACGCCAAATGCGCATTGGGCATGTGAAACTGGACCCATATTTTCATAGACCAAGCTGTATTTACTGGGTGATGTGATCTGTATCAAGCCGACCACCTTTATTTTCCAAGACATTTTCTGGTACTGATGTTAAGCTGGGAAGCCACGTTACGTTTAAACATTAGAAACCGCCCAGCTGCTGACAGAACCGAAGAACTGCGATCCGGCAGACGAGCGTCTATGCGTGCAACAACACTATGAATGTCATTCATTCATTCATTCATTCAGTAGCATGTCCTTTGCAGAACCTCGCTCCGATAACAACCTTTCGGAAAACTTCTCGATCATAAGCAAGATGTCCCGCGTCCGATAACACATCTGGAGATCATCCGCCACATCCTATACACATCTTCTCTTTGGCCTTCCTCTTCCTCTCTTCCCAGGCATAAACCCCTCCATTATTGTTCTCTCCAAACTGTCGTGACGTTTCAAGTGACCAAAATATTTCAATTTTCTTTGTTTTATCGTCTTTAATAGCCAACCTTCTTCAATATTCAGTCTTTGAAGTATGGATGCATTTGTTCTTTTCTTTACCCAAGATATTCTACCTGTCTATAACATTTATATTCAAAGACATCTATGCGCTGTTCAGCTTGTTTAGTAAGTGTCCATGTCTCACAGGCGTATGTTGCAATAGGAAAGATGCATGCTCTTAAAAATCTAATTTTTGTAGTTTTGTCTGTCCCATTCCATAATTTATTCAGTTGTTTTAGTCTTTGAAGAACAATTGATAGTCGTCTTTTAATTTCTTTCATTGTATCACCATTGTTGGTAATCAATGACCCAAGATATTCAAAGTTTTCCACCACCTCCAATTTTTCTGTATCAATGTAACAAACCTATATGTATGTAACAACAATGTATTTATGAAACAAAACTATATTTATGTAGGAAAACTATACGCATTTAACAAACCTATATCTTTATTTCTCACGCTCCTAAATAAATATACACGGTGAATTTCAGGCACCCACTGTGACGAGGATGTGAATCAGTGTGACAACCACGAGGTGACGTGCAACGGCTCAAGAAACGAGGCTTGTGTTAACCGTGTGGGGCCCGATTTCTGCGAGTGTTATTCGGGTTATAGGAGGAACAACACATCAGGACTGTGTCAAGGTACGGTTTTTTTTTTCTTTTTTAATTCAGAGCACACCAAACGGGTTTAATGGGACGTCGCAAAAACTAGATGTAAATATTCATAGGCGAAAAACTAGGATAATGAGAATAAACCAAGAAAATGATAACCATATCTCCCTTGGTGAAACTTTGCTTTAAGAGACGGAATTATACTCATGTTTCTGTTTGGAAACCATACTCGAGGGTAAGGTTCAAGGCTAGTGAGCAAGAGGTAAACAACGATACAAGTGGGAAGATAACATCAAGAGATGGACGAACAGCTTGCTGACAGAATGTATAGTCGAGGCGAGAAACAGGCAGAGTTGGAGATCCATTGCAATCAACCTTCACTGTGGAGACGGCACATGATTATGTTAGATTGTAAACAAATAATTGGCAACAGATAAGTGACATTTAAGTAAGCATATACAAGGGAACTTGAGCTATTATAGCACGAAAAAATATGTGGACATCAAACAAGAATCAAAAACAGGATTTTTAATTCTAACGTTACATAAGTGGAGCGGCTGTCCGAGTGGCTAGAATGCCGGATTTTACTTCGGGAGACCCGGGTCCGAATCCTCGGTAAGGTGTGGAGATTTTTTTCTGTCGGGGGTAAAAAGAAAACTCTAACCTGCACAGTTCGCGGCGACTGCACTAGCCAGGCGGCCTTAATTCCTCAGGTTCAAGGACACCCCCTTTCCACCCTGCCATACACCGCAAAGTACTATATTGGTAGTAAATGACAGTTAATTGTTTGACAGTTACATCAGTACTAGTGTATGGATCACAGACAGGGTAGAAAGGTTAAAACAGTCACTAATTAACTACGAACATTCGTTAATTGGTACCGGCGTAGAAAGACTAAAATAATATGACAGAATCATCAATGTAGAGTCCATGAAGGGGACAAAACAACTGCCAGTGAATCATGATTGCAGAGACGATGATGGCGCGGGTTAAGATCCACGCTGAGAAAACCTGGTAGTTGTACAGCTAGAAAGTCCCTTGTCTATAACCCACAGAGTCAACGAAATAGAGGAGACCTAAGACACACGGAGAAGAGAATTACAGACAGATGTGAATATAGATGTAAAAGATACTCACCAATGAAAATATGTCATTTGCAACGAGAAAAAGAGTGTTGTAGTGCTATATAGAACCTGTACTTTCGTATAGATGTGAACGATGACACTGAGTCTAATGGTAGTGGAAATGTGGTTTTTGAGGAAAATGCAACGGATATCATACACTGACAGAAAAACCAATGAGCAAGTTCTATGTGAGGCAAATTAAAACAGTAAACTGGTTAGAGAAATAGACGTCCTAGTTATTTTTTTTTTTTTTTTTTTTTGGGGGGGGGGGGGGGGGGTACGTTATGAGAAGAAACAAACTGGAGAATTTGGTGACAACTGGCACGAATGAAGGGGAAGGAACACGGGAAAGGCAGAGAAATAACTATCTGGACGAATTGGTCACATGGCATAATCTAGTAGAAAAAAGAGCTGATCCACGACTCTGGTGATCGTGTGAGATGGCGAAACATGAACGCCCACGCCTATCAGCATGGCACATGATGCTGATGATGCTGATGCTGATGATGATGATGATGAGGATAATGATGATGACGATGATGATGATGATGATGATGATGATGATGATGATGATGATGATGATGATGAATATGGGAAGAAAATGGAAGATGCTGAAAAAGACAGCTATATAAATGTGACTGCTTGGCGCGGGTTGACTGAGAGACTAAACTAGACAGAAGAAGAAATCAGCCACAGAGCTAATGCAAGTGCCGATGGATGATGATATGGTCATCTTTGATGACGATGGATAAACAACAATATCACAGCTGTCACTGTGAGCAGACGTTGACGTTAGACAGATCGTCCCAGCTTTGTCTCGTAACGGACATCGCCATTTGTTTAGTTTCTTCCTGGAGATATCTTTAGTGATCGTTATTTTATCTGGACGTTTGGAGGCTACGGATATGTGTGTGTTTGACTTAGGACCTATTTGTATCAAAAATGGATATGTCCTTTATCTTTCTCTCTATCAATCTCTCCCGCTTCCCAACTCTTACTCATCCACTTTCCCTGCATCTCTCTCTCTCTCTCTCTCTCTCTCTCTCTCTCTCCTCTCTCTCTCTCTCTCTCTCTCTCTCTCTCTCTCTCTCTCTCTCACTCTCTCCTTCCCGTTCTCCCACTCTCGTTCTCCGACTCTCCCAGTTTCTCATACTCTCTCTCCCACTCCTTCTCTCCCTCCAACTCTTTCACTCTCTTTACTCCCTTTCACTCCCCCACCCTTTCTCCCTTTCTATCTCACACTCTCTCTCTCTCTCTCTCTCTCTCTCTCTCTCTCTCTCACACTCTTCCTCCCTCCTAATCTCTCTTCCACTCTCTCACTCTGTTTCTCTCTTCCACACTCCCTCCATCTCCTCCGCTCCTTCTGTCTCAAACTCTCTCTCTCTCTCGCTCTCTCTCTCTCTCTCTCTCTCTCTCTCTCTCTCTCTCTCTCTCTCTCTCTCCACAGCCACCCCCTCCCTCTCTTCTTCAGC
The DNA here is from genome assembly GCA_963921405.1 of Cepaea hortensis. NCBI lineage: Eukaryota > Metazoa > Mollusca > Gastropoda > Stylommatophora > Helicidae > Cepaea > Cepaea hortensis. The sequence goes on from OY992897.1 coordinate 32,403,261, forward strand.
TACATTTCTCCAGCTGTTGATACTCGTGATATTAGACACACAATGTTTCAATCAGAACCCTCCGATTTTGATGAATGCCATAGTTCAATGATAACTCTCATGATGTCTATGACATATTTCATTTATAACTCTCCTGATGTCTATGAATGTAATATAAGTTTAGTAATATTTACATTTACACCCTCCAGATGTTGATGAATATGATATTGTAATGTAATACTTCAATTATAACTCGCATAATGTCTATGAATGCCATATTAGACATGTACTATTTAAATGTAATATATCGCTTACAATCTTCCATGTAATGATACATGTGATATCAGATATGTAAGACTGAATATATCCATTTTCAGATATTGATGAATGCGCTGATCCGGTGCTGAACATCTGCCCTCAGATTTGTCTCAATGTTCCAGGCGGCTTGAACTGTTCCTGTGCGCCTGGCTTTAGATACAACAATGCCACCAACACCTGCTCAGGTAGGTCGGTTGAGTTGAATCTGGTGTTGTATAAGCACTGACAATCAAGTACAGGCTACGTCTGACGTATACCAAGTGTAGGATCTGGTTGGTGGTTGGTTGGTTTGTTGGTTGTTTGATTGGTCGGTTGGTTGGTTGATTGGTTGATTGTTAGGTTAGCTGGCTATCTGGTTGGTTGGTTGATCAGTAGGTTGGTTGGTTGGTTGGTTGCTTGGTTGGTTGCTTGGTTGGATGGTTCGTTCGTTGTTTTCTTGTTGGCTGGCTGTCTGTCTGATTGTTTGGTTGGTTAGATGATTGATTGGTTGGTTGATTGGTAAGCTGGCTATCTGGTTGGTTGTTTGTTCAGTAGGTTTATTGGTTGGTTGGTTGGTTTGTTCGTTCTTTCGTTGTTTGCGTGTTTGGCTGGCTGTGTCTGACTGGTTGGTTGATTGGATGATTGATTGGTTGGTTGGTTGGTTGGTTGGTTGGTTGGTTGGGGAGTGGCTTGGTTGGTTGGTTGGTTGGGCAGTGGCTTGGTTGTTTCGTTGGTTGTTTGTTTGTTTGGATGACTGACTATCTGTCTGGCTTGTTGGTTGGTTTTTGTGTTGGTTGGTTGGTTTGTTGGTTGGTTGGTTGGTTAGTTGGTTGGTTGGTTGACTGGCTCTCTGGCTTGTTGGCTAGTCGGTCGATTAATTGGTTGCTTGATTGATTGGTTGTTTGTTTGATGGGGTGGCTATCTGGTGAGTTTGGTGCGTTGGTTGTATGGTTTGTCGGTTAGTTTGTTGGTTGATTGATTGGGTTGACTGGTTGGTTGGTTGGTTGGTTTGTTGGTTGGTTGGTTGATTGGTTAGTTGGTGGGTGGGTGGGTTGGTTGGTTGGTTGGTTGCTAATCTTCCAAAAGAAAACAGTTTCAACTCTAATTCCCGTGCATTGTCCTTCAATTATTTAAGCCAAGCAACGGGCTTGCTAAACTAAAGATGGCAAAGTCATAATAGAAAAAGATCAGATTCTACATGTATGGACAGATTATGTGAAAGACCTGTATAATGATAACAGAGAGGAACAGTATGCTATTAGATTTAACAATGAAGGACCAGCAATTTTAAAGATGGAGGTTCAAAATGTTCTTAAGCATATGAAAGCTGGCAAGGCCCCCGGTGCAGATAACATCACAACAGAAATGATTAAAGCTCTAGAAGAATTTGGACTAGAGCAAGTCACTAGACTGCTGAACACATTATATGATACTGGAGATATACCTTCTGAATTATGTAATTCTGTATTTATTGCAATCCCAAAGAAATCAGGAGCCTTAGAATGTGATCAACATAGAACAATTAGTATAATGAGTCACATCACAAAGATTTTGTTACGAATTATCATGCAAAGAGTGAGGAAGAAAATACAACCTGAAATAGGGGAAGAACAATGTGGTTTTTTAGAAGGAAAGGGTACAGTAAATGCTGTGTATATGCTGCGAACAGTTATTGAACGTGCTTTAGAAGTAAACAAGGATATACATCTTTGCTTTATTGACTACACAAAGGCTTTCGATAGAGTTAGACATGTCAACATTGTGGATATGCTTGCAGATCTACAAATTGATGGGAAAGACATTAGACTTATAAAAAACATATATTGGAAACAACAAGCTGCCATAAGGATTGATAATGAAGTAGGACAATACCAACCTATTAAGAGAGGTGTTAGGCAGGGATGTGTAATGTCTCCAGATCCTTTTTCCCTATACAGTGAAAATATTTTCAGAAATGTAGAAGACCTAAATGGAATCAGCATTGGAGGACGAAACGTAAATAACATTAGATATGCAGATGATACAGTATTGATTGTAGACAATGCACAGGATCTGCAACAATTAGTAGATGCGGTTGTTGTACACAGTGAGCAGCTGGGGTTGGAATTAAATTGTAGGAAGACACAGGTTATGGTCGTCACTAGGAAGAACGAAGTACCACAATGTAATATACAAGTAAATGGGAATAATCTTCAACAAGTGAATGGGTTCAATTATCTCGGAACAGTCATAACATCTGATGGCAGATGCCTTGAAGAGATTAGAACAAGAATCGCCATTGCGAAAGTAGCCTTTAGCAAGATGAAAAACATTCTGACCAATAAAATGATGTCAATTGAAACGAGAAAAAGAGTGTTGAGGGGATACATAGAGCCTGTTCTTTTGTATGGATGTGAAACTTGGACAATGTGCAGTCAAGCTGAAAAACATCTGATGGCTGCAGAAATGTGGTTTCTGAGGAAAATGCAAAGAATACCATGGACAGATAGAAAAACCAATGACCAAGTACTACAAGAGACAAATGTAAATCGTAGATTGATTAGAGAAATTAGACGTAGACAGTCAAAATTTTTTGGACATGTTATGAGAAGAAATGGACTGGAGAACTTAGTGACAGCTTCCAAGATCGAAGGGAACAGACCAAGAGGAAGACCGAGAGGAAAATACCTGGATGGCTTGGCCACATGGCATGGACGAGGCAGGAACACTGAGCTGATCCACGACTCTGGTGATCGAGTGAAATGGCGAATCATGACCGCCCACGCTTTCCGGCATGGCACATGATTGATTGATTGAACGGGCTTGCATCGATTAGAGGGAGGTAAGTGTTGAGCCTTTTCCTTATCTTATACCAGTTCTATCTCCGTGGGGTCTGTGTTACAGAGCCTTCCTTTCCCTCTCCAAACCCAGAAACCAGAAGGGGGCGCAAGACTAATACAGGAACATCACATCTGTGGAGAGACATAATAGGATGTACGCAAGCCGTGATCCAGCACAGGACATATTTACTGGCAAGGATTAGACATTAACTGGTAGTGTTCTCTCTTCAGTGTATAAATATTCCATTGTAGATAAACTCCAGCCCAATGCACGGGATGGTGGGAGGATAGGAAACTGACTGTGGGACCACATCCATGAAGAATCAAGAGGATTTGTGTTCAAGCTGACTAGTCTAACAACTCTGATGACGATGATGGTGATGGTAATGATGGTAATATTGATGATGGTGATAGTAACAATGGTGATGCTGATGATGATGATGGTAATTTTGATGACTATGATGTTGATGATAGTAGAGATGCTGATGATGATGGTGGTGATTATGGTGATAGTGATAGTAGAGGTGATGATAATGATGATGATAGCAGAGATGATTATGACGATGGTGATGATGATGCTTATGATGGTGATGGTGTTGATGATGATAGTAGATATAATGGTGATGATGATGATGATGATGCCGATGATGATTATGGGGTGTGGCTGCGTTCTCAAGTGTTTGTTGTTGTTTTCTGCAGACATTGATGAATGTGCCCTGAAATTAGACCATTGTGAGGAAACGTGTGTGAACACAGACGGAACGTATTTCTGCTCCGGTGAGAATGTTTAAGACCAAAACTATGTCTGGTTCCAGCCAGAAGATAGAGTCATTATTACAGCAGGTTTCTTGTTCATAACATTTTTTTATTGCTTCCTTGTTGTTGCTTTTTTCTTCTTCTTCTTCTTCTTCTTCTTCTTCTTCTTCTTCTTCTTCTTCTTCTTCTTCCTTCTTCTTCTTCTTCTTCTTCTTCTTCTTCTTCTTCTTCTTCTTCTTCTTCTTCTTCTTCTTCTTCTTCTTCTTCTTCTTCTGCTTCTTCTTCTTCTTCTTCTTCTTCTTCTTCTTCTTCTTCTTCTCTTCTTCTTCTTCTTCTTCTTCTTCTGCTTCTGCTTCTTCTTCTTCTTCTTCTTCTTCTTCTTTCTTCCTTCTTCTTCTTCTTCTTCTTCTTCTTCTTCTTCTTCTTCTTCTTCTTCTTCTTCTTCTTCTTCTTCTTCTTCTTCTTCTTCTTCTTCTTCTTCTTCCTTCTTCTTCTTCTTTCTTCTTCTTCTTCTTCTCTTCTTCTTCTTCTTCTTCTTCTTCTTCTTCTTCTTCTCTTCCTCTTCCTCTTCCTCTTCTTCTTCTTCTTCTTCTTCTTCTTTCTTCTTCTTCTTCTTCTTCTTCTTCTTCTTCTTCTTCTCTTCTTCTTCTTCTTCTTCTTCTTCTTCTTCTTCTTCTTCTTCTTCTTCTTCTTCTTCTTCTTCTTCTTCTTCTTCTTCGTCTTCTTCTTCTTCCTTCTTCTTCTTCTTCTTCTTCTTCTTCTTCTTCTTCTTCTTCTTCTTCTTCTTCTTCTTCTTCTTCTTCTTCTTCTTCTTCTTCTTCTTCTTCTTCTTCTTCTTCTTCTTCTTCTTCTTCTTCTTTCTTCTTCTTCTTCTCTTCTTCTTCGTCTTCTTCTTCTTCTTCTTCTTCTTCTTCTTCCTTCTTCTTCTTCTTCTTCTTCTTCTTCTTCTTTTCTTCTTCTTCTTCTTCTTCTCTTTCTTCGTCTTCTTCTTCTCTCTTCTTCTTCTTCTTCTTCGTCTTCGTCTTCTTCTTCTTCTTCTTCTTCTTCTTCTTCTTCTTCTTCTTCTTCTTCTTCTTCTTCTTCTTCTTCTTCTTCTTCTTCTTCTTCTTCTTCTTCTTCTTCTTCTTCTCTTCTTCTTCTTCTTCTTCTTCTTCTTCGTCTTCTTCCTTCTTCGTCTTCTCTTCTTCTTCTTCTTCTTCTTCTTCTTCTTCTTCTTCTTCTTCTTTCTTCTTTTCTCTTCTTCTTCTTCCTTCTTCTTCTTCTTCTTCTTCTTCCTTCTTCTTCTTCTTCTTCTTCTTCTTCTTCTTCTTCTTCTTCTTCTTCTTCCTCTTCTTCCTCCTCCTCCTCTTCTTCTTCTTCTTCTTCTTCTTCTTCTTCTTCTTCTTCTTCTTCTTCTTCTTCTTCTTCTTCTTCTTCTTCTTCTTCTTCTTCTTCTTCTTCTTCTTCTTCTTCTTCTTCTTCTTCTTTCTTCTTCTTCTTCTTCTTCTTTGTCGTCATTGTCGTCGTCGTTCTCCATCTTTCCCTTTGTCTACTACTACTCCCACCACCACCACCACGACTGCTACTGCTACTGCTGCTACTACTACTACTACTACTACTACTACTACTACTACTACTACTACTACTACTACTACTACTACTACTACTACTACTACTACTACTACTACTACTACTACTACTACTACTACTACTACTACTACTCATACTACTTATCGTATTATTGCTGTTGCTTCTTCTTCTTATCCCCATAACGTGACGACACTAAGGTGACATCTAATATTTAGGGTCTTTTCTTAGTATTTCACATAATTTACAACACGGCTAATAATTATATCTTAGATAACTTATGTTTAGCCCTTATCACGTAGCAGGTTCTTTGTAGAACTTCGCTCTGATCACGTCGAGTCGAAAAGGCTCTCGATCTCTGGCCAGTTCTCCCACCTCATGCGCCTTCATGCCAACGGCGTCTGCAATGTCCTGTATTATTTTGTTACTAGTCTTCCCCTACCTCTAGCTCCAGGAGCCATGTCTTTCATCACTGTTCTTTCCAAGCTTCTGTGTAATATGACTAAAGTATTTTCAGTTTCAGAGACATTACACTGTTTATGACCCATATTTCTTCCATGTCCAGATCTTGTAAAGTTTCAATATATTTCTTCTTCTCGGTTCAGCATCTTCTCTCTGTATCGAGGGACACTGGTTAAAGGAACAATTAACCCCCAAGCACTCACGGCTGTGGACTAATCTCGAGTTCAAATCGATTTAACAGGGGGGAAAAGAAAGTACAGCCAATATTCTAATGACTTCCCTGCCCAGTGTTAGCGGTTTATATACCGGCGTCCACTCTATGGTGTCTCCGCCCTCAATTGGTCAAGAGGCTTGCGTGTCTCAGTGAGTCCTAAGAGCTGACCCCACGTAGCGTTGACGCCCTCCAGTCCTCGCCCCCCAACTCTCCTGATGTGACGACACACTTTATCTTCCCCCTTCTCATGACATGCCCAAAGAATGTGGACTATTTTCTTCTGATACGAGTAGCCAGTTCTCTTTGTGAGTTAACTTTTTCCAAGATATCTCCATTGCTCGTTCTATCCCTCCATTGTGTTTTCATCATTTTTTTCATAAACCACCTATTTGATGTGCCGATAGTTTCAACCCACTAGAAACCCAATATAAAGGTAAAAATTTACTTATGAGATAGAAAAGGTATACAATTTAATGAGTGTTTATTTACCATTCATGACCAACACCATAAGAGATAAAAGGATTTAAAATGGTTGTAAAAGCACACGGTTTTATCCCATAGGGCTTGATCTCTTTCACCAGAACGACCTGTTGAAAGTGTCGCACAAAGCACGAACTCCGCAGTTCCAGCGACCAACCTAAGGAGTCTCCTGTAGAAAATTTGCACTCGTGAACCGTCGTTTTCTTGTATAGAACAAGTACTACAGGAGACAAATGAAAATCGTAAATTGATTAGAGAAATTAGACGTAGACTGTCAAAATTTTTGGACATGTTATGAGAAGAAATGGATAAGAGAACTTAGTGACAACTGGCAAGATCGAAGGGAACAGACCAAGGGGAAGACCGAGAGGAAAATACCTGGATGGCTTGGCCACATGGCATGGACGAGACAGGAACACTGAGCTGAACCACGACCCTGGTGATCGAGTGAAATGGCGAGTAATGACCGCTCACGCTTTCTGGCATGCCACATGATTGATTGATAGATTGAACCGAATGTCCGAGCCCAGAATCGAAAGCACAACCTTCGGAGCGCTTTGCAGGCGTCGAATGAATTACCAAAATACGATAAGTAGATTTGAATAACGAAGACACAAATAATAGATTGCACGATTTATTGCCTGGCATATTTCGCTGCATCTCGTCAGGTACATACTGCAGAAATCACACAACTTACGTGAATTAACTAGATAAATCCTTCAAGTTGAAATATACACATATTCGCACAGTAATGTCACTTATCTACCACGGTAATTTTAAGCTGACTAACATGTCTTTCTGTTTGCACAATTCTGGCTTGCCTTGATTGATCATAATTGCTTCTGCAAACTTTAACAAGCGAGTATGTGTATATTTCAACTTGAAGGATTTATCTAGTTAATTTACTTTACGTTGTGTGATTTCTGCAGTATGTAGCTGACGCGATGCAGCGAAATATGCCAGGCAATAAATCGTGCAATCTATTGTTTGTGTCTTCAATAAGTAGATTGTGAGATTTACTAGAACACGATTACAAGAAACAAAATGGACGCTGCGGTCAAAGCCTTCGTCAGCACAGAACAAAAGTCGTCGTAACCACTTCGTTACGAAGACTCCCTCCCATTATAGAAATGAATTCAGTCTCTAAAAGTATATGTTTGATCGTTATAGCAGTCAGCTTTGTTTTCTAATGAATATTTGTGATCGTTGTAGTAATCAACGTTGTATTATTGTGTGTATGTTTCATCGTTGCTGTAATCAGCTGTTTTCTTGTATGTTTGTTTGATCGTTGCTGCAATCAGCTGTTTTCTTGTGTATTTGTTTGATCGTTGCTGTAATCAGCTGTTTCCTTGTGTATATGTTTGATCGTTGCGGTAATCAGCTGTTTTCTTGTGTATATGTTTGATCGTTGCGGTAATCAGCTGCTTTCTTGTGTATCTGTTGGATCGTTGCTGTAATCAGCGTTGTTTTCTTGTGTATCTGTTGGATCGTTGCTGCAATCAGCTGTTTTCTTGTGTATCTGTTGGATCGTTGCTGTAATCAGCGTTGTTTTCTTGTGTATATGTTTGATCGTTGTTGTAATCAGCTGTTTTCTGGTGTATATGTTTGATCGTTGTAGTAATCAGCTGTTTTCTTGTGTATATGTTTGGTCATTTCTTTAATCAGCTGTTTCCGTGTGTGTATGTTTGATCGTTGTTGTAATCAGCTGTTGTCTTGTGTATTTGTTTGATCGTTGTTGTAATCAGCTGTTGTCTTGTGTATTTGTTTGATCGTTATTGTTATCAGCTGTTGTCTTGTGTATTTGTTTGATCGTTGCTTAATCAGCTGTTGTCTTGCGTATTTGATTTCTTTGGTTGTTTCGGGATTTGAGATTTAAATATTGAGCACACAACGCACTACTGGCAACGCTGATTGTACTCTGGTATGAACCTAAGGCCTATCCACGTCAATGTGGAAGCACTAGAATGGAGTCCGGTCAAGGATATGCACTACTGACGAGCTCAAAGGAGAGCGAAACTCGAGTCTAGTGCTTCCACATTAACGTGGATAGGCCTAAGGTTCATACCAGAATACGATCTTGTGTGTTTGTTTAATCGGTGCTGCAATCAGCTGTTTTCTTGTGTATTTGTTTAATCGTTGCTGTAATCAGCTGTTTTCTTGTGTATATGTTTGATCGTTGCTGTAATCAGCTGTTTTCTTGTGTATTTGTTTGATCGTTGCTGCAATCAGCTGTTTTCTTGTGTATATGTTTGATCGTTGCTGTAATCAGCTGTTTTCTTGTGTATATGTTTGATCGTTGCTGTAATCAGCTGTTTTCTGGTGTATTTGTTTGATCGTTGCCGTAATCAGCTGTTTTCTTGTGTATATGTTTGATCGTTGCTGCAATCAGCTGTTTTCTTGTGTATTTGTTTGATCGTTGCTGTGATCAGCTGTTTTCTGGTGTATATGTTTGATTGTTGCTGTAATCAGCTGTTTTCTGGTGTATATGTTTGATCGTTGCTGTAATCAGCGTTGTTTTCTTGTGTATATGTTTGATCGTTGTTGTAATCAGCTGTTTTCTGGTGTATACGTTTGATTGTTGCTGTAATCAGCGTTGCTTTCTTCCTTGAAATCAGTATCTACAACTGAAGCACCAAGTACCACAGCGCCGATTCTTACAGGTATGTAATCCAGACTAAAGGTGAGCTTTCTAATCACGTTTATTTGACGATTTTAACTCGCGATCTGCGTAAATCTTCAAATATGTGAATCCACCTGCTCCGTGGTGAAGGTGTTACCGGCACAGTTCGTAATCCCGCATATCCGCATTCGAAAAAATGCTGCGGGCGATTTGGAAGCAGACCGCGTTACGTTGGTATGGTATTTTTATGAAATTGTATGGTTGCCGGTCGCTCAGAAAGCAATGGCGCAGTAATCACCAACAGCCAAAATATGTTGGGGTTGACTGTTACGTCCTGTGGTGGATATAAAACAACCTTTTTTTTAAATGTAAAGCCAACGTTTGAATTCAAGCAGGGAACCCTGGCTGTGAAGAGAATAGACACATGCCTGCTGTACAGGTGAGCTGGGGTTCAATCATCAGCAGGGCGGTTTCCAATGTTTTAAATTGACGTCCACGTGTCGACACGGCCTAAACTGGGTTACATGAAATGTCATGGGAAGTAGAAGTGGCAAGTATGAAACCGACCGCATCAGCCACCGAGTGGTGTTCGATACAAAGACAGTCAAACCTCAGTTTTCGTCAATAATTCGTCCAAAAACAATCGGCGAAACCCGAACTGACGAAAACCGAGGCAATTATTTTCATATGAATCAATGTAAATGCAATTAATTTGCTCTAGACACTCCAAAATACATGCCGTAAACACATTCTGTAGAGAATGAATATAGTGTTTAATACTTTTTTTTTTTTGCCCGAACCGTGTCCGAACTAGCACCTTCGCCGTGCCTAGTAACACAATGTATGCCCGTGCGCCGCTTGAACTTTTCAAACCATAATTTGCTGGTCATTAAATCACTAAGTACATTAGCATTGGTCCCAGTCATTTTCTTAATGAGATTGGCATACAATAGCCTAACTTTTTCACACATGATTGCCTTCGCCCCATCTAACTATTTTTGATTTATCCAAATAACTGTTCGACATCTTCAATTGCTTGCGATCTCTGTTTCGCTAGCACATTCACGCCTTTCGCTATACTAGCCGTATTTATAGCTTCCTTTTTCGCCACATTGGAACTTATCGTGGATGACGACTTCCCGTACATACGTCCGATTTCAGCAATCTTAATACCGCTCTCGTATTTTTTCAATGATTTCCTTCGTCAATTCGATCGTGCTCCAGGTTTCCTTCTTCGAAGGGCTTCTGGCTCTGGAAACTTGCTTTGGCCACATGATGGAGCTAACGGGAAAGGGTTAACATATTAGCAGGTGGTGCTCACACAACCATAAACAACGCCAAACTGAGCATAAGAACGCTTGGGTTACTTTTTTTCGCAAAATTAGCAGCGAAGTACCGTGGGCACGCCGACGACAATCGAGGCAACCGACGAAAACCGAGACAATATATTCGCGTTAAAAAAAAATCGAAGAAAACCGAAGACAAGGAAAACCGTGGTTTGACTGTATAAGTCTAGTACCATATGCTAAATGCGCATTAGGTGTTCAGAGAACATCTTTATTATTATTATTATTATTATTATTATTATTATTATTATTATTATTATTATTATTATTATTATTATTATTATTATTATTGGTTTGTTCAAAGCATTCATTTAAGGCGGCCAAGAATTGCATCTATCTTGTATCAAATTGTTGTATGTTATTTCTATCATGGTTTATATTCAGTAAATATTCCCGTTCCAACCATGTGTATGAGGACAGCGACTCATCTTATCAGAATAATGCGAGAGGAGGTCGGCGTGGTTTAGAGGTTCAACGCGCTTTAACTTTCTCTACTGCTCACGGTGGGTACATTTCACATACCCGGAAAATGGATTTAAATGTTGACTTCTCGTCTCTGACTTGGAAACTTAAATTACATGTAGCTTAAAAGTCGGAGTGGGTCCGCTTGATGGCGAGGGACACTGGTAATAGGGAATACTAATCAACCCATGCACTCATGTCGGTGGGCTAAGCTCGAGTTCAAAGCTGTATATGTTTGAATGTTGTTGTGACCAGCTTTGTTTTCTTGTGTATATGTTTGAATGCTGTTGTGATCAGGGTTTTTTTCTTCCCTGAAATTAGTGTCTACAAATGAAGCACCAAATACCACAGCACCAAAACCTACAGGTATGTACAGTAGATACGTGTGATGTAGATTCACATTTGTTTGACGATTTTAACTCACGATTTGTTTAACTCTTCAAGTATGTGAAGCCAACGTGTGGGATCCAGGCAGCAAACCGTGGCTGCGAAGACGATACAATTATGCCTGTCGTACCGATGGGCTGGGGTTCGATCCGCATTAGGGCGGTTTCGAATTTTTTTTAATTGACCAGGGTCCAAGGTCGACCCCGCCCAAAATGTGCTCAAGGCAATGTCTTGGTAAGTGAAGGCGGGCGGCATGATACCGACCTCATCACCCACTGAGCGGCATGATACCGACCTCATCACCCACTGAGCGGCATGATACCGGACCCATCACCCACTGAGCGGCATAATACCGACCTCATCACCCACTGAGCGGCATGACACCGACCCCATCACCCACTGAGTGGCATGATACCGACCTCATCACCCACTGAGCGGCATGATACCGACCTCATCACCCACTGAGCGGCTTGATATCGACCCCATCACCCACTGAGCGGCATGATACCGACCTCATCACCCAATGAGCGGTATGATACCGACCTCATCACCCACTGAGCTGCATGATACCGACCCCATCACCCACTGAGTGGCATGATACCGACCTCATCACCCTATGAGCTCCATGATACCGACCTCATCACCCACTGAGCTCCATGATACCGACCTCATCACCCACTGAGCTCCATGATACCGACCTCATCACCCACTGAGCGGCATGATACCGATCCCATCACCCACTGAGCTCCATGATACCGACCTCATCACCCACTGAGCTCCATTATACCGACCCCATCACCCACTGAGTGGCATGATACCGACCTCATCACCCTATGGGCTCCATGATACCGACCTCATCACCCACTGAGCTCCATGATACCGACCTCATCACCCACTGAGCTCCATGATACCGACCTCATCACCCACTGAGCTCCATGATACCGACCTCATCACCCACTGAGCGGCATGATACCGACCCCATCACCCACTGAGCTCCATGATACCGACCTCATCACCCACTGAGCGGCATGTTACCGACCTCATCACCCACTGAGCGGCATGTTACCGACCTCATCACCCACTGAGCTCCATGATACCGACCCCATCACCCACTGAGCTCCATGATACCCACCCCATCACCCACTGAGCTCCATGATACCCACCCCATCACCCACTGAGCTCCATGATACCGACCCCATCACCCACTGAGCTCCATGATACCCACCCCATCACCCACTGAGCTCCATGATACCCACCCCATCACCCACTGAGCTCCATGATACCCACCCCATCACCCACTGAGCTCCATGATACCCACCCCATCACCCACTGAGCTCCATGATACCCACCCCATCACCCACTGAGCTCCATGATACCCACCCCATCACCCACTGAGCTCCATGATACCCACCCCATCACCCACTGAGCTCCATGATACCCACCCCATCACCCACTGAGCTCCATGATACCCACCCCATCACCCACTGAGCTCAATGATACCCACCCCATCACCCACTGAGCTCCATGATACCCACCCCATCACCCACTGAGCTCCATGATACCCACCCCATCACCCACCGAGCGGCATGATACCCACCCCATCACCCACTGAGCTCCATGATACCGACCCCATCACCCACTGAGCTCCATGATACCCACCCCATCACCCACTGAGCTCCATGATACCCACCCCATCACCCACCGAGCTCCATGATACCCACCCCATCACCCACTGAGCTCCATGATACCGACCCCATCACCCACTGAGCTCCATGATACCCACCCCATCACCCACTGAGCTCCATGATACCCACCCCATCACCCACTGAGCTCCATGATACCCACCCCATCACCCACTGAGCTCCATGATACCCACCCCATCACCCACTGAGCTCCATGATACCCACCCCATCACCCACTGAGCTCCATGATACCCACCCCATCACCCACTGAGCTCCATGATACCCACCCCATCACCCACTGAGCTCCATGATACCCACCCCATCACCCACTGAGCTCCATGATACCCACCCCATCACCCACTGAGCTCCATGATACCCACCCCATCACCCACTGAGCTCCATGATACCCACCCCATCACCCACTGAGCTCCATGATACCCACCCCATCACCCACTGAGCTCCATGATACCCACCCCATCACCCACTGAGCTCCATGATACCCACCCCATCACCCACTGAGCTCCATGATACCCACCCCATCACCCACTGAGCTCCATGATACCCACCCCATCACCCACTGAGCTCCATGATACCCACCCCATCACCCACTGAGCCCCATGATACCCACCCCATCACCCACTGAGCCCCATGATACCCACCCCATCACCCACTGAGCTCCATGATACCCACCCCATCACCCACTGAGCTCCATGATACCCACCCCATCACCCACTGAGCCCCATGATACCCACCCCATCACCCACTGAGCTCCATGATACCCACCCCATCACCCACTGAGCTCCATGATACCCACCCCATCACCCACTGACCTCCATGATACCCACCCCATCACCCACTGAGCTCCATGATACCCACCCCATCACCCACTGAGCCCCATGATACCCACCCCATCACCCACTGAGCCCCATGATACCCACCCCATCACCCACTGAGCTCCATGATACCCACCCCATCACCCACTGAGCTCCATGATACCCACCCCATCACCCACTGAGCTCCATGATACCCACCCCATCACCCACTGAGCTCCATGATACCCACCCCATCACCCACTGAGCTCCATGATACCCACCCCATCACCCACTGAGCTCCATGATACCCACCCCATCACCCACTGAGCTCCATGATACCCACCCCATCACCCACTGAGCTCCATGATACCCACCCCATCACCCACTGAGCTCCATGATACCCACCCCATCACCCACTGAGCCCCATGATACCCACCCCATCACCCACTGAGCCCCATGATACCCACCCCATCACCCACTGAGCTCCATGATACCCACCCCATCACCCACTGAGCTCCATGATACCCACCCCATCACCCACTGAGCCCCATGATACCCACCCCATCACCCACTGAGCTCCATGATACCCACCCCATCACCCACTGAGCTCCATGATACCCACCCCATCACCCACTGACCTCCATGATACCCACCCCATCACCCACTGAGCTCCATGATACCCACCCCATCACCCACTGAGCCCCATGATACCCACCCCATCACCCACTGAGCCCCATGATACCCACCCCAT